>SMGT01016277.1:461274-478973 GCA_004794575.1 Lanistes nyassanus
TTGTATGGAAATAGTACTGATGCAGCTTGAAATTTATGGTTGACAAGACTCACAATATCAATATCTATGAATTCATCTCAAATTGCGTCTAGGGTTAAGTTTCTCTTTAAGGTTGTTGCGCTTATGTTTCAGTATTTTAGTCTGTTCTATTGTTGGCGTTGTTTATTGTGCTTATAGTATTTCTAAACAAGTTTTACTCGTGTTTATGTCCACTGATTTTTTTTGTTGTCTCGTTATAGCTTATGGTTGTATTTATACATTTTCCATCGTTGTAATGTGTGTTTTGTAAAGGTTTTGTTTGTGTAGTGTTTTTATACTTTAGTTGTTTTGTTTATCCATATTGTGTAAAACGCAGGGCGCCCTGCATATTGCCGGGATATCGCGCTATATAAGCTTCCGCGTTATTATGAGTTCCACATTTCTCACACGGAAACAGTGATGGGATTGTTGTGATCAATTATCCTCGGAGTGCAGTTTTTGAAGACTTAGCGTTCTTTGCGTGTGCATGCATAACAATCTGTACTCCGCTTACCTGTTTGGTGCTAAATCTTGGAGGAACGAAATGACGTACGAATGACATCGACCTCTCATTTCAAGTCACCATGCAGTTCGGAACACAGACCATGAGTAAAGGTGGTTGAGAAAATAAGTAAAAGGGGAAAAGTTAAAACAGTTCTTGATAGGATGAGGACGTGGTGTGGGACGTTAGGGCACCATAAGAGAGACTGCAGGCAGGCAGGCGCACAGAGCGGCAGCAGCAGCTAAGGCACGTGCGTGGGCAGGCGAGCGCAGTGCGAAGACCGCGTGATGACGTGTGCAAACCGTGTGGCAGACAGGGTCACTCTTGCGCGCGGAATCGCTCGGGAGAAGTTAGGACCGTTTCCCCGAGAAAGATTTACCGAATCCAGATTTCAGGTAGCGTAAACAGCTGTTTTGTACAGATAGGGAAATAAAAACTTAAACCTCTAGTAGACAGCGGAGCAGAACTTTCTCTCAAACATCACAGAGGATATAAAAGAATTAAAAATGCACCAAGGCTAAAAATAACAAACGTTAGTTTACAGGGAGTTAGTGGAAAATAGTTGACCATATTAGGCAAAGTTAGAATTACCGTGAAAGTAGGTAAAGAACAGATGGTTTTGTTGTGGTAAAAGACATGAATCACAACGTTATATTGGGGCTAGATTGGACGGTACAGAACAAAGTCACTCGACTTTTGGAATGGGAGAATGAAATTCAGTGAAACATATGTACCTCTTGAAAAAAAGATATCCTCGTCTTATCTCTGGCTTGTATGGTGTAAGAAACATAAAGCCACACACGGCTTGTGTTTGCTATGTCAGAGTTAAACCGTCATTGGATGATCTGATAGGCGGACAGGAGGTGAACGTCAAATAGAGAATGTAGACCAGGGATATATTACAGAAGATCCTGTTTGAAAGCGCAATGATAGCGAGAGTAGAAAAAATGAGATGGTTGCCAGTACCTGTTGTGAACAACACGAACAAAACAGTTAGATTAAGGCGAGGATGTGCCCTGTGTAGGATATCCAAGTTTGAAGAGTCCGAGACAGCTAACGTCTATTGTGAGTAGAATCATGAGAGAGACAAGAGACAGTTCGAAAGCCGACAAAGAGACACGGCAGGATAAGGTGCACACGCCAGACGAGCACAGGAGCAAGTGCTCATTGTGTTCTCCAAACATCAAGATCGGATCGCGCTCGGCGACTTTCTGTCCCCTGGCTGGCGGAGCCAGCGGCTGACTTTAGTGACTACTGTCCTGCCCAGGACAACGACCGTTCGCACAGTGTAACTTCACGACGTCACAGTTCTCTTAGTGATTCACACCCATGAAGGTTGCAGTTCTTTCTTGGAAGAGATCTCACAAATGATGTCACAAATATCAAACTGCGAACCCATGAAGGACACTGGGCAACTCATGATCATGTATGGTTTCATAATGATTCACTCATTGAGCCATTCTACTTTTCGTGCGCGCGTGCGTGTGTGTGTGTGTGAGAGAGAGAGAGAGAGAGAGAGACAGAGAGAAGGAGAAAGAGAGAGAAGGAAGGGAAAGGAAGAAAGGTTGCAGGAGTTGCTTGTAAATGATTATCACACTTCGATCATATTGAATTTACCAACAGTCAATACTTTATCCCTTACAGATGAACTATTCGGGTTAAAATGGATTAACATTTACAATGAAATTTGAAAGCAATAGTTTGATTTCAACAAGTTCATCTCTTACCAAATCATTATCAGATACACATGTCCTCAAAACTCAGCTAATATTGCAAGTGTGTGGTTATTTTCACACGCCTGGGTTCCTGTGTTCACAGCAAACATTTGTTTACTAAGTGTAACAGAACTGGGGCTTGTCTTCATATTCCACTGACACCTTATCCCGACAGGCCACAAAAAAGTAGTTTGTACCCTACTGTTTAGGTAAGGGAGGCGCTTCACACCAATTAATAACAGATTGACAATGGTGACATTTGGCCGTGAGCATATCTTTTGCTGTCAGCTTGTTAACATGCAATAAATAGAAGCACGCGGGCGTAATTAAGGTGGGGAGGTTACAGTCTGGGAGCAAGGAGGAGGGTCAATAAACACTGATCTAACAGGGCCACTGTATGGCGGCAGCCTCGTTACAGATGGCACGCGATCGTTTGGTGAGCACTTGATGCCTTTGTCATCACCCAGCAGGGGCGTGCATCTGTCTGCTGCACGCACGCTTTACGATCGAGGGCAGAAGACTGTTTTCAATATAAGGACAAATATAAGCTTCCCGCGCTTTGTCACAAATCGCGCAGTCGTGGAGAGGCACCACTTAATGAAATCTCCGCTTGACAGCAAAGTTCCTGGCTCGCGGAATGCTGTCTACTGACGGCGTTCGTCCCCCAGCGGTGGGGTTTTCTTTGGCTGCTTCAGCGTCTTTGTTTCTTCTGCTGGTGGAGGTGACTGCAACGATGCAGACAGCAGGGGCAGCAGCCCGACCTCACATTGTAGTCATCCTGGCCGACGACCTGGGCTGGAACGAGGTCGGCTGGAACAACCCAGTCCTGCGCACCCCGACCTTGGACCGGCTAGCGCGCGCAGGCGTGCTGCTGAACCAGTCCTACATGCAGCCCACGTGCACCCCGTCCCGCGCTGCCTTCCTGTCCGGTCGCTACCCTCACCGCCTGGGCCTTCAGCACGACACCATCGTGGGCGGGCGGCCGGAGTTCATGACGGACGACGTGGATGTCCTCCCGCAGGCGTTGCAGAAGCTAGGCTACGCCACCCACGCTCTTGGCAAGTGGCACCTGGGCTTCTGCAACTGGCGCTACACGCCCACCTACCGGGGGTTCAACTCCTTCTACGGCTTCTACAACGCCAAGGAGGACTACTTCACGCACATGGCGCACTTGGATGGCTACGACTTTCACGAGGACACGCAAGTGGCGTGGTCAGCGCGCGGCCACTACTCCACCTCCCTCTTGGCCGAGAGGGCAGAGAGGCTTATCCGACAGCACGACCCGTCCCGTCCCTTATTCATGTACCTGTCCTTCCAGGCCGTGCACGGCGAGCTGCAGGTGCCGCAGCCCTACGTCGACCGCTACTGCAAGCACATCCAGGACAGCAAGGAGCGGCGAGTCAAGTGCGGGATGCTCTCGGCCCTGGACGAGGCTGTCGCCAACGTGACGTCAGCGCTAACGCAGGCCGGACTGATGGACACCACCCTGCTGCTGTTCAGCACGGACAACGGCGGCACGAAAGACGTCCTGTCCAGCAACTGGCCCCTGAGGGGTTTCAAGGGCAGCAACTGGGAAGGCGGCACTCGCGCGGCAAGCTTTGTCTACGCCCCCAAACTCCTGCGTCGCAGCGGCTACACGAGCAACAACCTGATCCACGTTACTGACTGGTTCCCGACCTTCCTGGAAGTCGCGGAGGGAGAAGAGAGGTTGATCCCCGACATCGACGGCGTGAGCCAGTGGAAGAGCTTGCAGGAGGACAAGCCGGGCCCGCGCTATGAGATGTTGTACGAGATAGACGATGTCTACGACTCCTCTGCCATCCGCCAGGGGCGCTACAAGCTGGTGCAGGGCGCCAGAGACAGGCGTGACGGGCGCTTTGCGCCTCCAGAGATAAAGAAGGTCAAGGACTTTAAAAAAGACACGGACTTGCAGGACTTCCTTCTGTTCGACGTCATCAGCGACCCCAAGGAGAGCGTCAACATCTTGCAGGACCATGCAGACCTGGTGAATCAACTGAAGTCTCGCTTGGAATACCACAGGAAGTTCCTGGTCCCGTCCCGAGGACTCCGTTTTGAACCCAGCGCCAACCCGATGTTTCACAACGGGACGTGGTCGCCTGGTTGGTGTTAACAACCTGCCGGTATCATCCGCATCGAAAGAACCAAACCTGGTGAAGTTATCATAATCGTATCTTGAAAGGGGGTGGGCAGGAATAGTTGGACTGCTTCTTTGAGTGCTGAATATTGTATTCATGGACACAGGTATTGAAAAAAGTATTTCAAATATTAGAGGAAACTTCCAAGCCGAGCTCTGCTAACAGCGAGAAAGTCTGAGTAAAATATTCTTCTTACGTTTAATACATTAGGTGGTACACTTCTGTTTCAAAGTCTTTGTTATTCCCCCATGAAGTCTGCCAGAAGACACATCCAAGTAGCGTACGTTGTGTTGCTGTGTTCTAAATTATCACACAGGCTCTGGGATATTATTGTCGTTGGACGGGGTTTTTCTTTTTCTCGGAAATATACTTTTGTTTAATGATTTCGCCAGAAAGCATTTTAAGTGAAAAATGAGTGATCAAAGACTTTGGGTTATAGTTAGGTCAGAAGAATAACACCAAGTTATAACTCTCAGATCATTAGCCCTTCCTTAAAGTTTTTCCCCATTCATGACATACGCTGATGAACAGCCTTCCCGTTCGGTTGTGGCTAAAGTGTACGGTGACAGAATTAGCAATTACTTAAATTCTGTTAAATAAACACAAAAGTTTACATTTTAAATCGCTATCTGCTATTTGTTTTCTAATCGCTGTTGACCAATTTCTTTTACTGAAATCTTGTACTGCTATAGGTCGCCCAAAAAAATATTCACACGCAGCGAAAGTGAACAGTGCGTGAGGGGGGGGGGGGGAATTGGGTCCAGCCGCAAACTATGTGAATATCAGGACGGTGTTGCTTAGACAATGTTTACGTGCTGCCACACGGGAGACTGATGGCGCAACACGGGGCTCAGTCCCACCCAGTCACATTATACTGACACCGGGCCAACCAGTCCTAGTACTGTTCCCTGTAGTGCCAGGCTTCTGGCAGGGCATCTACTAGATTGCCAATTTTTAAGTCTTAGGTATGACTCGGCCGGGATGCGAACCACCGACCGCCCGCCTCGGAAGCGGACGCCTTAACCACTAGGCCACCGAGGCGGTCGAACAGTGCGTGAGATCCTTGAAGTGGTCGCTAGGACTTTTTTTTCATGTGCAGACCATACGACGATATGGCGCGAGAATGCGTAAGCTCTCTACCTTTTTGTGGTACGTTATAAAATCAACCACGCCCTGCACTGACGCATTAAAATGGTTCAGCAATGTGAGCTCAGCAGAGTGATACACTGGTCAACAAAGTTTTACAAAAGTCATATTACTGAAAAAAAGTAGTCATTTCTTATCAATTTTTATGTGCTCAACACGAATATGACAGTAAAAATGAAAAAAATGGCTCTAGTTTTTTTGTAATCTGCAATAATTATTGTTTATATCACAAAATGCAAAATTGGCTCTAGTTTTTTTTTTTGTTTGTAATCTGCAATAATTATTGTTTACATCACGAAATGCATGCCAATAGTAGGCCTATGGTTAATACTTCTTAGATTTCCTTGCCTTTCTCTTGTACAGCTGTTCGGGAGCATCTCTGGGGAGTGTCCAGCAGTAGTCAGCCAGCATGGTAGTGGACCATTTCCCCTGGTCTCTTTGTTCCATTGTTGCGATATCTTGATGAAAACGTTCGCCATCTTCATCACTAACCACACCACAGTTGTCAGGAAAGAAATCCCGATGGGAATGAAGGAAGTGGATCTTTAGAGACATATTGCAGCCAAGTTTCTGAAACTGCATCAGCATGTCTTCTGCTAGTTCCTTGTAGTTTTCTGCCCTAACATTCCCGAGAAGTTTGTAGACACTAGGCAAAAAGCATTCCACGCTTGTTTCGCATCACCCCGCAGCAAGTTGTTGAACCGGTCATCTTTGAAGAGCTCTCGAATCTGAGAACCAACAAAACTCCTTCTTTAATCTTTGCCTCGCTGAGTCGAGAGAATTTTTCATGCAGGTATCGGAAAGCTGGTCCTTGGCTTTCAGGAAGTTCTTCATCAAACCTAGTTTGATGTGAAGGGGTGGTAGCAGGATTTTGTGAGCTTCGACCAGAGCTGGGTGCTGGATATCCTTCTCTCCAACTGCTACATTTTGTCCATTCCTTCCGCAGGTAGTGTAGTTCCCTTGTTCGGCTATCCCACTCACATAAGAAACACATGTATTGTGTATATCCCTGCTGCAGTCCCATTAAAAGGACAACTATCTTCAAATTACCACAGAGGTGCCAGCTGTACTTGTTATACTCAATGGAATTCAGTAGCTGCTTTAAGTTATCGTATGTCTCTTTCAAGTGGACGGCAGGTGCCACTGGAATAGATAGAAGACGGTTTCAATTGTGCAGAAGCACATCCTTAAGACTCAGTTTCGAAGAGTCTACAAGTAGTCTCCATTCTTGTGGGTCATGAGAGATTTCTAAGACATTCACGAGGCCCTCAGTATCGGAACAGAATACCAGATTACCTTCCTTTCTGAAGAAAGGCTGCAACTGCTGGTGGCGTTTTCGATATGAAGTATTTGTGGCATCTTCTTCTAGAAGATTCCATTGTTGGAGTCTTGAACCTGGCAATTCTGCTTTGTTCTTGGTCATTTAGTTCTTCCTGTGTTATTCCGTGTGGGGTTGATGATGCACCACAGTGAAAATCTGGGTCACTGCAAGCTGACGGACCGGGAGAAGAACAGGTCGGCTCACTCTCGTCCTCATCAACTGAATCAATGGAATATTCTGCTGGAGGCTCTGGAATAGGAAGTCCCTCACCACGTGGAACTGGTCCCAGTGCAGACGGAATGTTTGACTAGACTATTTTCGACTTCTTTTGCTTCGTTATTCCGCCGGAAAGAGGAGCAACCAAGCAGAAGTAACAGTCATTTGTGTGGTTGCTTGGCTCTCTCCACACCATGGGGAGATTATTTAGGCTGTTGTAACAGTCCTACTAGATAAATTTACACGATAAAACATAGAAAATGAACTATATGAAATATCTTCAAAAAGAGAGCCAATAAAAAACTTTTCATGATCATATTAGTGTTCAACACACCAAGATACTACAGATTAGGACCTTTTTAAGTCAGTATCGATTTCAGTGTTGACCAGTGATATCGTTCCCAGTGAGCTTTGCATATGTGGGCTGGGTGGCTTGAGCGTTTGTATCTGCCTTTCCGGTCATAACAGCGGTCAGAAGACCCGGTCGCTCTGTGTATTTCATGTACAGCTTTACCCGAGGACAGGCGTAACACAGATCGTGCACCGCAGCTCGGGGCGTGAAATTTTGGTCACACTTTTCCTTTCCATTTCCCACATGTGTTGCACAATTATTTTAAATATAAATTATTGCGTTTGGATTCTCTGTGACTTAAGTGCTGTTATAAAGAAACAGAATAGTAGAATACACCGCAGCTGTTGTCACGTCTATGAGCTGGATTTATGCAATACTTCGACAGCAGTTTAGAAAAACTAACAGCACACGGGCCGCAATATAAGGCATGACAATCAATCAGCCAAACGTCCTCTAAAGGACTATGGATTTTTTTCTTTGAGGTTAAGTGTAAAACGAGCGCAGCACATCCACTGTTGTTAAACACCTGGTCACCATGCACACCAACCTCGTGCACAAGTGCTGCAGCCGCAAAAAAGTGTGTGTGTGGTGGTGGTGGGGGGGGTGGCGTGTGTGTGAGTGTGTGTGTGAGGGTATGTTTGTGCGTGCTTGTATGTGTGTGCGACGTTTGGGAGCGATCACCGTGCAAGGGAGGTCGCCAAACAGTCTTTTCCCTTTCGTACGAAGAGTACTTTCCCTTGCCTCGCTTGACAACAGGCACACGAGCATGAAAACGCGCAGAATAAATGGAGCCAATCAAAATACAGTATCACGTAAAATATGCTAATCTCATAGGGTCACCACTGAAAACCTTGCAGTTTTCTGGAAGATCTTTACTGCCTATACCCCACCCCACCCCTCCCCCAACCCCCACCTATCCCCTACTCCTAGCCCCCACCCTAACCCCACCCCTTCCCCTTCCCCTAAATCCCCCTCCTCTCGGAACATCCCCCTCTCCCTCCCTTCCCCCCGCCCCTTGAAAGACCTTCGAAATATAGCTCGCCATTTGATTGGCTCCGCTTGTTACACATCGTAAATAGAGCTCGTCATTTGATTGGTTCCAGTTGTTCTGCGCGTTTACATGGTGGACGGCAGACAAGTGTCGGGGTAAGGGAAGGGGTGGAGGCTTGGAGAGTTGGGGGTTCGTAAAGGGGTAGGGGTGGGGGCTACAGAAAGGGTAGGGGTAGGCGGGGTAACAAGAATTGCGGGCGGCGCCGAGTCCCGTGGCTAATAAAATATATAAATCCTAACCCAGCTTAGTGGACAGTGCGTGTGTGGGAATGAGAGGAAGAAACAAGGAACAGGAGAAGAGCACAGGCCATAATAAAATTACCAAGAATACTCTCCAAGTTTAGAAATCACCGAAGGTATGAGTGTGTCCTTGGAAATATTGCGCTTTTTTTGTCAAAGGACGTGTGAGTAAACGAGTAGATGGTATAATGAAGCCAAACTTTTTTTTTGTAATGGACATGGGGAGCAAAAAATAAAAAATCAACCAGTTGTTCGTCTTAGCTGATAGCTTGGTTTAACGCCGCGTCAGCAGCAAACAGTGTGCCACGGAGGAAACGGAAGAGTAAACAGTAACGAGAAAATGTCAGGACGCGCAAGTCACCAGAGCTCCTGTACTTGCATACATTTAATCAAATGATGATCATTTGCTGCCACAAAAACCAATGTTAGAATCATAGCAAAAACAAACAAAAAACAAAACTGAAGAAAACTGCAAGTCTGAAATGACATGAGACCACTGAATAAATGTCTAGACCAACAAAATACGCACGGCCAAGCGTGTCCCTGTTCACAAAGCGGAATGTCACGCATGGGGGTTCAGTCCGTACAGATATTGGTTTCGGATAGCTGACTCTATACCACGTGTATGCTCGGGGATCATAAGATGGCAAACACATTAATTGTCCTTTGGTTTGTCTTATTGTTTCCGACAATATTTCTGGATTTTTTTCAATTGGCAATAAGCAATAAAATATACCTCATTTCCATCCTGCCTCTCTTCCTTATTTATTTAGGGTGGCGGGTTCACGAGTTCAGAAAATGAGCATACGCCAACAAGGCTGGAAAAGATCATTGGACAGTTTAAATGGTTTGCTAGCCGACGTCTAGGAAGATGAGACGCAGTGAAGGATGTTGCAGTGGGCAAACCGAAGGCCCGCGAAAGTAAACTTCTGTCCTGCCGTGTAAGTTGGTGATTCACGTGTGAGAATAACAAGAGCTCTCTCTCTCCCTCTCTCTTGCTTTGCGGTGTTTCCACAATCCCTTTGTATTAGTGACGCGCTTGAAAACTTCAGCTTAAAAAAATAAATGGACTGCATTTTCTGTTGACGACGTCGTGGTGCATATGATTAAACTGGCAATATCTAAGTCTCAGGCAACTCATAGATGCCAAGAAAGAACAAAACAGACCTATGTCTTTTCCACATAGTCCTGGACAATGGCTATATATATATATATTTTTTAGGTACATATACAAGCTGTATGTATGTATGTATACATATTACCAGTTCATGCATACACCCCAGGACACACTCACACCCCCACCCCACCTCCACAACCACACACACACACACACAATAATTATGAGTAACTTAAACAGGACACTAAAGCTAAAAAATATGTCCATAAAATGCGAACCAGCACCAACAGGCAATTTATAAATACATAATGATATTTGAGACTGTAATGCACGGAATCTGTACTAACAATATAGTTAACAGTTAACTAAACTAACTCCGACATATCGATAAGACCACTTATCAAAAAGTAAACTTACTGCATGATAAATGAGTTACACATTAAATGAAGATCTAGATTTATTATGATCAGACACAAATTAAAGCTAACCTTGCAGCGATCCAGTGCGTCAGACAAAAATTCCTACCCCTGCTGTCAGGACCAGGAAACGACCCTCATGCAGTGTTGGTGGATGATGTGTGCGTAGGTAGGTGTAAGCAATAATAAAAAAAACAACAACTCCTCACAGGTGAAAAAGAATGTCACAGGACAAAATTAATAATAAGGTAGGTGTAAGTGATAAAACAACAACAACAATAACAAATCATAGGTGAAAAAGAAAGTCACAGGACAAAATTAATAATTGTAAAATAAAGTTACGAATTCCGATGTAGATTAATCTGCTGAAGTGGCGTGCGTGTGTGTGTGTGTGTTCACATCGCCGACTCAGGTAAAATATATCCTGGCGTCAGTTACTGTTTGCCTACAGTTCCTGTTCAAACATCACAAGTTTGTTAAAGGGGTGCTGCAGCCTTCGAATTGGGAAGTCCCTTTTCAGCATCTCCATAACGTCGTCGAGGTATCTAGAAAAGAAGTCATTCTCTAAGGGGAGTTTTTTCCGTTCGTCATGTCGAGACCAGTTAAGGCGTAAAAGATTCAGTCAAAGTATGTTAGCTAGTGCCACCGTCGGAAAGTCGTTCGCTACTGACATCATTCTTGAGTAACAGTTGGACGAAAGGTTGAGTGAAGTCGGGCGACGCAAGTCGGGCTATCAATTCAGAATAAGGGCCGAGGGTATCGTATACTGTATTGTTATATATGTAAATAGTGTTTGCGAGGATTTCTGTTCGTTCTATCTGCTGATGCGGTGCAGCAACGTGACACAGAGTGTGAGGCGATCAACAAACCGGCAATTCTGATAGAATATATTAAGGGTCAAAGTCACTTGAGTGACGTACACGATAATAAATGGGGAAGGATTAAGTCAATGTTAAAGTGGCAAATGTATACCAAGAGATGCATCTACCCATAGCATGAAGCCAAACCTTCTTCTTCTTTTTTCCCTGTAAATAGAACAGATGCTTCCTCTAGATTTCAAGGTTTTTTTTTTTTAAATCTCTGCCCCTGTAGGGACATAAAGAAAAAAAAACAGAAGAAGATTTACCAGAAGTGTTTAGGCCAGGAGACTTAATTCTGGGTGACTTTAGTGATTAAAACCCGATATGTGATATAACAATATGACGTGAACAGCAGGTAGAGGACCGTCGTCGGCTGTAAAATGGTGGCGAGGAGACGTCACGACACCAAACATATAACAATATGAAGACACGACACCAAACATATAACAATATGAAGACGTCAAGGCACCACCAATGTAGCGTTGTGTAGAGCGAGTCATCGGGACGGGTCATTGGCACCAATAACAACATGTAACATGATGACGCCGGACGATGAGGCCTGCACCACGGTTTCCTTTCACAGTCCACAAACCCGTATTTTGGTTGATCAAAGTTTTATTCCTTATCGGATGTAAATCCGAGTGGCGGCCAGCTTACAACTCAATAGCTCTCCATGTCTTGCAGACTCTCATCCTTCATCAGTCTGTCTCTCCTTGTCTATTAATTCCCACCAGGGTTTATATACCTAACTATTCACTATTAAATTCCCACGATGTGTATGTGCTGTTGTGAGTGTGACTGACACGTGGACAGTGCATGTGGGGAACTACAGCTTCTATGTTTATGGTTAACTGAGTGCGGGGCTAAAGGTTCTGTGTCTGTGCTCCCTAGTGTCTGTCGTGCTCTGTGTAGTTCCCAGCCCTATCAAATGTCCCATATCCTTTCCTAAACTATACTATATACCCCTCACTAACCTAACTGCTACATACGGATGGCACGCATATTGTTATAGTGACCATAACAAACCCAGACCTGATAAAGGAGGGGGAAAAGAGGCTAGTATAGGCCATGCAATATGTAGTGGAACCAAATAATGGGGAAGTCACATCTTTTGTCAGGGCATTTCATACTTTGTGTCAAAAATAGACTTAATATTATGCACCGCGGCCTGTGACGAATCTAGTTCACGGTCTTTGTCATCTGTCCATCCATTGTCGACGCGAAGTTTCATGCGATTGGATTCTTCGCGTGACGACAAAACTGTGGCGTCACGATCTGTTTCGATGACGAAATCCACGCCTGACAGCAAAGGCCGCGTTGCCATGGTGTGTGAGAAATCAGTTCCAACTGTTTCCGTGGGGTTGCTGCTTGGTAAACCCTGGGATTAATGACACCTCGTGCCTGGACGCACTTACCCAAACTTCATAATTTTTCGTGTCTGTTCTGGGTAAGTAAATATACCATTTCTAGGTACGAGTGTTTAGTTACTAGCAGTAACCAAGCTCACACCATGGCAACTCGCGTCTGATCGCAAGTCAACAGAGATGACTGCGATCAGACTATCGCAGGTTTCCAGCTGGAGAGGTCGCACATCAGGACGCTGCTCAGTTAACCGTCATAACTGTCTTCCAGCCAGAGCAGAACGCTGGGAAGCTGCACCGGCACACGAGTTCATTACACCGTGCGGCGAAACTAGTCGTCTGGTAATTCGACCACTGTAGTTGCAACGGGTGTGAATGGAATTATGCCTAAAAATCTCCTTCCTCTCGAATGAATGCACGTCAGTTGGTCGCGCCGTCTCATAACACCTAGTCAAAAAACAGTGATTTTTACAATTGTGAATGTTTCGTGTTGCTAAATTTGTTAGAGAAGAATTAAGTTATTCTAGTTGCGAAAGTGTTGCGTGGTCCACTTTTGTCCGGGTCTCAGCGTTAACCGTCGCACGACCGACAAAAGTTTCCGCGCTGATGTGCACAGTTCTGCTTTGTTACAGGAGAACTGTTTCGTCGATTCTTCCCTCGTTGATTCTTCTTTTTGCCGGTTCTTCTTTTCGTCAATCCGCCTTTCCGCCAGCTCATCTGTTCGATGTTACGTTGTTTCGCCGTTGCGCCGCCTTCCTCTTAGTTCAAGTTCAACAACTCGTTCTCCATTCGCCGTCGTCTTCACTTCATCGCCCGCCACGTCAGCATCCCCATCATCACACAACCGTCATCACTCCAATTCGCATCCGAAACATCGATCACAGGGTCATCAGTTCGAGGACACACGCGGACTGTGCCTTCCGGCGCGAGAGTCACGTGCACTGTGCTGGCGTGAGCGTTGTGACTCTGGCATTTGTGGTCGATGTGGACATTTTCATAACATACCATTGATTCCGAACATTCACATCAACATTATCGTCATCATCTCCGTTTTTTTTAGTAACTCGTTAATCTTTTTTTGTGGGTTAATTAAATGTGGGTATTTTCACACGGTCGGCTTTTTGTTGAAAAAGCGTGTGCATCGGGTGTGTGTCAGTCACATTTGTAGGCCTCTACCTGTTGCACTCTACTTCGCAGGCGCACATCCAGGTGCAGAACACGACAAAAACGTTACACGGCCCCCGCTGGCAGTTTCGACTGGGAAGTAAACGGTGTGATACATTAAATAGCGATCACTTCCCAAATTTGTAATTCAGGTTTGGTGGACTAAAGAATGTGAGCTGGCTTTTAAAAATAGCAAACAAAAACTAAAATTGAGACCCCCCCCCCCCCGAAAGTGTCGTGGTGGCGGTGGGGAGAGAGACATATACCCACACCATAACACAATTGCACACAGATGCCTCACGTATAAAAGCGTAGGCACGGATATAAGCATGTACACACAAAAGAAGATATATTTACCAGAAAGGTCGCATTTAGTACTTACCGTAATAGGATAAAGGAAGGATGTATTTTGAATGTAGGACAATATTTTGTCGTACTAAATTAAACTGAACATGAAAAGGCCTGGCAGAACTATCATGCAATTAGTGCGGTAGGGTTTCGCTAAGCTAGAACTTAGCGATCTTGGTCATGGTACAGTCTGTGACAAGAAACATGTAATTAGTGTACAAAGAAAAGGACGATGAAGAGAATAAGTACAGGCGTGTTTCTATGACTGCTGAATAGTGTTAGTATTGTTCTGGTTGCGAACCGTTTCACGTGATGGGCACACCGCCACATGGGACTTATTCACCGCACAATAACCGGAATCCACAAGGGTCTGACACCTCAATACTTTTACAGGTATTTTCTAGACTAAAGACCCTCCTACTGGTCCTTATTTATTTATTTACGTTGGAGGGTTCACGAATGGAGAAAATAGACATGCGCCGGTAATATTATAGAAGAGCAAGGTTAAAGAAAGACACGGGGAAAGTTTAAATACTTTGGTAGCCAGAGGGTTAAAGAAAGACACGGGGATAGTGTAAATACTTTGGTAGCCAGAGGGTTAAAGAAAGACACGGGGACAGTTTAAATACTTTGGTAGCCAGAGGGTTAAAGAAAGACACGGGGATAGTTTAAATACTTTGGTAGCCAACGTCCCGCGCCTGTAGTGCATCTTAGCGGTGGTCTAGGAAGATGAGGCCTAATAAGGGATGTTGCAATGGGTAAACCTGAGGCCAGCGAAAGACATCTTCGATGCTGCTGCCTAACTTGGTGGTTCACGTCTGCCGATCAAGCGAGAATTACAAGTTTTCTTTGCGGTGTGTTACTATTGTGTTACTTTTTTAATTCTGTTGGTGTTACTGACGCGCTTGAAAATTTGAAATTGAAAGCAAATGGACTGCATTCTGTGTTGAAGACACCGTGGAGGATACGCATGATCTGGCAATATCGAAGTCCCAGGCAACTGACAACTGCCTGTCTTATGATCCGCACTTGAGCTCAAACGATGTTCACGCAACTTCGTGGACACTTTTCTCACAATGTTTTGGGTGTGTGTGTTGGAAGATAACGTCATTTTGCTTCAAACCCCGGCATTTAGCCCACAGTGTTGGTTTAAAGATGATCTAACTGCTCAACCTTCCAAATTCAGTGACGAGAACAGTGCAACCAATTCAATGAAAAGTTGTTTGTTCAGCGTTGAACAGAGTCCTCCACAAACTAAACGGAAATCTCTAAATGTTAGTACAATGGCTGTAACTCCATTCAACACTTTATTCTATTCTGTACTGACTCACTTAAATACTGGCGGACGGACGGACGGACGGACTCACTGACTGACTGACTGATGGACGGAAGGATGAACTGGCGCACGCATGCACGCATGCACCCCCACCCCGACACACTCTTTACTCTCTAGTCTCCCCTTTATATAGGAAAGCTACACGAACCTTTTATCAATAGAATTCTCTCTATCTAAAATCATTGACACATAGTCTCTACCCAGTCTTCCCTTTATATAGGAAAGCCAGACAAACCATTTAGCAATACAAAGATTTGTTAGGGATATGGCTGCGTTAGATGTGAGCGTTGTTAAATATTCTTGTTCGCCACGTTGTGGGTCACCTTGTTAAAGGGTCCACTCTAGAGACCTATCCACTGCGATAGAGATTATTGTCTCTATCCCACCCGATAAATCTCTATGTGGTGTCTAGTCTTGTCTGTCCCTCTGGCACAGTTGACATACACTCCCAGCTCAAAGCAAGACAAGAGTCCACTGCATTAAAACTCTTCTATATATTATTAAGAGAAGAATATTCAACAAAACAATCAAGAATGTTCTTTCCAATACTATAGTACTTTAGTGATACGTCTCAATTTATTCCCTTCACAATAACAAGAACGATTTACATACATTTTGCAGTTTATTACAATACAATGAGATTTGAATTGAAGGATAATAAATGAAATTCTCATTTGTCATACAGTTACAAAAATAACACTGTATTCTCCAAATTTATTATCTGCATAATCTGTTATATGTAAAAGCATGCATGGATTTAAAAAAGGGTTAAAGGAATACAATGTCTTACAAATCATCCAACATCAATGTATCAAATATGTACATAAGGCTATATATACCATACCTTAATGTAAACACTGTACTTTGATTTTTTCACAGCACAGCCATAAAAATATAACGGACTGCAGCTTAAAGCATAATTAATTTTAAAGTCCTTTAGCAAAATATCACCATCACAACATTACCACATATCTTCTAAACGCTTCAACAATAACCTGCATAATCCATCATTCGAAAAGTGACTTAATGTGGGTATAAATTGATTTCTGTCTACTGTGCACAGAATATTTTGATGTAGATGCTGCATTAGTTGCTGTCCTGGATGAAGTAGATGAAAAGAAAGTATAAAAACAACAAAGTAAACAATTATTGTTGTATAGGGAAAATAGAGTTGAGAGGTTATCTTATGCAATGGTTACAGCCTATATAATCAATGTGCAATGCAGCTCTGTCACAGTTTGGGGTGTGGTGGGTCAAAGAAATTACCCCATAGACTCTAGGTGTGATCCATCGAGAGCCATCTTGCTTAAGTTACGTCTTTAATCCCCTTGTTTAAGCCACCATCTAGCTCTTTCACATGACCAACAGGCCAGGCGGACCCATTGGGTGCACCAGGGGCCCTGTTCACACTTTCAGCCCAGGGGTGTTCAGCGTCGCCAATGATGGCTGTAGCTTTAGGGCGAGACGAGATGTTGCAGGGACTGATAGATCTCAAGCACCCCTTGGATTTGGGTAACAGCGTGATCACGTAGGGGTCACGTGCTGACCAGATAGGTAGTTATAGGCAGGGAGGAAGTAGGCCACAAAGACGGCGTGAAGATGGCAGTATCAACCATCAGGGCTTTGATGAGTTCAAAGAGGTGAACTGCCCAGGGACAGGGAAGGTCAGATGATGTCTAGATGTCTGTACAGGCGGGGTTAGGAGAGAGAGCTAGAATGCACAACTAATGATATAGCTGTGCTGGCTGGTTGATGTCTGTATCATGATGAGCACGTTTGTGTGAATGCAGCAGTGTATGTATGAAAGGTTAGAATAAAAGGAATGTTCTAGAATGCCAAGTTATCGTCTGTAAGCAATCTTCTGCTAAGCCTTCGGCTTAATCTTCTGTTGGTATTGAGACTTGTTTCTGTTGCAAGCAGAGCCAAGTGTGGCCTTCGGCTGGTCTCTTCTGATGTCTTGTAGCTGCATAAAGATGCGGGTAAAATACATGGGGCGAATGGGTCTTGCGATCGCTGTTATGACCAGAAGGGCAGCTACGAACGCTCGTGTGAGCCAGCCCAGGACACAGAAAAATACAACTGTAATGCATAAATATATAATGATGTATGAGATAGTAATCCACGGAATCCGTACTAACGATATAGATAATAGTTAACAAAACCCATTCCAACATATTACCCATAAGCCCATTTCACAAAGAACCCATAACAAAATAAAATAAACTTATTACATGAGAAATGAGTGTGTAGAGAGTTACAGGCAGGTGAAAAACTTCATCTACCTTACAATGAGTGAAGGAAATGTCACAGGACGAAATAATAATTAAAGTGAAAGTTACCAGTTGTGATGTAAAGTAGTCTGCTGAGGTGTGCAATACCAC
>SMGT01016277.1:480062-491630 GCA_004794575.1 Lanistes nyassanus
CCGACACACACACACACACACATGCACACACGCACGCACGAAATCTTTCTCTCTCTCTCTCTCTCTGTTTCGCAGATGTGTTTGGTGGCAATCATGCAAATTCTCATTATCACGACTCGACCAACCCCCCATCCTCAGACATTGAAACTGTCACGTGAATGTGATTCTACACGTCAAGGACACATCAGGAGATAAATACACGCTGAACGAATGGGGGACAGTTATGCTAATCTGTAGAAGAGGACAGAAAGACAGAAGATTGACTGTGAACTTTCTTCCTCATCAACGGGTTAAGGTAAAAAGATAAACAGAAAATTAACAAAATGGGAGGGGGGAGGGTGCAGTTTGGTTTCTGCTCCAAAATACAAACATACACAAAAGACGTTGTGGAAGTCATTTAATGTAAGCAAGGGAAAGTCTATGTGTTTGTGATTATTGTTGTCCTGATTATAATTATTGATCTCCTGAAAAATAATGTGCAGTTTTTTATATAAATATATTGCTAGTATGACTTCAAGCGAAGAAGATTGTTTGCTTGAGGTAACAACATACAAATAAACTATACCTTCTCCAGTATTTGTTTGTGCGTCTTCATGATTTTTGCTCCATTGAGCTCCAGGTTGACATTGTGAGTTGTAAAGGCAAAGTATCTGACTCCAGGCAGTGACGAGTATTTCTGTAGCATCTGCTTGGTAAAGCGTCCGTACACCCCAGTACCGCGGTAATCTGGCGCCACACGACCCGCAAACGTCACCAAAGTTTGTCCTCCGTCAATAATCTCCATATTCCTAAAGGCCACCTGAAACACATACACGCAGACAAGCAGGTCAAGCAGGTCTTGGGTGAGGCATGCTGAGGAATCGTCTGGGAGCATCCAGCCAGGGAACAGCCCTGACAGCGATCCTACTGAAACAGGGCTTGACGTGTTTTTCCTACCACCAACCCCTTGCAAGTTTTTCTTTAGCTATGTAACTGTAACGCCAAACGCGTAAAAGACATTAACCTAAAACCTATTGATAACACACACAGCTGAGAAATAAACAGTTAGGAGTTTTACCTAACTACGAATAAAAACAAAATGGGAGATCGACCCAAGACTAAAAGCGTCTAGGGCAGAGCATTGCCAGGGGTAGAGAAAAGGATTACGCATATCGCTAGTTGATAAACAACCACAACCACGATAGACGTAATGTTCGATGATGACTTAGAGATGAAGGACGGATAGAAGACGTCTAGCGTCAGTATCGGAGCTGAAAGTATGAGGACTGTGAGGGAACACGACGTGGACATACTGAGATTTAGATGACGGATTTTAAAACATAGCCACAAAACTAAGACAAAGAAAGTTTAAACTATAAAAAAACCCACAAACGAGAACCAATTCAGAGACCTAGTTGTGGTCGAAATCGACGAAAAACAAAAACGAAAAAACTCTTTGACTCCTCTTACTCACTGTCCCTTGGTCATTTTCCTGCTGTCCAGCCCACGCCCCACATCTACCGCAGCTAAGTCTATTTCTTTTTCGTTTTTGTTTTTCGTCGTTTTTGTGTTGTCCCGATGAAGGGCTAGTGCCCCGAAACATGTAGATTGTCTTCGTCTTTATCCTGTTCTAGCTTGGTACAGTTCCCTTGCTTTTAGTAGAAGAATCAACAAAAGGATTTTGGTCAGGAGATTTGATTCTGTGAGACTTTCATGCTAAAAACCCGCTATGAGACCATAACAAATCCAAACCCGTTTGTAACAATTCTACCAGTTCTCATTCAATCGAACAGACGCCAACTAGATGGTGTGCGCATCCCAAACTTTATTTGTTGAACATTAACCATTGCAGGTGGTGGCCGGCTTACCATGCAACCTATTCCATAGTCTAGTGGCTATTAAAGGACCTCTTCTCTCTCACTACTGTCTACCATGTTAGTGACACAGACTGAAGCCTGCTCTTCTCTATTATTTTCTAACTCTTGCCTGGCCGCTAAAGGCAGTGGCTTCTTCCAGAGTATAACTCCTTTGTACAGCTGCAGGGGAGGCGCATATAGAAGATAGCCCTGTGGCCCATCCTCCTTTTTGCCCCTCCCGTCTTCTGCCTGCTAACTCCTGCCTTGGGCCTTCATGGTCAGAACTTTCTAAGTCCCCTGACCAGCAAGCATAAGCCCTAAGGGCTGGGCCTAAGCCCGAGCACGCTTCTTCCGTCTGTATCCTTCGCTCTCTTGGTCTAATCTCCGTCTGAATCTCCTGATTCTCGCATGTCCCCCTATTCTTATTTCTCCCTACTCCAGCGCCCTCTACATCACATGGTCTATTCTCGTAAACAGCATCATGTGCATATTCGCTCATGATCTGTTGACAGGCAGCCAGAGCAATGTTTAGGTTTCTCGAGGTTCCAAGTTGACCTCCAGGTCACTGCATCGTACTTGGCTAACCCCATTGCTGTCATCCGCTGTCCCTGACTCAGAGGACCAGGGAGGTTGCTTGACTACCTCCCTCCACCGTACATATTGTTCTCTGGGAGAGCACGAAATTCACTTCCCTTAACTAAACGACCCTTTAGTTTAAACTGCGTGAACAATGCTATTTTTACACGTCAGGTCTCAATTTCGTTACACCGTTAAAAGAGGGAAAAGGTAGAAAAGGCTAAATGAAATGAAATACAACGAAGCCAAATGGGTGTCAAATGAAAGTTTTTCATTTTACAATTAATAAAAATATACACAGACATTTGCTGTATTGAATAAGAGAGTTACCCCATGCAGCACACTCCCCATGAATCTGTATCGGCTCTTAGATATAATATGGATTCTCTATCTGCCTTTAGCCCGAAACATGCTCGTCCTCTGAACAATCTCAACAAGGCGTTGATCTGTGGCAGCTATGCATGTGGGGATCCTGGCTTTGTGATACTAGTCTAGTGACATCTAGTCTAGCTTAGTGCACCACATCATCAGGACGCCTTCTTTAAGCAGTGTGATTGTGGTTTGTGATCAGCTTGGTTTTTATCATTTATTCCCTTTCAGACTTCCGAGTTTCAGATATACAGTGCAGGAGAGTTCAGGTAGAAACAAATAGGTACAAGTAAGAACAAAAATTCTGATGGGAAACCAAGTGTCATGAAAATTATGTCATTCTATGTATGGATGTGTAAAATTATGACATTCCGTGTCGCGTGTGCATGTGTAAAATAATGGCATGCCGTGTGTGGATGTGTAAAATGGCATGTCATGTAGCGTGGATGTGTAAACGTATGGCATTTCACGCTGTGTGTGGATGTGTTGATAAATAATTTGTAATACAGATCTTGGAAACGGGGTCACAAGTCTCAGTGAATTTAATAGTTTAGGTTAATATGGAGAAGGATTACTATTTTTTGTATACAAGGAAGAATTTGCTATTGAGTGAATTCTTGGAGTTTTGTAATGTTTTGTAAATTATATGTATTCATAATATAAAAAAACAGTAGAAGATTTAACAAAAGTATTGAGGTCAGGAGATTTGATTCTGTGAGATGTTAATGATAAAAACCCGGTATGAGACCACAAACCCAAACCCGTTAATAGAGGGGATATCGCAGAAGACCCTAAAGAGAGTTCAAATGTAGTGCTACTGAATAATAGGGAACCCACTCACATCTTTAGTCAGGGCACTTCAGACTTGGTGTCAACATTTTTTTTTATTATGAACCGCTGCCCTGGCTGACAGTTTAGACCAGGAAGTAAACGGCGATGAGACATCAGGTAACGGATACCCCAATTTTATTTTCATTGCTAGAAGCAGAACTTGAAGATGACTCAACCAGACTACATAGCAAACCTACAGACTGGGATCAATACGCACAGAATGAAATAGGCGACATATGGCAAAACGGAGATGATGCAGACGTCAAAACTAAAAACCTGACAGAAACCAAATTGCACAAATTGAAAAAGACGACATATGATAACGAGCACTTTCCAGTTTTATATTCCATGCAAATAGCAGAAGTGCAAGATGATCCAAGATGATCCAACCAGACTACATAAAACTAAATAAAAATACGAATGGAAAAATACGACATATGGCAAAACGGAGATGATCGTAGATGCCAAAACTAAAAACCTGACAGAGATGATAATGTAGTTAGAAAAGGCTACATCAGGAACTTAGAGCACTATTCTTGGAGAAAACAACAAAACAAAATTTGTATGTCAGGTTTGGTTGACTAATGAATGTGAGCTAGTTGTGAAAAATAGAAAACATGAACTAAAACTATGGGCAAACATCAAAATTATGAAAATAGGACACAATACTGAAAGCAAAATCTTTATTCAAGTCAACCCTACTACAAGCCAAAAGAGAAGAATGGCATAAGTTTCAAAATTCTTAGACATAAATGAGAACCTATAGACAGTTGGAAACAAATTAAAGATAACCAAGGCCCCAGGACTAGCATGCCTAACCTGCTTTGTTGAAGGTCGCCAACTGACAGTTTATCAGTTGATCGGTTTAGGCTTAACCAACGGGCCTGAAAATGACTCCTGATGAAAACCTTTCAAAAAGTCAGCTCTGACATGAATCCTGAACCTGACTTAAGTAATACAAAAAAAAGGGACAGAAAGAAAGTTTATAACCTTCCAAAATCTAGAAGATCCGTTTAGGCTAAGAGAAAATATCTGTGGAAAACTAAAAGAAATGGAAAATATAGAAACTAGAATATATCTAAGAACTCAGACTACCATTAAAATCTAAATAGTTCGGTTCCGCTCTAGCCACTGCCCTCATAACTTACCAGCTACGAGAAAAATCATACTAGTATTTAGAAATTAGTTTTAGAGGTTTTAAGGACATTCTTGAGAAAGATACATTTCCAAGTATCTGGAAAGTACCAGTCGCTGTACCCATCTTCAAAGATGGTAAAAACAAGACAGCTCTCTCTGGTAACAGACCAATAGTGCTCGCATTACAGCTCAGAAAGCCCTTAGAAACAAAATGTAAAAATTAGATTAACTTATTTCTATCAAACCAAAAACATCTTTCGTCCAGAATAAAGTGGACTTGATTAAAAAAAACCGCATTACGTTAGACCATATAAGAACTTTTCAACAGGAAATAAACATAAAAACTGAGAAAATGGCGGTCTGTGTGGAGTATTCTTTCTTTCAGACTACAGTTAGCCAGATTTAAAACCCCTGTTTGTCGTCAGTCCTTTTGAAAGTGTTGCTGATAATATTGGCTGTCGTTCATTCGACTTTGCAGTTGTCTCCCATTCTCTGACACGTATTGTCTACGGGCGAGAACTGATCTTTCCACGCGATGGAAGAAAGTAGTGTTGTATGGCGTGTTTTGTGCAAAAAAAGAGAGAAAATTCGGCAAGAAAACACGATGGACCCAAGCAGATACTTTGCCCCTTAAATATCTCTCCACGAGATTTCTTCCGCGCGCAAGAAACATCTTGCGCCTGAAGGTAACGCACATTAGAAATGTTTATGGTGGGACTCACCACTCGATCGTTTATCTTGTAGATGAGCCCGTAAACGCCTTCGCCTTGAATCAAAAAAGGATACGTGACTGGAAGGCTATCCACTCCAAAGTTGATGTTCTTGTCAATGGCGATAACAGCGTCCCTGTCATCTAACGTGGCTAAACACAAACACTCCTCATCGGCTCCGGAACTACCAATAGTACTGTATGGTGCACCAGGATGGCTGTCACCACTGTCTTCTTCTTTCAGACTACGTGAGGTCGTGCAAGCCATGGTTACCGGCTAAACGTTAGGAAACGATTGTCTGTCTCCAGAAGCCCACAGCAAATATAACCAGATCCCTGGGTCGGGTCACTGTGTAGGTCGGTGTTGTGGACGAAAGGTGAAGACGATCTGACTCAGAAGAAAACTGAAGACAAAGTGCACTATCGATCGTCAGAGCACCCCCTCCCCCGGACTTTCCAGTGGTACATTCACCATAATACTCCCCGAGAAAGCAGGAGACAGATTCGCGAAATGCAGTGAAGACGACACGTGCAAGAGAGACTGACATCGTACTCTAATTGCCCATGTGATATAGATTTTTCAGAAATCAAGATAGTGAGAAAATTGGGGTTATTATAACACATTGTTTGTGCATTTTGTGGTAGAGGTTAGGTAAATAACTAAACATAAATTTTAAATAAAAATGTTGTTAGCCGTCTTTAGTTACGAACTCTCAGCGTGCATTGGAGTGAAAGTTAACGTCAATGATTGTATATATCACACATGATTGTATATACCATACATAATGTAAATGATTGTTTATTACCATACATAACGTCAATGATTGTACAGTACCTTCATAATGTCGATGATTGTATATTATCCTACATGACGTCAATGACTGTATATTACCATACATACAAGGTACAGAGTATTGGATGGTTATGTGTTGTATGCTGTTTCTTAGCTTTTTTTACTTTTATTTCTTATTTATTTTATAATGCAAAAAATACAGATTATGTTTCAGCTGCGACAAAAATATAAACTTGTGTACATCTAAAAATAAAATATATCAGATCTTACTACTACTGCTACTACTAATGATGATGATGATGATGATGATGATGATGATGATGATGATGATGATGATGATGATGATGACGACGACGACGACGATAAAAAATTGTAACGCGCTGTACCACACCTCGCAGAGGGCAGTCTCACAGCGCCTGACAGAATACATGTAGACACATCCACACAGACACGCTAACGCAGTACAGTCATAACCAGTCATGAGCAGACGAACGGAGAGCTAGCTGAGATACTGCGTATACAGGTGTGATTTGAGGGCGCGTTTGAAGGACTGGACTGTGTTGGCATGGACTGTGATCTTCCAATAATTGAGGTAAAAAAACCCATCTTGATCTCACAGTGGGAAATGCTGTCAAGTTATTGCCCTTCAAGAAATAAATTTCACCAAGAACCCTACTGGAGTCTGTGGATAAAAATATCGCCAATATTTAAATTTAGACATACACCTAATAAAGGAGGAGGGGTAGCAATATATGCTAGAAATGACATTACAGCAACGGAAATAAACAAAAACATCAACACTGAATCAGAGATAGTCATAGACGAGATTACTGTGCGATCTGGTAGAAAGCTCGTGATAGGTAATGTGTACTAAAATTCTGACGTCAGCTCTACAGAAACAAACACATAATTAATACAGTTTTTAAAAAAAGCTACACCAAGAGAGATTAACAAAACTAAAGAAATTAGTAGGTGAGATTTGGTGGACTATAGAATGTAAACTAACTGTTAAAAATAGAAAACAAACGAGATTGGTGGAAAATGTAGAAAATAGGACAGAATACTTAAAGTGTAGCTTTCGGATAGTTCCCGCGCCAGAGATTACCCAAAACTTTAGCAGGGAGCACAGCAGCAAAAGTGACGTCATCTCCAGAAGAAGCAAGCTGTGAGTACTGTTTAGTTTAAACAAGAGTGTAGCTTTTTACGAGAGTGTAGTTCATGAGAATCATCGCGCGACTCATTATGGGAGAAAAAATTTAAATCCATTATATTATGTGCTTGAGACCTAAGCTTCCCAGAATGGTGAGAAGAAACGCAATGAAAAAACACAACGAAAACACAAAGCACTGATATGATAGATTTTTCGTTATTGCTGTTCTGATTTTATTAATAGTAATTGTCACTATTGTTTGCGCTGCTTATGACCTTTCTATATGATACCTTAACAAACTGTCGATCAGAATAGGTGCAATAAAAAATCATTGATCAGTGGATAGTAGACAGTATTGTCAAATCATGTCAATCGCTTGTAACTTTTTGAGGAGTATAAAGGAAGTATTTATGGGAATTTCCAGTTCGTGTTTGGGAATCAGCTCACGATAAATCAGTGAACCAATGTTGGGTTTACCTTGTTGCAGGGTAATTCAGTAAATGTGCAAGTGTGAAAATACTTAAATAGTACTGGCAGTGGTAATATAGATTAAAAACAAATAAGCATTTAAACGGCACCAGGTTCCAAATAGCAGAATATTTTAAAATATGCATGAGTGAGATATGGAAAATGTGACCTAAATTTGTTATCCTCCTCGTTAAACACACTAATATAGTTCTCGCATGACCTTTGTTGAAATTCTTCCTAGTAGTTTGCAAACACCAGTTCCATGTTGGGCCAAGATTTAATATGCTAAATGAACACGATCTATCTGATAGCATTGTCATTCACCTTTGTTATCACCGTACATATCTGATACATTGATGTTGGATGATTTGCATGTCCTTGTTTGTATTCCTTTAACTTCTTTTCAAGTTTATACATGCTTTTACATATAACAGATTATGCAGATAATAAATTTGGAGAATGCGGTGTTATTTTTATAACTGTCTGACAAATGAGAATTTCGATTATTAACCTTTAATTAAAATCACAGTGTATTGTAATAAACTGAAAACTGTATGTAAATCGTTCTTTTTATTGGTACAAATATTCATAAATAGCTGCTGAGTATTGTAGTTAAGACTATATATAGCATGTCTTAATGTAATACTCTCCTCTGATGTTTTCACAGTTCAGCCCAAAAAAAGAAAATGGACATACAATTCAGTTATGCATAACTGCAACTCCAAGCATAATTAGTCTTAAAGTTCTTTAGCACAATATCACCATCACAATATTACCAGGATATCTTCTAAACGTTTCAAAAATAACCTGCATAATCCATCATTCGTAAAAAGAAAGCCAACATGACATGGTTGCAAACTTTTAAAAAAAGCATGAATGACCTAATGTCGGTATAAATTGATTTATGTATACCGTGCACAGAATATTTTGATGTAAATGCTGCATTAGTTGCTGTCCTGGATGAAGTGTGTAAGGAGAAAAGTATAAAAACAACGAAGTAAACAATTACTGCTGTAAAGGAAAAATAGAGTTCAGAGGTTTTCTTATGCAATGGTTGCAGCCCTATATGCGGGTGTGGGTAAAATACACAGGGCGAATGGGTCTTGCGATCCCTGTTATGACGGGAAGGGCAGCTACGAACGCTCATGTGAGCCAGCCCAGGACACAGAAAAATACGACTGCAATGCGTAAATATATAATGATGTAATGACTGTACTGCGCGGAATCTGTACGTACAATATAGATAATAGTTAACAAAAACGATTCCAACATATTTCCGATAAGCCCACTTCACAAAAATCCATAAGAAAATAAAACAAACTTATTACATGAGAAATGAGTGTGTAGACAGTTACAGGGAGGTGAAAAACTTCATCTAACTTACAATGAGTGAAGGAAATGTCACAGGACGAAATTAATAATTATAGTGACAGTTACCAATTGTAATTTGAAGTAGGTGTGCAATACCACTCTATCACTCTATCTCTCTGTGGTGTGAGTGTGTGCCTCCATTTGTGAATGCGTGCGTGTTTTTGTTTGCTGATTAAGATAAAATATATCCTGGCGTAAGCTACTGTTTGCCTACAGTTCCTGTTCAAACATCACAAGTTTGTTAAAGGCGTGCTGCAGCCTTCGAATTGGGAATTCCGTTTTCAGCATCTCCATCACGTCGTCGAGGTATCTAGAAAAGAAGACAAACAAAACTACTTTATTGTGTTCTCCCGCAACCCTTCGCGACTGCCGCACGTGCCACTCGACATGAGACAACAGCTGCTCGCTGCTTCCGTCTCCGAAGACGTCCACCTGGTAGTAGAAGCCTAGCTGGCAAGGGTAGTAACTGCCACTCGACAGCAGCGGCGTTGCTGTGAGGTCTCCAGGCTTGGCGCTGCCAGTGGAGTCACTAGGGACGCTGGCCAGAAACAGACGAGGCGTCGAGGCGAAAAACAAAATACGCTTCAGGTTCGCTGTCATCAGGCGATAAGGTTTCCAGTTGAGGATGATTCTGTCTTCAGGAAACAGGTGGCGCAACTTGCCACAATCAGCTGAGATCATCTGTTTAATATCGTCCTCAGTAAGCCGTCTCACCCCAGCCACGCTTTGCTCCGTAATGCTGTCCTCCACACCAACAGTGTCTATCTGAGCAACAGTGATCGCCTGTTGAAAAAAGGTATTTGATGACTGGTTGTCTGAGATGGAATAAAAGTGCTTTTCGCCTGTTAACGTACCTGGACACCGTTCTATCCCCTCTCCAACGGCCACGACCCCTTTACAGATCTGCAGGTGCCACGTACGTTCCTAGAGAAATACCTGTACTAGACACGAGATCCGAACTCATGGTAATGGTTTTGGGGACAGACGTGCGTTAACCTTATCATTGCGCTACTGACCACGACCGTGGCTGAATACAATTATATCAAATATATATTTTTGGTGACATGCCGTAACGTTCCTATCGTGTCATCGACACCCACTTCGCAGACACAAACTTGGCTCGTTAACTTGTTACATTCATCAATTGACACAGTTCCCCCCCCCCACACACACACATACACACACACGCAAACGTGCACGCACACACAAAATCTCTTGTTCAGTGTCACGTGTCACGTGGATGTGATTCTTGATGTCAAGGACACATTAGGAGATAAATACACGCTGAACAAATGGGGGAAAGCTATGCTAATCTGTAGAAAAGGACAGACAGAAGAAGATTGACTGTAAACTTATTTCTTCATCAACGGGTTAAGGTAAAAAGATAAACAGAACATTACCAAATGGGGGGGGGGGATGCAATTTGGTTTATGCTGCAAGATACAAACATACACAAAAGACGTTGTGGAAGTCATTTAATGTAAGCAAGGGAAAGTCTATGTGTTTGTGATTATTGTTGTCCTGATTATGATTATTGATCTCCTGAAAAATAATGTGTAGTTTTCTATATAAATATATTGCTAGTATGACTTCAAGCGAAGAAGATTGTTTGCTGAGGTAACAACATGCAAATAAAATATACCTTCTCCAGTATTTGTTTGTGCGTCTTCATGATTTTTGCTCCATTGACCTCCATGTTGACATTGTTCGTTGTAAAGGCAAAGTATCTGACTCCAGCCAGTGACGAGTATTTCTGTAGCATCTTCCTGGTAAAACGTCCGTACACCCCAGTACCGCGGTAATCTGGCGCCAAACGACCCGCTGTCGTCACCAGAGTTTGTCCTCCGTCAGCAATCTCAATACCCATAAAGGACACCTGAAGCACATAAACGCACACAAGCAGGTCAAGCAGGTCTTGGATGAGGCATGCTAAGGAATCGTCTGGGAGCATCCACGACCTGGACATAGATTTAGATGACAGATTTGAAAACGTATATTACTAGAAAACCAAGACAAAGAAAGTTTAAACCAAGAAATCCAACAAAAAAAACCCACCCTAAAAGAGAACCAGTTAAGAATTCGAAATCAAAATAAAAGACAATTAAATAGTAAAAGCTTCAGGGCCTGATAGACTAACCAGACGTAAAAGACATCAGTAGGGTAGGCATCATAAATATTTCCGTAAAGGACTCTCTAATCCCTGAACTCTCTCCTACAGATGAATATAGAACTATAACTCGGGGCTTTAATAAGGCTCCGCATTAAAATGAAAGAAATCCCCTGCAAGGCAGTACTGGTAAATTTGCCGGGCGACTTTGACCCCCCCCCC
>SMGT01016277.1:503919-546312 GCA_004794575.1 Lanistes nyassanus
GTCGCTCACACTCCCCACGAGTCAGCTAACACCTTTTTCCGACACTCTATTTACGGTATACACTGATACCGGGCCTGGGCTAATTCATAGACTGAGTTCAGTACGTCGAACGTCAATCTACACCTCTCTCGGGTCAAACGGTTATACCTCATACACATAACCCTACTGCTAGCGATCTCTCCCGTGACTGTTCTTTGCGATAAGTAAGCACTGCCGAGACTTCGACTCACTGGCTAACTACCACTGACCGGCAGAATTCCAGAATTTAGTCTATCAGAACACCTCCTGACGTCTATACTCACAAATACGGTGCAGTCTTAACTTTCCTCGCTTCAATCACGTGTCTCGCTAGGGTCACTCTCCCCTCAATTGCCACAGTCACGATTTCCACAGACTCAATTTCCACAGACACACGTTACTTCTTACGAGCCCCTTATATATCCCCCGGACGGTTCCAAATCCAACCTAACGTGGACCACAACGATGGCAGCGGTTCACTGCTCTCGAAAATTTTCTCCCGAGCCTTCGGTCTGAGGGATATCGGCTTTTCTGGTTGGCTGACCCCTCTTGTACCCCTGGCTGCGATTGGACCCTGCCCTTTTCCCTTCTTTCGGGTCACTACGGTTCCAGCGTCGGTCGGACCTTTTGTTGACCTAAGGTCAAGCGGCGCTGTAAGCCTGGCCACGGTTGGTCCATTTTATCCATCGTGCCTGTCGCTTGTAGGCTTATTGTCCGAGGGTCGTGACACAGTGTGTCACCGAAGATACAAGTATGTTGGTGTGTCCTTGTAAATATTGGGGTTTTATGTCAAAGGACCTGTAAAGGAGTAGATATGTAGTTTTGTGTTCGCCTGCGTGCATGTTCGCGTCACGACCCCCGCCCCCGTCCATGTCAGACGACCTAGTGGGAGTACGTGTTTTGTGTTCTTTCACTCTCCTGTCACTCAGACAAAATGCAACACTGCGTAACATAAATATAGGACCCACCACTATTATCACCCAGGAGCACTAGACGTAGCTTCGTACCTTAACCACTTCACCTCAGGTTTCAACAACCAAAAAAAAGTTCACTTTCAATCTAGTTCACAAAACTACCTCAACAATCAGAAGATTCAGCCATCCTATTCCAGATCAAAACTCACTTGTCCAACACTAATTCTCCCTGCTCTATACTCATACAACTTTCACATCCTGGTCTTCATACCAGCAGAACAGAAAATATATCCACCATTTAACTATAGGCATATGCCGGATCATAAAACCTTCAACAATACTCAGGACATCTGTCCTTCAGATCAATTGTCGAAGCTGACTTTGGGGTTACTATCAATTTGCGTTAGTTTTCTCTCGACCGACCCTCAAAATACAACATAGTTTTCCCCCAAGATATTTTTTAACTCAGGCGCATTTTTGTTTTCAAAGAAAACATCAACAACAACAACAACAACAACAACAACACACACACACACACACACACACACCCAATTTCTTTTTTCATCACAAATCACCGGTAGGTCCGGCTGTGTCCCTCTGCACTAATTTATCTCACTTAAAAGTTCTGTCGGCCTCAATCATACAAGTCCGAGTAGTCGGCCTTTCCTCCTCAGCATTGCGTTTTCTGTGACGTACACTTGACCTTATCTGTCGTCTCCACGAAGTGCACAGTTCTCACAAATTACAGTTCTATATGTTCTAAACAGTCACTTGTATCTCTCGATGCGATGTCTACGTGAACTACGCTCCTCGAATGGCACAGTCTTCACAACTACAAGTTCCAATATTGTATTTATGAAAGGTCACATCGGGCACTGTCCTTTCTCGTTATTTCCTCTCCGTGATATACACTCGTCGGGCACCGCCGTTCCAGTAAAATTACACAAAGTTCTCGCCTACCTGGCTTGCCCCAATGTTACGAACGTAGGCCGCACGCCTCACACTGCGTCATCGTCGTTGACAAGGCGGGACCTCACACAACTGACCCACTGTCCTGGTCGCGCCCACGTGCGACACAGTCGGACTGGTGTCTGATCTATACCCGGGTACACTCCCGGCTCGTACTGGCCTGGTCACGAAGTCGACTCTTGTTCTCGCCTCTTCCCACTCGCATGTTCCCATCCACAGGTGTCAGCTCTGGGGCGGACGAATCCTGCTGCGGTACAGGGATCTCCGTACCCCTACCTGGAACTCCTAAGTTTTCCTAACTTAGTGCCTAGCTTCGAGCTACACTTCCATTGTAACCAACATAAGGCGTAATAAGGGATGTCGCAGTGGGTAAACCTGAGGCAAGCGAAAGACATCTTCTATGCTGCTGCCTAACTTGGTGGTTCACGTCTGCCGATCAAGCGAGAATTACAAGTTTTCTTTGCGGTGTGTCCACAATCTGTTTGTGTTACTGACGCACTTGAAAATTTGAACTTGAAAACAAATGGACAGCATTCTCTGTTCAAGACACTGTGGAGCAAATGCATGATCTGGCAATATCGAAGTCCCAGGCAACTGACAACTGCCTGTCTTATGATCCGCACGATATTCACGCAACGCCGTGGACACTTTTCTCACAATGTTTTTTGTGTGTGTGCTGGACGTCGTTTTGTGTCAAACTCCGGCATTTAGCTCACAGTGTTGGTTCAAAGATGATCTAACAGTCTCAACTGTCCAAATTCAGTGACGAGAACAGTGCAACGAATTCCAATGAAGAGTTGTTTATTCAGCACTGAACAGAGTCCTCCACAAACTAAACGGAAATCTCTATACATCAGCAGCGACCGCCTCGGCGGGAGGCGGGAGGTCGGGGGTTCGCATCCCGGCCGAGTCATACCTAAGACTTAAAAATTGGCAATCTATAAGCTGCCCTGCCAGACGCCTGGCACTACAGGGAACAGTACTAGGACTGGTTGGCCCGGTGTCAGTATAATGTGACTGGGTGGGACTGAGGCCCGTGTTGCGCCATCAGTCCCACGTGTGGCAGCACGTAAACTTTGTCTAAGCAACACCGTCCTGATATGCACATAGTTTGCGACTGGACGTTAAGCAACAAACCAAACCAAATCTATACATCAGCACAATGGCTGCAACTCCATTCAACACTTTCTTCTATCTGCACTGACTCACTTGAATACTGTGGGACGGACGGACGAACGAACGAACGGACGGATGGACGGACTGACTGATGGACGGAAGGACGAACTGACGCATGCACGCACGCACGCACGCACGCACTCCAGTCTCCCCTGTCTTACTAATGAATTTCTCGTAACTTCCAAGAAGGGATCCAAACAAAACTGGAGTTCAAATAAGTGATTTATTTCGAAAATAATTAACTTTCCGTCTGCTGGATACCAACTAGAGATTATAACAATGTACAGTAAATTCATCTAATCAGTCTACAGATCTAGAACACAGAATTCTTTAAACGTGCATTGTTGTGGTATTGCTCTGTTTTACTTCTAGGGGTATGTTCGTGTTATGATTATTAAGCTCGTTCTAAACAAAACACTGACAACACAAAACTGTGCCATGAATTAAAGGGGGAAAATAACAACTACTAGTCGCTGCCCAATTTTCGAGGTAATTTCCAACCCAGGCTCAAGCCCCCACCCCCTTGCTTGCCACAAACACTGGCTTGCGTCAGCCTTTGTGACGTCAAACGATAGCACCACCAAAGTCTGGAAACTCCTTCATACCGCTATATCGAAAAAAAAAAAAAAGCTCGGACCATCAGGGGAAGCAACTAGGGCAGAGCACTGCAAGGCGTAGAGAAAAGGATTACCGTCCCTTCCAACAACTATGGCTATAGTGGTGTATGCGGTGACAAGTTGTAGTTTAGCCTGTAAATGGCTTAATTAAATGGCAAGTACCATCGGCAGTGTTTTATTTATATACATAGTGCGTCTGATTTATATAGTTCAGACGCACTATGTATTTTGCTGATTATATGATATACAATATGTTTTAGATGATGGGGAATGTAATGCATAATGAACAATGAACAAGAGTTTTTAAAAATCCAGAAACACACAAGTATGTGATGTCATGAAAGAGAGCGCGCTACCTGTTGCAACCTCCTCTCTCCACCCACTACACCAAAAACGTGTAATAATATCCATAAGAAGAAAGCATTCGTTAAAAAAGCTACGAATAAACCATGGTTCAATGGGATATGCAAGCAAAAAAGACAAGAATACCTAAGAACCAAGAGGTTTGCCAAACGCTCAAACGATCCAGATGTGGTAGCACGCAGCGCACACGCTTTTCGGGCTTACAAGAAGCAAGTAAGGAAAGAATTTAAGAAGTTCCAGCATAGCTATATCAATAAACTCAGATTTCTGAAACGTAAAGACCCCAAAACCTACTGGAATATTCTGAACAAAAATAATAACAGAGATAATGATTGTAATTATGCAGAGATACCCACAGTTGCAGAATTTTATGATCATTTTCAAGGCATATCATCCAATGTGCTCAGCCAAGCCCCCGCCACAAATTCTCAAGCCAATGAATTCACTGATGAAGAGCTCAATAAACCAATAATGGAAAATGAGGTAGCGCTTTCTTTAAAAAAATTAAAGCTTAACAAAGCATGTGGTAGCGATGAAATAACAAATGAATTTTTGAAGTTTGCAGGTAATAAAATGATCAATCTATTTACAATATTGTTTAACTTAATCTTTTCGACACGTCACGTACCCACACAGTGGACATTGGGAAATATATAAATCCCTATCTATAAAAACAAAGGTAAACGAGATGACCCTGATAACTATCATGGGATAACTTTACTGAGCTGTTTTGGAAAACTATTTACTAGTGTATTAAATGAACGACTAAATACTTATCTTACTGAGAGAAATTTGCTGGGTGAAGAACAGTCTGGGCTCCGTGCTGGCTATTCAACGCTAGATAATATATTCTCTCTCCAGTGTGTTATTGACTTTTATCTAAGCAAAAGGAAAAGAATTTACCGCGCCTTTATTGATTATGAAAAGGCCTTCAATAAGATTGATAGAATATTCCTGTGGGAGAAGTTACTAAACCATGGAATCGGAGTTAAAATATTATCAGTAATACAGGATATATACAGCAAAGCCAAATCTTGTGTTAAAATAAACGGCATAGATTCAGAATACTTTATTAAAAACTGGGGAGTTAGACAAGGAGAGAATTTATCTCTCCTACTTTTTGCAGTTTATTTAAATGACCTGAAATGACATTTAGATAAAGATAATGTAATGGGCCTTACGAAAATTGCAGAAGAAGCAGCCATTCTTGAACTCCCCCCCTGATGAACTCGACGCTTGATTTAAAATGCTTTTATTGCTATATGCTGATGACACGGTAATTTGTACCGAATCACCTGGGGAACTTCAGGCAGCCTTAAATAGTATGAAACTATACTGTGATAAGTGGAATCTAACGGTTAACATAAAGAAAACAAAAATTATCATTTTTTCAAGAGGGAAAATTAAAAAAACACAAGTTTTCTACTATAATAGCAACAAACTTGATGTAGTTTATGATTTTTGTTAGGACTAAGGTTAAATTATAACAACAAATTTAATGTAGCACAAAAAGACTTGTATGATAGAGCCTCCAGAGCTATGTTTTCTCTCCTTAAGAAATGTAGACTGCTTCAGCTACCAGTAGATATCCAAGTTGAGCTATTTGACAGAACTATAGTGCCAATACTAACATATGGCTGTGAAATCTGGGCACCGGCAATAAACGATCTAGCCCTAAAACTTCAGTTGAAATTCTACAAGCTAATTCTAAAACTAAGGAAAGCTACACCCACTAACATGGTCCTTGGGGAACTATAGGTCGTTCCATATATGCTTTGTTTTTGGTATAAATTAGTCAATGTTATGAATCACAAAAAACTATCTAGTATTTTATATAGACAAATACTACGGCTACATGAGAATGGGACCCTCCATTCAACAACCTATATACAAGCAGTAGAATCAACATTACAAGCCATTGGACTAAATGGTTTTTGGACCAATCAAAATAATCTCCCCAACTCATATGAATGTTTCAAGCAGAAAGTTGTTAGAAGTTTACAAGATCAGTTTATTCAAAGTTGGTTAGAAGATATAGATACAAAAGACATCTATAAGAACTACAGAATTATTAAAACGTCTTTCGCTGTTGAAAACTACATAAAAATATTGCCTCCAAATCACTATACACCGCTTCTTAACTTCCGACTCTTGAACAACAACTTCCCAGTCCAAACACACAGAATACAGAGAATACAAAGAGAAGAAAGAATCTGTCATCTTTGTAACAGTAACGACATCGGTGATGAGTACCATTATTTATTTTGCTGCCATAAATGTAAGGATTACAGAAACAAATGGCTACCTTATTACTACAGAAACCGCCCTAATACCTATAAATTTCATTGCCTGCTCTCAACAAAGAGCAAACGATTGCTTACAAAGCTATCATGTTTTATTAAAATCTTACTTAAAGACATCTGTGGACATGGATAATTGTATGTTTGTTTGCACTCACTTTATAGCAAGCTCTTGCGAGCCTGTAAAGATAGTTTGTTAATTGGTTTGCTTATCAAAAAGAATTTCTGCTCACCTTTTTATTGCTTTGTTGTACTGTTGCTTATGTTTTGTCTTCATACCCCATTGAGGGTGAAGGAAGAAAAAATAAATTCTAAAATTCTAAAAATTTCAAACACTGACTCTACAAACAAGATGAGCAAGCAGGCTTCAGGCAGGACAAATCTTGCACGGACCACATTGCAATATTGTGCATCATCATAGAACAGTCACTGGAATGGCAGTCTCCACTTTACACAATCTTTGTAGACTTTGAGAAGGCCTTTGACAGTGTAGATGGAGAGGTTGTTTGGAAACTAATGCCACATTATGGGATACCACCAAAGTTCATCTCCATTATCAAACAACTTCACAACAACTCCACATGCCAGGTTGTGCATGAAGGAAAAATGACAGAGCCTTTTGAAGTGCGGACGGGGGTGAGACAGAGCTGCATGTTGTCACCAACCTTCTTCCTGCTGGTAGTAGACTGGATTATGAAGAGCTCTACACAAAATGCCAACACAGGAATCTGCTGGTCCTTCACTAAAATCCTGGAGGACCTAGACTTTGCAGATGACGTCAGCCTCCTGTCGCACAGACAACAAGATGCACAGCAGAAACTCACACGTCTGTCAGAGGTAGCAGCAAAAACTGGCCTCAAGATCAACACCAATAAAACAGAAACCATGAGGATTAACAATCAGCAGCAAGACCAAATCCAGCTGCAAGGAGTTGACATCAAGGACGTGGACAAGTTTGTCTACCTGGGCAGCGTAGTAAGCAAGGATGGAGGAGCAGATGAGGACATCAGGAGCCGCAACAACAAAGCCAGGCATGCCTTCAACACCTTACGTCCCATCTGGAACTCCACAGCCCTTTCACAACAAACCAAAATTCGTATTTTTAACACCAACGTGAAAGCAGTCTTGCTTTATGGTTCGGAAACCTGGAGACTGACCATGACAACCACAAGTAAGCTCCAGACCTTCATCAACCGCCGCCTCCGAAACATCCTGCATATCAGATGGCCAGAGAAAACTTCCAACATCAGCCTATGGAAGAGATCGAAACAGATCCCCATCGACCGAGAAATCAGAAGAAGAAAGTGGGGCTGGATAGGCCACACCCTCAGAAAGAGCTCTGACAACATCAGGCAAGCCCTTGACTGGAACCCACAAGGGAAAAGAAAAGTTGGCCGCCCAAGACAGACATGGAGGAGGTGCACAGAGGATGAAATGAAGGCAGCCGGATGGACATGGGCTCAGCTGAAGAAGACCACCACGAACTGAGTCCGCTGGAGGAGTGTCATTGAGGCCCTATGTTCCCCGGTGGAGCCAACGGATTAAAGAACTGACTCGACAACATCAAATATATCTACAGATTATTTACAGAGTATCAACGTGCTCGTGTCTAGGGTAAGACGCTGCCTGATTACGTCATACCAAGAGGAATCACACAAAGAAGATAATCAAAATCCAGAGGGGAAATCAAACTGCAAAACGGCCTATGATCCCGCTCTACACACAAATACAGTAAGTGACCGACAACCGAGCTCCTACTCTCTTCACTACTGAAACAACTACTTCTGCAATACACAATTCCAAAGCTATCAACGACCAACAATGAAGCTATGACACTTCCACGACCGGCACTTCCCCTACCTCCTCTTGGCATACGGCCGGCCTATAGCTCAACGTCTCCTGTCTCCGGCAGGATAAAACCACCTATCTTAAATCAACCCGAGTCCCAGACTCTAAGAAAAGTTTATGGTAAGAGCAGTCCTTAACTAATAAGGCGCATCCAGCAGTCACTTATGCGTCTGTTCGTTGACCTGTCGGCGAAATACTTCCAGTGTATTTAGCGTGAGAACTGGAGCTACTCTTCCAACCGCTAAGATGGCGAGGGGCAGAGGTCCGTGGGTCTACACGTGTCAGCTTCTCTTGGTCTTCCTACTTCATCTCCCTGTATGTCCTACTCTGTGTGCCTGAACGTGTGGCCTATCTGCCCTCTTTCCCAGCTTAAATAGTATGTGCCCTGACGCCTTAAACTCGATTAAACCGGTTCTGGCCGGCCTGGAGCAGCCATCCACATAGCGTCCACCTACCCGGTGTCGAGAAAGGGAGGGGCGAACAGGCTTACCTAGGAGTGACAGGTGACCACCTAGGAGTGACATGTGACAAAGTATGTAAGGAGAAAAGTATAAAAACAACAAAGTAAACAATTATTATTGTAAAGGAAAAAAAAGAGTTGAGAGGTTTTCTTATGCATTGGTTAAAGCCCTATATAATCAATGTGCGGTGCAGATCTGTCACAGTTTGGGGTGTGGTTGGTCAAGGAAATACCCCATAGGCTCTAGGTGTGATCCATGGACAGCCATCTTGCTTAAGTTCGGTCTTTAATCCACTTGTTCAAGCTGAAACCTAGCCAAGTCACGTGACCAACAGGCCAGGTGGGCGCATTAGGTGTCCCAGGGCCCCTGTTCACACTTTCAGCTCCGGGGCGTTGAGCATCGCCAATGTGGTCTGTAGCTTTAGGGCGAGACGAGGTGTTGAAGGGACCTGATAGATCTCAAGCACCGCCTGGATTTGGGTAACAGCCATCACCTAGGGGTCACGTGCTGGTCAAATAGTTAGGCAGGGAGGAAGTACGTCATGTTCGTCGCAAAAACGGCGTGAAGATGGCAGTGTTAACCATCAGGGCATGAGTTCAAAGAGGTGACCTGGCCAGGGACAGGGGTAGGTCAGGTGATGTCTAGATGTCTGTACAGGCGGGACTAGGAGAGAGGTAGGAGGAACAACTATAATGATATAGCTGTGCAGGCTGGCTGATGTATCATGATAAGAACGTTTGTGTGAATGTAGCAATGTATGTATGAAAGGTTAGAATAAAAGGAATGTTCTAGAATGCCAAGTTATCGTCTGTAAGCAATCTTCTTCTAAGCCTTCGGCTTAATCTTCGGCTGGAACTTCTGTGGATCGACTTGGGAAAGACTGTTGGTATTGAGACTTGTTTCTGTTGCAAAGCAGAGCCAAGTGTCGCCTTCAGCTGGCCTCTTGTGATGTCCTGTAGCTGCGTAAAGGTGCGGGTAAAATACACAGGCCGAATGGGTCTTGCGATCGCTGTTATGACGGGAAGGGCAGCTACGAACGCTCATGTGAGCCAGCCCAGGACACAGAAAAATACGACTGCAATGCGTAAATATATAATGATGTAATGACTGTACTGCGCGGAATCTGTACGTACAATATAGATAATAGTAAACAAAACCCATTCCAACATATTTCCGATAAGCCCACTTCACAAAAACCCATAAGAAAATAAAACGAACTTATTACATGAGAAATGAATGTGTAGACAGTTACAGGCAGGTGAAAAACTTCATCTAACTTACAATGAGTGAAGGAAATGTCACAGGACGAAATTAATAATTATAGTGACAGTTACCAATTGTGATTTAAATAAGTCTGCTGAGGTGTGCAATACCACTCTATCACTCTATCTCTCTGTGGTGTGAGTGTGTACCTCCATTTGTGAATGCGTGCGCGTTTTTGTTTGCTGATTCAGGTAAAATATTTCCCAGGACACAGAAAAATGCGACTGCAATGCGTAAATATATAATGATGTAATGACTGTACTGCACGGAATCTGTACGTACTATATAGATAATAGTAAACAAAACCCATTCCAACATATTGCCGATAAGCCCACTTCACAAAAACCCATAAGAAAATAAAACGAACTTATTACACGAGAAATGAATGTGTAGACAGTTACAGGCAGGTGAAAAACTTCATCTAACTTACAATGAGTGAAGGAAATGTCACAGGACGAAATTAATAATTATAGTGAAAGTTACCAATTGTGATGTAAATTAGTCCGCCGAGGTGTGCAATATCACGTTATCTCTCTCTGTGTGTGTGTGGTGTGTGTGTGGAGGGGTGTGGCTGTGTGTGTGCTTCCCTTTGTGAATGCGTGTGTGTGTGCGTGCGTGTTTTTGCTTGCTGATTAAGGTAAAATATATCCTGCCGTAAGTTACTGTTTGCCTACAGTTCCTGTTCAAACATCACAAGTTTGTTAAAGGCGTGCTGCATCCTTCGAATTGGGAATTCCTTTTTCAGCATCTCCATAACGTCGTCGAGGTATCTAGAAAAGAAGACAAACAAAACTACTTTATTGTGTTCTCCCGCAACCCTTCGCGACTGCCGCACGTGCCACTCGACATGGGACAACAGCTGCTCGCTGCTTCCATCTCCGAAGACGTCCACCTGGTAGCAGTAGCCTAGCTGACAAGGGAAGTAACTGCCACACGACACCAGCGGCGTTGCTGTGAGGTCTCCAGGGTTGGCGCTGCCAGTGGAGTCACTAGGGACGCTGGCCAGAAACAGACGAGGCGTCGAGGAGAAGAAAATACGGTTCAGGTTTGCTGTCATCAGGCGATAAGGTTTCCAGCCGAGGACGATTCTGTCTTCAGGAAACAGGTGGCGCAACTTGCCACAATCAGCTGAGATCAGCTGTTTGATGTTGTATTCAGTAAGCCGTCTCACGCCAGCCACGCTTTGCTCCGTAATGCTGTCCTCCACACCAACAGTGTCTATCTGAGCAACAGTGATCGCCTGTTGAAAAAGGTATTTGATGACTTGTCTGAGATGGAATAAAAGTGCTTTTAGCCTTTTAACGTACCTGGACACCATTCCATCCCCTCTCCAACGCCCAAGACCCCTTTAAACATGTGCAGGTGCCACGTACGTTCCTAGAGAAATACCTGTACTAGATACGAGATCCGAACTGATGGTAATGGTTTTGGTGACAGACGTGCGTTAACCTTGTCATTGCGCTACTGAACACGACCGTGGCTGAATACAATTATATCAAGAATATATTTTTGGTAACATGCCGTTAACTTTCGTATTGTGTCATCGACACCCACTTCGCAGACACAAACTTGGCTTGTTAACTTGTTAACTTGTTAACTTCATCAAGTGACACAGTCCTCCCCCACCCCCACACACATACATACACAAGCACACACACACGCACAAAATCTCTTTTTCAGTGTCACGTGGATGTGATTCTACACGTCAAGGACACGTCAGGAGATAAATACACACTGAACAAATGGGGGAAAGCTATGCTAATCTGTAGAAGAGGACAGACAGAAGAAGATTGACTGTAAACTTATTTCTTCATCAACGGGTTAAGGTAAAAAGATAAACAGAACATTACCAAATGGGGGGGGGGTGCAGTTTGGTTTATGCTGCAAGATACAAACATACACAAAAGACGTTGTGGAAGTCATTTAATGTAAGCAAGGGGAAAGTCTGTGTGTTTGTGATTATTGTTGTCCTGATTGTGATTATTGATCTCCAGCAAAATAATGTGTGGTTTAGTATATAAATACATTGCTAGTATGACTTCAAGCAAAGAATGATTGTTTGCTTGAGTTAACAACATACAAATAAACTATACCTTCTCCAGCATTTGTTTGTGCGTCTTCATGATTTTTGCTCCATTGAGCTCCAGGTTGACATTGTTCGTTGTAAAGGCAAAGTATCTGACTCCAGGCAGTGACGAGTATTTCTGTAGCAGCTGCTTGGTAAAACGTCCGTACACGCCGGTACCGCGGCAGTCTGGCGCCACACGACCCGCTGACGTTAGCAAAGTTTGTCCTCCGTCAATAATCTCCACAGTTGTAAAGCTCACCTGCCGGGTATGAAGATCGACAATTTGTCAAGCAGTCTGTCATCGAAATTATGTTGAGTATTAAATAAATAATGGCAGTGGCTTTCCCTGCCCCCACAGCCTTGTTATGTTTTTAGCTTATGGGAATGTTGGCATGCATATTAAATAGGGAAGTGTCGTTCAGCCAGACAAGGTACGTTACTGAAGCTGTCGCACACTGATCTCTTTTCTTTTATTTTAAAAGAAGAAAAACCCTTCGCATTACAGACTACTAGTTTATTTTGCCAGATTACCCCCCCTCCCCACTCCGTTTGTGGTCAGTCGTTCTGCAAAAGTAGTTGTACGTGTCGTCATAAGTATGCACACATTCAACAACCCTCCCCACCTTTTCCCTCGGATTACTGAGGTCAAAAAGTAACAACGAAAGTAATTCATTGTTTACCATAGTGAATAAAGCCGTAAAAATACTACGTAGCGCTTATATTTACACGGCTCAGCTGTCACCCCCTTTGCTATGACGTCAGCCGTCCTGAATAGCTCGGATTCTATCTGCAAGTGACTGCGCAAACAGCCACTGCCAAAAGAGAAAATATTCGGCAAACACGACGGATTCCGGTGGTGAGGTTACTTATCCGACTATAAGGGAGCCTTTATAGTGCGCATGCCCTCGTCACGTTTATATGTTCTTCCTTGAAGTTTCTACGCGATCTATTTACTGAGCTTTATTAAAACACTGATCTAGAGATCTTAGACGTATGTCTGTCAACTGCAAACTCTGATCGATCCATTTGCCCGTTTTGTTCCTTGTTTTCACGTGGGATCCGTGCATTTCAACACATTTTATTTGGTGATAATCTTAAAGTTTCATATTGAAGTGTTTTAGTAAGCTGTGGTACCAAACATTTAAAAGCATGATTTATTTTATTTAATTTTCCCTTATTTATTATTTTCTTTTCCTAATCCACACACACATAGGGCGTCACACACGCGCAGTGAAACCCTTCGGACTGCTCACAACACGCACCATGTAAAAGCGCAGAACTACTGGAACCAATCAAATGACGAGCTCTATTTAGGATGTGTAAAAAGCGGAGCCAATCAAATGGCGAGCTATATTTCGAAGGTCTTTCCAGGGGCGGGGGGAAGGGAGGGAGAGGGGGATGTTCCGGGAGGAGGGCACAGACCTTATATATAAGGTCTGTGAGGATGGGGATTTAGGGGAAGGGGTGGGGGCTAGGAGTAGGGGATAGGTGGGGGTTGGGTGGGGTATAGGCAGTAAAGATATTCCAGGAAACTGCAAGGTTTTCAGTGGTGACCCTACGAGATTAGCATATTTTACGTAAGACTGCTTCTCGCGCTTGTAGGTAACGTACATTAGGAATGTTTACGGAGCAACTCACCACTCGATCTTTTATCTTGTAGACGTGCCCGTTAACTCCTTCGCCTTGCACCAAGGACGGATACGTGGCAGGAAGGAAATCCAGTCCAAGGTACATCTTCTCGTCAATGGCGATAACGGCGTCCCTGTCATCTAACGTGGCTAAACACAAACACTCCTCATCGGTTCCTGAACTACCAATAGTTCTGTATGGTGCGCCAGGATGGCCATCACCACTGTCTCCTTCTTTTAGGCTACGTGAAGGCGTGGAAGCCATAAGTTACTTGCTAAACACACGGTCTCTCCTCAGCAAATATTACCAAACGCCCGCGCGCTTGAGTTCACGGGCCTACATATATGTACTAATGTAGGTCGTAGGTCAAATCTTGGGATGAAAGGTAAGTGCGATCTGACTCAGAAAAACTGAAGATCGTCTGAGGCAAGGTAACTGAGGCAAAAGTATGCGACCGACTCAAAAACCAAGGTAACTAGTCGGTATTTATTTTATTACTGGTGGGTGCAAAATCAATGCACCCTGTACAAAAGGGCAGATGCATCATTAGATGTAAGTATAAACATGGACAGATATGGACGGCATTACAATAATAAACTAGAGATCACTTCATGTACTCAGCAAAAACAGTGTGTACAAACCTAAATACATTTTTCTGCAAATTGTAACATCTAAATGGTGGAACCTTGTAGCCAAATCACTAAGCTCAAACTATTTGATTGATCGCCTTATATCTGATGAAAAGGGGCGAGTGGGTAGAGAGACAACGCAATGAGAAATGGAGGGATGGACAGATGAACAGCCAACTTAAAAGTATAATGATACAATTCAACCCCTTCACGACCACACACATACCCCCAACCCCTTTGTATCCCACACAGGCACACACAGACCTTTAGCTCCTTTTACTAATGTAGGTCATGGAAAGTATGTTTTCATTTTGAAGTTTCGTCTACAAATGATGTGTGTAGAAGTTCATAATTATAACAGTAATTGAATATTGTGACTTTTTTTTTTTAGCTTAACATCATGGTAAAAAGAATGACATATCACACATATGCAGTCACAGAGAAAAAAAAGGTTATTACAGTTTATCTAAGTCTGCATACCAGGCAATATTAGAGCGATGTTTATAAATTATTTTCAAAACATTTTCCCTAACTATCCCACAGAAAAAAATGATACATTAAGGCTTGACAGAAATGAGCACGTACATCACCAGCCACAAACAGCTCACTATGTGTTCAGACTATGTGACCATTACAACTGAGATTCAAATATACAATATAAATGAGAGAAACATCGAAAAGTCAGCTGTGTAAAAGTTTTAGTCTAATGACTGCTGTACAGATCTGCAGTGAAAGAAATGTTCCTTTGTCTATCTGTAGATTCATTTCTCTTTTACAGATAACGACTGGTGTACAGATCTGCAGTGAAAGAAATGTTCCTTTGTCTATCTGTGGATTCATTTCTCTTTTACAGATAACGACTGGTGTACAGATCCGCAGTCAAAGAAATGTCCCCTTGTCTTTCTGTAGGTTCACTTCTGTGCTACAGCTAACGGTGTACAGATCTGCAGTCAAAGAACTGTCTCCTTGTCTGCCTGCAGGATCATTTCTATGCTACAGCTAACCTCCAATGCTAGTACCACATCACTTATAGAATCTTTGGAAGATTTTTTATGGCACACTTCTGCTGAAAATGGCAAGAACAACAGCACATAATTACAGTGACATTTTGCCAGCATGTCATTTGCCAATGACCAGCACATTTCATGCACCTTATATACAAAGAAAACCATTGAAGATGAGAATGTTAACGATACTGAGGATAATGACATTGGCAATTAATTGTGGTGGTGGTTTAGGTGTTGCTTTTCAATTACCTCTGACAAAACCAATGAATGGTACTGATATGTTATCGTGGTGACGTCTGCATATTTTGACATTTTAATCGATGCCCCCAGAGGGCCAAATAATTCTGGATCTGAATCAGTAGTAGTGGTGCTGTATTAGAACAATTAAAAAAAATTTGCAGTGTCAATCCAGAGTAACACATCTACATAAACCCTGACACAATTATTAAATATAGAACAGTATTGCATACGGATAATGATATGCACATTGGAACATCCATGAAAATGCAAGTTCCCTACTGTGACTTCAGGAGCCAAATACAGCATTCAGATTAAACTGGGCATGAGTTCTGCAAAGCTGGGTTAGGGATCTTGATATGCTCTTTTCATACATGAATGTGATCTTTCAGAAAGCACAGAGGGTAACTAAAAAAACAAACAACCATGGATCCATGGGAGGTTGTGACAATTTCAACTCTAAAGGCCGTCTGAATGGTCTTCTGTCTGTATTTTTAGTTATATCTGCGCATGCTGGCAGTATGCTTAGAATGGACCAGAAAACTAGCAGAGATCATTGTACATCTAAGGATCTTCAGTAGACTCTGATAACTAACTTCTCTACTGTACTTTTCAAGTGTACATGCCCCGTATTGCTTTGCCATTTGCCAGATTCAGTTTTTCGAATGGTGGTGTTGTCATGTTGAGGTGTTCTGTGTGTGTGTGCGCACGCGTGTGAGAGAAAGGGAGGGAGGGGGAAGGAAGAGAAAAAGAGCATTTATTTATATGAATGCATGCACAAACATTAGAATTGACAACCCCTCAGATCTTATCCTGGTTTGATATGTTATTGGCAGAAACATATGTGCATTTTCAAATGATATGTATTAATCCTGTGCTTCAGATATGTAGATATATATATATAAGGATAAAACTCTTTCTCACTACCCCCTACCTGCCCAAAGCATCTTTCCTGATGTATTCACATCGTTGCCTGCTCTATTAACACCACCTTAAAAGAAAAACAAAATAGGTAATAGCATGGGCCCTTCTTCCCCCCAGACAATGATTAAAAACAGCAGTACAACACGAGTGCAAGGAACCTATTTTCCTAGTGTTACAGAGCACCCAACCTTATCATTTATTCCAGGCATACATAGTGGAAGAGGACAAATCAATATACATATTTTAAAGAAGTCTCTCTCACAGCTTTGAAAACAATTGCTGTGAAGATATCAAACCAGTTTGCACCACACACATTTCGATCAATTGAACAGCCAGACCATTTCTCAGGCTACATATACAAAGTACAAAGACAGTCACACAACCTAGACCATCTGTCAACAGAACACCAGACGCAACTAAACTGATGGGTGTTCTTGCTGATGGATCACACACTTGATCCCCATCAGAAGGAATGTTTTCATGGATGGAATGCAAAGTGTCAGAACCCAAATCTGGTTTTGGGGGAAAAAAAGCATGCATCGCAGTTGGGCTGAACACTACTATGCCAACTTAATGCAAACACTTCTAAAAAGTACACAATCTGTATGCCACATGTAGATGTGCAATTTCTCTTTGCACCCAGAAACGTCTGTACTTCTCAAACTTGTGATAACAGTTCAGATAAAGACGAAGGACATTAGCCCCAAGGGTTGTTACCACCCTCCAGAGAATCTGAAAAAAACAATTCCCACAAAAAATCTCATTAAAATTTAAGACCAAGCAAGACCACACCATTCTAAGTGCCACAGGATTTAATGTTAAAACAATTCACATTTTCTGGCATCCTTATGCTTACATGGATGTGGCCTTGGCACCTATTGGATTAGTTCACTCCACTGCACATGCAAAAGTGGTTATTTCTGAAGAGGTATTGTGGGATTCAGGATAAATGTAGACTGTTGATTTGCTTTCAGTGCTTACTTCGACCACATCAGTTAACTATAATTTGTTCATTCTGTCACTAGAATAACTAGACTACTGAAAAGTGGCATGATAGACAACAAGGGTACTGCCCACTGTATAAAAAATTAAGCTAATTACATGGGTGCAACTCACGGTGCTCAAATAAGAAAAATCTCTAATTTTCAAGTAAGAAAGAGAAGTCAGAAAATGAGAGAATAACACACTAAGTAAACAAAGGTTGCATGGGGCTGGCAACGTGTGTGACAACAATCACTCACCAACTTTTATCCTCAGTGTGGAATTGGTCATCTTGCTCTCCCCACCCACCAACCCCCATCCACCCAAAAGACTACCCCACAAAAAATGCACTAATTCAAAACGAAGACAAAAGTCCAAACGAATTTGCTAGAAAAAAAAACCGCACTAAATTTCCATCTGACATGAGTTTTAACAAATGGCTCTAGACAGAGAGTTGCATCCATGCAATCACTCACACTAAACAGAATGCACAGCTGTGTTCTGCCAAACAAAATCCATCTCACCTCTGGGCAGAGATGAGTTCACGCTGACTCGACTCATGCTCGAACGTCGCAGTGACACCTCCTCTTCCGACATGATGCGCAGGTCTTTGCGAGGAATCTTGATTGGGGTGACCACGATGTTCCCACTCCTGTGGCTGCTGCCCGGTGGACCATCTTCGGAAGACGGTCTCTGCTGTAATGTCGTGCTGGTGGATGTCGGTGGACCTGCAAGGGATAATGCCGATGCTGAGGTTGGCTGGCTGTTTCTGCGACCTTGGCTGGATGGTCTTTCTCTGTTAGATGTTAAAGAAAACAGACAAACTGAAATATCATTCAGCATCTTGTAAATACAGGATGTTTTTTATATTTAACCAGAAAAAAATATTTCTGTTTATTCACCAAGAAACTTGGTCCTTGAATATGGCAGTATGGAACATGACTAGAGTCTGTCTGGACTTAGTCACTGTTGAAAAGGTCAAAATAAACCACCAACAGCAATGAACAAAAGGTGTTGGATTTTTCATCTATTTAATATTCATTAGGTTGGAATTTTATATTAATTAGGTTGGAAGACTTTAGGACATCTTTTTTTAAGTAGCTGGTTTCGCTCATTGATGTATATACTTTGTTGAACAACATTACTACAACTTAAAACAATAACAGTACAGCTTCACAGTTTGCGGCATTAGGTGTTGCCACCCACACTGGGAAAGCAAAATGGGTGGCTACATACATAGCCACCAGCTATCAAAAGGCTAAACTGCCTGAAAGACTACAAAAACATTCTTTAGACAGATAGTTCAAGGGAAAAGAATAATCTTTGGATAAATCCAATTTATACATGTATTAAAATTTTGCAACTGCTGAGGGATGAATAAATCAGCATTCAAATTCAGCAATAAACTGGCTTATTAGAGCATATTATTTCTGCTTTTTCTTTTATTACACGTATTCCTCATTTAGTAGTAACAGTAAATAGCTAAACACTTCTAACAGAAGATGAATTACTATGTATACCTCCTGAAAACACATCCTCAATTAGCGAACTTACTAACTGATCAAATACCATTCCTTGCTGAACAATCATAGCTACTCTGATGCATGAACTCCCCACCCACTATTCTTTAGCTTACAAAAATAACTAGTTTGTAACATAAAAGTCTAGAATGTGAAGCAACATTAGTCAACATTTATTGAAAGATGACAACATATCCCCACTAGGGAAGGATCATCCTGCATTTCTCTAGCAATCTAAAAGACAACAGCTTCAGGTTTTTAATTTAAATTTCCTGCATACATGGTTACGCTTCCATTCAGCAGACATGTACCCTGCTGCAGCTGAAGGATCATCAACAAAATGTATGTGTTCAGAATCAAACGTTCTGTCCTACCCTGAATTCAATTTTTTGATTGCACAATGCATGCTGGGTCAGAATTAATGCGATTATGAGAAGAAAAATAGCCTTGCTTTGAGGAATTTCTGGCAGCACGACTGAAAAAAATCTAACAGGTCCAAAGTAAAGTGGCAGCAAAATGCCTATAATAAGGGAGGGGAGTAAATCAATCCTTTGTTTACAACTTAACATTCACTTTTATCAGAGAATGTTCACAGGGCTAACAAAAATTTAGACCCAGTGTGTTTGCATTTGGAATGAATTGTTTGTCTAGACCATCTACACAGAGTGCAATGTCTGCAGAACAGTCCATTTGTAATATTGTCCTCCAACTCGAACAACACAAACACAACAAATTCCTCTGTCAAATGCATCATGCATTAAAAATGAAAAAAAAGAGTGCAGGTCTTAACCAATGGGACTACATGCAAAAGAAACACTAATGCAAACGAACAAGAATTTACCACTCTGCATCAGACATTTTGACACCCTTTAACAGAAAAAGTGCCAGCTTTGCCATGAACTTCTGAAAACCTATCAGGTGACAGTCTTGTTAGTGCATAGAAGAAAAATGGTCAAACAAAAATGAGGAGAGAAACACTTCAAGTTTCTTCTCTGTAATTAGATATGAATATCTCTTTGTATCAGTGTATTCCATTTAATAATAACACACTATTTTTCCAGTCCACACTTTTATAAACCGACATCATTAGCCAAGCACATTAGTCATCAGTTGCTACATAAAGAATCATGTCACTGTTCGTCTGTTACATGTGCTTCACAGTCGAAATGAACATGAACGTGAAAACGGTCTTTCGTAGTAAATGGATGTAATCTAATTAGTTTCAGTGTTGCCATAAATAAATTAAATGCCCAACCATGTAAAGTGCATAACAGATTCCTGAAGTATGTTTGTTATGGGCATACTTGAAAGAATCAATTTCATACATCTGGATTTGTTAAAATGGTACGTTGGGGCTGGGATGGATTCTTCTGCTGCTGATCATTGTAAAATATCATTGTGATTACCAGTGCTATAGAGGGATTTGACTTCGTTAGGTTCTGCTTACCGCGGCCATGAAGTGTGTAGTAGCCACACCACTCACCACTGCATTGGCTCCATGCCATGTTGCTGGGGTCAGTTTGGATCCTTTTTTAATGCAGGTTTTTACACCAGATTTCAGGTAGGAATAATTTTATCCTATTTAATTTTACTTTCCAACTGCATTGAAATTATGTTTTTATCGCTGTTAGTGTTTTTAAAAAACATTTTTATAAACATACATGGAGACTTAAAGGGGAAGCCATGGTACATATGATGGAGACTAAGGGTGAAGTATGGCCTCCTTTATGGCATTAGGAATGAGTTAAAAGGCATGAGTGTGTGGATGGAGACTAAGGGTGAAGTATGGCCTCCTGTATGGCATTAGGAATGAGTTAAAAGGCATGAGTGTGTGGTGGTCTAACGTGGCTTAACAGAGGTGTTTCAAAGAAATTTACCTGTGCTGCATGGCATCTCTGGGAGTCATCACGTGATTGGAACGAAGAGTACCTCCATCTCCATCTGCCAGACTCTGCACTGAGCTTGTAACAGTAATGCCTATTTCTTCTGCGACTGTCAGGATGAAATGGAATGAGTTGTAATAACACAAATGGAAAGAACAAATCACTAAAGGTATGACAGCTTCCCATATAACCCCAAACAACAAAACAAACTCCATGTGGAAAAAGTAGTTAAACACTGCTATTTAAACAAGAAGAAGAAGAAACATAACAAAACAGTAGAAAAATGTGGTTTCTTCCCCATGTGTACGCACCTTGAGGAGGTAGCACTCCACTGGAAAGCAGTTCTCTGATTTTCTTCTTCAAATCTCGACTTGTTTTCTTGTAAAAATACAGTTCTTTTTCAAGATGCTGAATTCTGAAACATTCACACAAAAAGTCATGCACATTTTAAAGTAGGTCCCATTTTCAAATCTGAAAAACACATTCTCTCATTCAAACAAACCATCTTTCTATGACAGCAATGCTGATTCTACCCTTAATTTTATTCCACTCTTTTTAGCTTACTGTTTTGTGGCAAACTAAAACCTGTGGATAGTTAGCCAGTGCAATCTGACTGTGAAAGCAGCCTGCGTTGACATGACCGTCCAAATAACTGGCAAACACCAGTACACTCACTTCAAGCTGATGTTTGCATCGCCGTTGGTCGACCCACTCCCTCCCTCACTCAGCATCAGCTGGTGCATCAGCATTTGAATCTTGTGTTCATATTCTTGCTGCTGCTGCGTGAGACGCCGATCTAGGTCCAGAGCAGATCGTTGCAGTGCACTCTCCAGCTCATGGATTACCCTCTCCTGCTCCTCACACTTTACCTGTGGCGTCAAGTGAATGCAGAGCCATTAACTCGCAAAAAGAAAAGAAACAGCAACTGAATGCCTTCTACATGAGTCTACATTAATGCACATGTACTTGCATGCCCCCCCTCCACCTTTTAATGCTATCTCTTACAGGAACACACACACATACTGCACACAAATGTCCTTCTACTGGAAATGGAAACACATGATTTTGCACTTTTCTGCAGTCCTATACAAGCACACGTGTGGGTACACACACGTTTATGCTGTAAATTTAACTCAATGACCCCGAGGGCTTGGCTAACTTGCGACGACCTAAATGACCCGCGAGTCCGCGGCGTTGGCAGACTTACGACGAATTAAAAAATTTGCAGCGACACATTTAACGGTGTAAGGGAGGTAAACTTTATATCATTGTAAAGCTCTATCATCGCTTGTTTCCCCTGCACTGTCTAAATGAGTTTCGGAAACAGTTTCGGCTTGCCAAACGAGGTTTAGTGTAGCGGGTCGCCAGGTCTACTTTCGTCGTTCACAATGGCTACACGTGTTTCGTTTGTTGTTTGTGCAAAAAGTGACTACATTTGGGACCAAACTGTAAGTACTATTTAATATTTCTAAAAGTATTGTTTCCATTGTGATGCTGAAGAATAGATCTTTCTAAATATGTAAAATATATTACTGTGAGTGTGGTAGTTTTTAAGCGGTATTTTTTTTTAAACATGTAAATCTATGCGGCCTCTGGGGTTGCTTAGCCCTGCCAGTCCCTGCGGGATCATTGAGTTAATGCTTGCCTGTATGAAAAACACAAACACACCTCTTTTTCACTGCACTGCAAATTCAATTTGTTTTGGGCTTCCCGCAAGTTGATAACTTTTTCAAAATAGCGTGACAACATTGTACGTGTCTCCGTGGGAGAAAAACAGCTCAACCGACTAAACAGTCCATCATCACTCTGTAACATGAAAAAAAAATGTAATTTTTATCCGTTTCACATGCTGCACTTCAGAAACCTTCCACAAAAAAAGAAGAGAGAACAAGAATCACATGAAGCAGACAAAGACCACTACAAGTTGATTCATTTTTGTCTGTTGCTTAGGGCTTTTCTCATCCTACCATCTGAAATAATTTAATACATACAACATACAGAGCTCAAAGTCTGCATTTCTTGGACGATTATCTATGCATTTTTAAAAGTCTTAATAGGGAGGTTTTACTGTATTAATTATAACTGACATACAAAGGCATACTGCTCAATCCCAGCTACTTTGTTTTCACTAAAACTTCTGTCACTCCTAGACAAGAAGACCACAAACTGGAATGTTGGTACCAGTGTTCCAGAACACTGCTATGACCAGAGTATTGCCGTACATTTGCCAGGATCTGGGACTGACGCAGTTCCATCTGCCTGCTGCTGATGGTCTCGTTCTTGTATTGAATAGCAGCATCCAGGGCATCCATGGCCTCTTCCAGCTCTATCAACCTGGGTGTCAGGGTCACAATGTTGTAACAATGTATCAATGTGGCAATTCATTTTGTAACAGACAAGTATGCAAATAAAACAACATGCAGCTACAAGTTGCCTGACACCAACATTCAACCAATGTAAACATTAGTTTCATGTTTTGTTAAGTTTTGTTATGGCGATTTTACAACCAATTGCTGTGATGTGCACTGTGTTTTGTGTTTATATGTCTCTGTATTTCTGGTAACAATAAAAGATAATGCACATGGATGTGAGACCCCGACAACACTGCAGCATACATGCAGGCTATAGTTCTTACCTAGTCTGTCACACAAAAACTTTCCATTGAAAACTGACAGAACATGACCTGCAATAACTCTTCGGTCGTAGATTCAACACAGAGATTACAAAGAATTTTTAAGAAATATTTTTGCTTATATATGTGTGGCTGAAAAATTAAATGGGACAATGGAGTTTAAATTGTTTACCTCCTCTCCTCTGGGAAAGATAAGATTTTCCCTTCATGTAGTTTGTTATTTATGTTCTGCTGCTCTCGGTACAACTTTTCCCGTTTCCGCTTTAACTGCTGCATCTCCTCCTTGGCCAAGGCTCTTTGTTCGGCTGGCATCTGACTCAGTTCCTGCCGCTTCTCCTCAAGATGATGTTCCACTGAATCCAGACGCGTTGACACCTTCACCAGCTCCTACAAGCATTTGGTCTTTGAAACATCTTTGCGGGTTTTTTAAAAGACATATTTTGGTTGAGTAATAATTGAGAGAGGTAAAAAGAGATCTGAAATGAGAGGACAGTGATGATAAGACAAGTAAGAAAATTACTTTTAATCTTCCAGAATAAGAATGAATGAATGGAACTTTCAAAACTAATAAAATTAAGCCTAGTTATACAGGACACAACAAAATAAAAGAATACAACAGCATAAAACAACAAAATAGAAGAATGCAGCAGAAAAGAATACAACAGCATACAAGAAGTCTCTTCGCTCAAAGAGATCGCTTTATACATCTTATCCCTCCTGACACTGACCTTACTCAGCATCTGACTCGAGCGCATTTTCCTCATCTCCAACTCACTCTTCTCGGCCAGCATTGCTTCCTTCTTGGCTATGATTGCCTCCCTTTTCTGCAGTTCCTGTCCAGACATCACAAGAACTCTCTAAACTCCTTTGTCTCAACGCAGTACTGCATCAATAATATTTCAAACAAGAACCTTAGAAAAAGTGTTACAAATTTTTTGGGTATATTTTTCTAGAATATAAATCCATAACAGAAGAACGTGTGATTCTGATTAACTTTAAATCGTGAAGGGGCACAACACATTTAAGTTATATTCTGCATGAGTACACACCAACACCCACACATGCATAAGAGAACTAGACAGGTGGCAGCGATGATGATGATGATGACATTGATGATAATTAGTGAAACACTACTTGCTTCTTGAAGTTCAGCTATTTTCTGCCTCTCTGCAAGGACCCTTTCTATATCCATATCCAGCTGCCGTCGCTGATCCTCCACCTTGTCTTGCTCATCGCTGTATATCAATAGATCAGGAGGAAAGAACAATCTTTTTGTATAAAACATGTTTTCAAAGCAATATGAAAATCATAAAAAACACATCTAGCACCAAAACAAAAACAGAAAGCGAAGACAGCAGACTTAATAATCTGAGTCCGGAGACAACAGCAACAGATAAAAATGAATCTACTGACCCATGTATTGGAGGCAGCGTGCTGGAGGAGGCAGACCGCATGCGCCGCTGTACGGCAGCAATCTCCTCTGTTTTCCGTTTGAGAATCTTCTGTTGCTGCTCATTGCGCATTTCCAGCTCCTTGACTTTCTGACTTTCCTTCTGCATTTCTCTCTGAACAGCAAGCACATACAACCTCTAGTTTCACAAAGGCAACCTTGGTGTTTAACTAAAATAAATAAATGCATAAATAAAAATAACATTTCCCTCTGAATGTTAAATACATGCAACCCAAGGTCCATTCCAGCCCCTCCCCTACAAGCTATAGGTAGGCACCTCACAACATTTGGTTCGACAGCAAGAAAGGCACAAAACATCAGATAATGCTTTTGAGCTCCTATTAAGACAAAGAATAATAACTTGTTAAGACATTTAGTATTTATTTTGTAACAAACATGCACTGCACCTTCACGCTCCATAGTGAACGCTACAATCTCTACTCCTGTTCTCCACTCTTACAGTTTCTCCAACAGCTCACCTCCAGCTTAACCTTCTGTTCTGTTTCATCTTTCAGCTTCTTCTGCAAGACCTCCTGCTGCTGTTTCATCCGTTCCACAGCCAACTCCAGGTCCTGAATCCTGTCAGAATTATGAGTATAATGAGGAATGTCTCTAAAACCATTAGCACACAATCTTTATACTCTCTACCCAGAATCCTTTTCACAACTAGCCCATATTTTCCCCTATAAGCACAACAAGAAAAAAAATGATCTGGTAAGATTTCCACTACTATTAACAAAGAAACAAAGCTGGAAGGGAAACTTACTTCTTCTCATGCTGGTGTGCAAATGAAGCAACTTTTTCTGTTTCCTTCTGCTTTTTCTGAAGAGCAGAAACCTTCTGCTGTGCTACTTCAATCTTTCGTTTGTACTCTCTGCCAACAGACAATAGACTTAAGCCAAATTTTTTTTAACCCCGAAAGTCAGAAGTGATCAGAAAATACACACAATGCAATCAAGTTCTATACATGAAATCAAGCATGGAATATGGTTGCTGATTAAAAAAAATTACTTCTGAATGTAATAGTGACTAAGGAATTTCCCTCCTAGGTAACGGTCATCGTTGCATTCTCTGCATTGTTACAGTAATCCTGAACTAGCTACCTTTAAGAAGCCTTTTTCAAACAAATAATTTGCAAAAACACCAAAAGCAATCAGAATAAGGTGCCTGATGTGACTTGTTCCTTTGGAATCAAATTCCTATCTGTTCCCTCCCTCTACCCCATGCCTCGGACACAGGATTGGGTAGATCTAGCCTTTTATACCGTTTTCACACACAGCTTGATTTCTTTTTAAAAGGTTAGCTTGAGCATTTGTAGTTGGATAAAACCATAGTTCTTTAAAGCAAGTATGCATTGTGCAACTCAACATTTAACTGGAATTTTGGTAGGCATTCCACTCATGTAGTTCTTGAAAATTCATTCCACACAGGCTTATAAGCCCACATTCAATTCAGTTTAAGCATTTGCCCTTGTCTAGGAGACAGACCACTTGGTGAATCATGCAGTTTTGGTGTCATCCAGTGCTATACAAAAAGCAGTGACCATAAGTGGGGATTTTGTTCATGGGAGATCTGCCACCAGCTATTATTGGCTACAGAAAAGCTAATGTCCACAAGTTATGTATTGTCCTTCACAAGCTTTATAAGGATAGCTAGTTCAGGCACTTGGTTTACTGCAAAGTTTGATCACTGAAGGGTTCTTTTTAAGGTGGCCCTAATAAATGATAATTTGTGTTCCATTTTGTAAAACTCTTGCATTTTATTACATATTTTACAGGTCCCAAATCTGAGGGTCAAACGTGGAGATTCTTTCTGAATAGCAAATGAGTGGTGAGTGATGAGCATGCACCCCTATGGACAGTTTTGTGTGATTGGGATACATTTGTGTTCCCAACTTGACAGAACCAACCATCGTGCTGAAAACAGGCTTTTCCTCTTGTGTAGCAGCCGCTTAGCAGAGTCACGAGAGTGAAAAATGGAACCTCTCTAAATAAAGTTTATGAAACATTTTTGTCTAGCGACTACCAGTCAGAAGCATTAAAAGTACTGTGTCCTGGAGGCAAATGTGCTAAACAACCACACTGCCTCATTTCATGCCATAATCAGAGTGGTTATTTTTGTGTTTTTTATTACTGTGTTAAAATTTAAGATTTGGAAGCTGCTCAGCCGAGCCCTCTGACAAAGAACTTTTCACAAACAGTTTTTTCCTCCAAAATCGTCTGGACACTCTTTACTTTTGAGAAAATATCCTTTATGTTTTCATATGGCTGCATGTGTTAGTTAAACAGCATGCATCACGGATGTGTTGTGCCACACCCCTACAGTGAAATCGCAGGAATCAACCCATATCAAAAACGTGACTTACTGCTGCAGACGCTGTTTTTCAGCTGTTTCATGTTGTTCTTTTGCCTCCAGCTCCTGCAGGGCTGCCTGCATGTCAACAATATCCTGCCGAGCCTGATCTTTCTCCTGCAACAAGCATCAACATGATTTATCTATATAGCAGCCCTGCCAATAGCATCATCCTGTCCTGTCGAGCCTGTTTCTCCTGCAACAAGCATCATACTGTCCTGTCCAGTCTGTTTCTCCTGCAACAAGCATCAACATGATAGATCTATATAACAGCCCTGCCAATAGTGTCAACCTGTCCTGTCAAGTCTGTTTCTCCTGCAACAAGCATCAACATGATTTATCTATATTACAGCCCTGCCAATAGTGTCATACTGTCCTGTCAAGTCTGTTTCTCCTGCAACAAGCATCAACATGATTTATCTATATTACAGCCCTGCCAATAGCATCATACTGTCCTGTCCAGTCTGTTTCTCCTGCAACAAGCATCAACATGATTTATCTATATTACAGCCCTGCCAATAGTGTCCTACTGTCCTGTAGAGTCTGTTTCTCCTGCAACAACCATCAATCCAAAATCTATATTACAGGTTCTTCACCAAGTGTTATAACCAATATTGTTCTGACAAATGACAATTACCCTACCAAACATCAAATATAAAGATCAAACTGATCTCCAGCAAGAGGGAATACAAACTTTTTCCAAGACTTTAATTTTCTCTGCATACTGCTTATTCATCAGTTCTGCATCTTTCTCAGACTTGACCAGTTCGCGGATAAGCTGTTCTTTCATTCTGTTAAAAAGAAAAATGATGCAAACATCAGTCAGATTTCAGTAAGCATCTGCCAAAAATTGAACAGTTATAAACTAATGTTTTCCTTTCTTGGCAAGCCTACTTGGCTAGATATGGTTAAGAATTTTTTCCAGTTCCATCATTTCACAATTTTCAACGTGTATTTTTAATATGCTACTTGAATTTTAAGTTTTATGTCTTGGGCAATACAGTGCTCACCTGATATTGATGGACAGATCTCGGACTTTCTGGTTGGCCTCAAGGATTTTTAACTGTGCTTGCTTGATCTTTTTGCGCTGAACTTCTGCACTGGACTGCACATCGATGTTGATAAGTCGACTGCCTGTCTCAATCTCTTCCACATCCAAATTACGTGTGCTGCTCCGCACACCTGTTACATACAGAACCTTGATGACTTTTTTGAAAAAAAATTATTGCTCCTAAAGTAATTGCACCTAAGATGAAGGAATATGCATGCATCACGCTGCTCGTTTTAAAACAATTCTTTTACCCATTATTTTTTGCTTAATTTTTATCCTTAAACAAGTACACCGCAAAAATCTAGCAGATGTTAAGGAACCACAAGATTAAAAAGATTCATCTCACTGCCACTCTCTCATTATGTCTGTCAAGTAATACAAATGTAGTTTTACCTTTCCAGCTTCGCTAGGTCAAACATATAAACCTTATCTTATTATTAGTGACACAGAATCATGATAATAATGGACCCAGGAATAACCAAGCCATGAAGAGAAATAAGCAGCAAGAAGCTTACTGATGTAAGGGTTGTTGTTGTGTACATCTGGCAGATTGTCAACAGAAAGCCTCTCTATTCTGCCCTCTTCATTCTTATTAGCCTTCTTGACTCTGAAAGTCCCCCGTCGATGCAGAGAATTTCCAGCTCTGAAAATTTATATTAGTTCTAAGTAATGTAACTCCTGCCAAAGAGTAGTCCAGCATGACAGACTCACTGGAAAGGCTGGTGGAGGGGGGGGGCAGAGAGAGAGAGAGAGAGAGAAAGGATAGAAGGCAGCCAGGTGGCAGGCAGCAACAGCAAAATAACTAAGAAACAGGCAGGTAAAACAACAGATCAGTAGGACATGCTTGCCACATTTCTCAAATTAAAACAAACATTTTTCTTACAACCAGAAAAGAATCATCGGCAACTCAGGTATGCATCTTTCCCAATCTAACACTAGGAGAAATGGCGCGACAGCATTGTCTCAAACATATGATTAAAAGGCGACAGGATTCAGGATTCTGACAGAAGCCGTGTAACACCTACGGTGCATCATGGTCATCATTGTCATTTCCACTATCATCTGAGAAAGTCTGATGCAAAACTTCATCCATATCCTCAAGACGGCTTACAAGCAGCTGGGAACGAGCACGAAAACTCTGCATCACTCGTTCCAAAGAAAACAGTGCTGGGCTTGTCTTGATGAGGCGCGATGGTGGTCGCAGTCCAGCTTTCTGGACACACATGTATAGATGCATGCATGCACGTTCACACAACAGCATATTTTCCATCAGACAGTAAAGTTTATGAGCATCTTGCTAATTACAAACCTTTCAACTGTTGCTTAATGTTGCGCCAAAAACTGCGTGCATATCAGCATGAAAACCCTCCCACTGACACGGTTTTTAACCAATACCACAATTAAACGTCTTTAAGTGTACTGAAGGCATAAGACATTTGGGTAGAGAACCACATATCTAAGGATATGTCCTGCAGTGGTACTTTCCATTCAGAAACATTCTCTCTCTTCTCTAGACTAAACTCACCAGCTCACGCCCATAGTCGATTGCCACTTACATAATCATGGTTACTGTGAAGATGAATTGGAACGGATTTCGGTCTGCGCGCAGTAATGGGATTCACAATGGATCCAATAGTTGCTGATGCCAGAATGCGGCTCTCACTGACAGAAGCTATCTGTAGTAAATAAGTAAATGCAGCACAAGTAGGACAGGTTACAGCTAGTATATGCATGCATGTGTGTGTGTGTGTGTGTAACAGAAAAGGAGAGAAAGAGAATGAGATACCATGCTCTGAGTCATATTCCAGAACTCCTAAATACATCAAACAAAATCTGCCTTTGCTTTACTTTTGTCAATAATGTGGATACCAAAATCATACACCAAACAGTACAGGTACATATGTGCGAAGTGACATTATTTTCGACTATGAAGTAAATTATTTCAGCCATTTCATAGGAAAAGTACACATATTTACCTTCACTGCTGCTTCTAGTTCTTCAATCTTCATCTGTTGCTGCATCAGTTGCTGCTCCTGTTGCTGGCATCGCTGTTGCCACTCACCGAGTAGGGAGGACTGCGCTTGGCTCGCCCGTTCCTGTCCAGCGCGGACATAAATTAAAGGTGTCCTGCAATCCTGCTGTTACATGTCAGAGACCTATGTTTTCTCTGGCCTAGTTTTGTGACAGCTTTGACTCCATTGTCTCCCTTGCTGCCATATCTTACACTGACATTGCTCCGAGACCCTGTACCGTTTCTGATATGTGCCAAATGGTGACCCCTCCTTAAAAGCTTCCAGCTATCTGCTTCACCATTATCAGATCATGTTCCATACTAAATTAATGGCAGTTAATAAAGTTTAAAACAAAACAAACTGGATTTGCACAACTTGTTTCCCTTTCTGTCCCTGTACCCTTCCCAACACACTGTCTTTCTTCACTGTCTTGAATCCCATACGACATACCATCTCATCCAGTAGCTCCTTCAGCTGTTTCACTTCCCTGGTCTTTTCTGCAAAGATTTCTTCATCACTTTTAAGGTCTGACCTGCACTGTAAACAATACACACAATCAAAACATTGTTAAAATCAAACCTCCTTCTCATGTTCCTCCAGCCACTTAACCAGACATATAAACCTAACCCATTTTTAACCTCATCTGAATGGAGTGCTCACAATGAGGTATGTCCATTGTGATGAGCACTGTGTCAGTTCACTGGAACAGCAGTGTTACATAAGATACATAATGACAGCACATTACACCTGCCTTGACACGTGATAAAACCCTGCAGGCAGCCAATGTTCTGAAAGTAAGCGCTAATGTCAAGCAAGAAGAATAAAGGAGCTGTTCAGAACTGACTGTGATGTGAGTGTGAGGTGTGGTCCCCAAAACAAATAGATGATGAAGTTAACACACACATACCTTCAGCAGTTCAGACTCAAGGTCTTTAATGGTCTGATTTTGCCAGTCTTCTCTGCTTAGAGTAGCGGGTACTTTGTTTTTGATCTGTGTTCAAATTGCAACAGTTCTTGTCAAATTTAATGAAGATACCCACTAACAATATTTTCAATGTCAAACACCATGTGGACAACATGACTATATGTCACCACTATATAACCACACCCTGTAAATATCATATAAAAGAAGCCACCTGTATTAGTCACGGGTCCATGACGGCATAATAGAGAAACTGTGACATACACACACACACACAAAGAGAATAGTTGAGAAAATATGCAGCACAGAGACACAGAGAGAGAGAGAGAGTGGAATAATGATAAAAATTCATGGCACCAGGGATAACCACCTATGCATCAGTAGCAGGCACTCTGAACACAAGGGTTTTTTTCTGGGCAAGGCTGGCATATAAGTCTGAAGAACGTGAACTCCCAGACACACTAATTTAAGAGAATTTCCTAATCTGACAGTGATCAAGTCACAGTGAGGGTCACATTCTGTTTTCTGGATCTGTGTGTGGGTTGGGCAAGGGAGCATTACAAGGTAGATTTTATTGTGTATGTTTTTTAAGACATTTGCATAAACACAGACTGTCTCTCTTTACCAAAACAAAGCCAAATAAATGGATGAATAGATTAGAGAAAACATGTTATGAACATAGGTCTAAAAATGTTGAAAAATATCTACGAATCGAAATCCCACCTGAAGTCAAAATTTCTTTCTTTTGCGTGATGGGGTTTAGGTCCTGACAAGATGCTTATTCCAAAATAAGACTGAATAAACCACTTCCTTCTATGGCTTTCATCTCATGAATGTAACAAGCTTTTCACCAATGTCTTGGGTATTTACCACCCTTCACCACCTAAGCCTAGTTGTTAACTGCTGTGCACTCCCAGCGCTTTTTCCGACAGCTGAGACTAAGTTTCTAGGATTACAGTCTGCATGCACAGTATCTGCCAGTCATGAGTGAAAGCAACAGACAAACCTCCTCCATGAGCTCCAGCCAGTCTCTCAATCGAACGTCCAGACTTTTGGACAGCAGATTACGACCCTGAATTTCTGTCAGTTGTTTGTAGGCTTCTTCAGCAATTATTCTGTAGTGTGAACACTCGGTCTGCAACCTGCAGACGAAGTGAACTGAAAACTGTATTCGGTCAGGTTAAAAAATCTAAAGACGAAAAACAAAGAGGCCGCAACTTGTTGGTGTGAACAGGTAGCGTGGCGAAAGGAGGGAGACAGGTAAATGATTTACATGCACACAGGATGCAACACTTGCACGCCACACCACAACACACCACAGCATGCACATGTACACACACAAGCATGGAAATGAGATTAAAAAATACACACTTGATGACTTTTCCTTCCAGGTCTTTAATCTGACTTGCACTCTGCACAGCCCTTTCTGAAAGGCCATCTCCAAATGAACTTTGCACACCTGTTCTTTGTCGGGCCAGTTCTTCCCTTAAAGCCTGGAATTGCAGATTTGTTGCTTTAGACATATGCTTCGCCCACCAAGAAAATTATTTTTCGTATCCACCATTACAAGCCAAACTGACCAGTGTTGGTCATTAGCTGTGAAGTAACAAAAAAATCCACAGATTACAAACCAAAATTTTTGGTGACAAGCAGAAGACATACAGTAAGAGGGACACAGATGTTTTAAAACCTCTTACAGCATTCACTTTCATCTGAGCATGCTGGTGTTCATTATACTTCTGCTGTTACAGCAGCACATGCCGATAGCATAAGAGTTTGCACCCTGCCAAGACCTAACTACGTTACAATAGCAGGAAGAATATTCACAATCTTGCTTTTGATATAAGCCAAATCACACACCAGGATTTCAAACTGCATTTCTTCAAACCGTATAGACTGGATATCTCGGTTAATGACTGGCTTGTTTTTGATGTTCCTTGCCTGTACAAAATATGCAAACATACGCACATCTGAGATTTTCAGTATAAATATTGAATTCCAATTACATTGAATTGAAACATAATGTACTGAAACAAACACAATGATGAAAAGAGATCAAGAAAGCATCTTAAGAAGATTTGAACCTTCCTTGCCAGCACAACTGTGGGAAACTTAGTTGTGGGTGGGGGGGGGGGGGGGGGANGGGGGGTAAGGGGTGAGGAGACAAGTGCTTATGTATGCCCACAAACATGCACACACACACACACACAAGCAGGCGCACATACAATGTGGACAAAAATGTGCCCAAGCACCAATTACATTCAGCAAATCCACAAACACACAAACAAGATGTCATACCCTGTTTGCATATTTCAGTGCATTTAAAGTTTCATCAAAATTTGATGATGCTGGGCTGACGCAACAGATCATCAGGGTTTTAGCGTTTCCTCCTAACGAATCCTGAAATCACAAAAATACCTAATGCAATCAGATGGGGGAAAAAAAAATTAAAATACAGTCCTTGACACATTTCTATGGGTACGAGACCCATGATGATGATGTTGGCTTTTAGAGTATTGGCCTCTCTAATACCCAGCAAAGCTTTTACCTTTTAAAATCAAAGTACACTCTGACGATCTTGAGCATCAGAGGATATGAAATCAAATAAAGGTATGGTTCATCCGCATCATAGCTAGGCCAGAAGCCTTTTTTCTGGTTTGAGCATGGACATGAATTCAACTCTAGATCATAAATCTGGAGGGAAAATCCTCTGATGTTACCTTCAATATCCTTGTGATCTTTGAGTCTCTGTATGGGATGTGTCCAGGCTTCTTTTTTGTATCTCCCAGAGCGCTGATGACATTACCCAGGGACAGCAGTCCAGAGTTTATGTGGATTGACTCTGATGAAGGTTAAGCAAAATTGTTACAAACATCTTTCAAGTGCTGCTACATCAACAGAGGCATGTTAAACTGACAGAATGCATAAGTGGTGACTTAAATGCAGCAGAAGTACCAACCTTTAAACCTGTCGCCAACATTTCCTGTCCTGTGTGCTCTCTCTGAACCAGCGAGATCCACAAAATGAAATTTCCCAGACATATAGTGTGGAATTTCTGCAAAAGTATTGCTAAGCACACTCAGAGCAAGCTTTTCTGCCTGGTTTATTTTATTCTCCCATAAATAGATACAGAAACAGACAGACGACTCTTGATATTGTACATTTTTTTCTCTCTTGTAAACTCTAGGCTGTTGAAAATTTCAAGTTATTTAGAAAACTATTGTGATCATTCCTATCGTACAGCACAAATATTGGGCTGCCACAAAAAGGACAGGAGGTATCACTAAGCCTGCACAAAAGTTTGAGTCCCAGAAACTCTTATTTTACAAAGCCATGAATGAATATAACCTTGAACTAAATTTACCAAAGAAACTCTGGCAACATACAATGGAACTTACAATGCAGACAGCAAACATCCACTCTGACTCTAGACATATTCAAAAATTGTAAAAAATTTAAAAACACGTTCAAACTACTTGATCTAACACAACAGCTACTTGTGCTCATCAAATTAAATTAATAATTATAAAGGCAGTACAACAGCACTTACCATCAAACTAAAAAGCGAGAGATGAATAATAAATATGTAAAAATAGATCAAAACTAGAGTTCTAGACTAAGGCAGCAGTAGAATCGACCATGAGGGACAACCTCGCATCACAGACCATCACCACCACCACCATACAAACACAAGGACAACCTCAACCAGGAAATGGGGAACTAGCACTCTACCACCACCAGACCGGACTTGACTACCTCAACAAGCTCTACCCCCCACTCTTCAATCCCATGCATTTATAACACACATCCACGTGTCGGGGTGGAATCACTTTCCCTCTACATGAACATTAGCAACACTTTGCCTCCGCCATGCCAGAAAATGCAAGCTACCCTCTCTTGATCCATCCAGGTCTTGGTGTATGAGGTAGAAGACAGACTTTGTTAGCAATCCCCATTCTGCCACATTTCAGTTTCAATATCCGAGTTTAATAGGTTGGGAATATGTTTAAGCTCCATCTTACTGGTTCACGGTATGTGTAGGTTTAGTTTCACTGCTGTGTGAGAAGCGTGTTTATTGTTTATACTCTATTAAGCCTAGGTAGTCATAAAAATTTCACTGAATTCATGGTTAATGTGCAATAAAGTATTTCTATTGTGTTGTATCTCAAACACAGTGTGACATATTGCCATGGAAAACTACCATCTTCTTGTCCATCACAGCTGCCATTCAGTTTTCTGCTTCTCTTCTCTGCAAGAGGGTCTATTTCAGTCCAGCTCTGACCTTAAAATTAAAAAAACATATCCAAAGGTTTTTTTTCACCCTGTATTTCTCAAATTTGGACATGATTAAGGGATCTCTGCTGTTTAAAAGCTTATCTAAGTACATGCCTATCTGAACATTGCACAAAATCTAAAGGACTGTAATCAATCAATCAATCAGCCCACATCAGTTATCTGGCATCATGGATAAAGAGTATGTGGCAAAACTGTAACAGTTCTGGGACAATAATAAAGAGGAAATTGAAAAATAAGCAACAAATGACTCAGAGGGGCATGAAAACCATCACCACATAATTCTCACCACCACTGCACTTATTCTCAGCACTCTGGCAGCCCACAGAGGAAGATTATGTGGGAATCATATTCGTTGAAACAACAACTTGAATATGGTGCAGAGTCCTACCGATAATGACAGTGAACACCGAGTGAGATCGACTGGAATGCTCGTTCATCTGTGTGGACCCTGTGTGTCGAGCTGCTGAGCCAGCCTCCAGCAATGACATCACCTCATCCAATGACTCGATCCGGGCTTCATGTGCTCCAACAATAACTGATGACAAACAGCAAATTATATGAAGCCGTTTCTTATGCTCCTTTCTAGGCTCTCTCGGGAGGAATAGATTAAAAATTCTTGTAATATCAGATTGCCAAAACTTAAACCACCAAATTTTTTTCCAGGCGCTGAAAGTCCTCCCCCCACCCAATGCTGAGGGTGTTAAGTTCCATCTGGGTTAAAGAAAACTCCTTTATTTCTGGTCTAGCTTGATCACAAATGCATTTCAAACAGTGCTTTAAAAGAGCAATAATTCTGGACCCCATTAAAAAAAACTGTCAAATGCATTAGAATGCATCTTAGTATGACCCAAGGAGTTCTTTTTAAAAAAAAAGTCACGGTCAAAGGAATATTCAATAGCTATCAAAAAATATTGTCATTTTCTACACTGTACCTGTATTGCCTTTATCATCTTCACGAACATGAAGGTCCTTACTAGATGTATCTAAATCCAGAAGATCCCGCAGCTCCTCCTTGTAGATTTCTATGTACGAGACTCGTACATCATAAACCATGCTGGTGTTGTTCTGAACATTGTAAACACATTGAAAGATAATCAAGATAAACGAAGACTCCATTTCCATTCCTGGTCCGGTCTGTGTGCATGTAAACTATACTAAATTTATTCCCCAATAGTGGATTTTTCTGTCTCTGAAAATGCTGTTGTGGCAAGCTTGAAATAGCTATTCACTCCTGGGATGATTGAATGACTTAATTATTACTGAATAACCAGAAGAAAATAAGCTATCTGGTTTTCGCACATAGGAAGTTCACGGAACTTATTCCCGTCATGGTGGCTATTTTGGAATAAGCAAGCTGTTTGTGTTTCTTGAATATGGAGCCTGACAAACAGTCAGGTTGGTGCAACCTAACAATTATGCAACTGCAAAAATGGGAAACAACACTCAAAGTCTGAGACATGACCAGGAAAGTTGAAAGCTTTTTCTGTCCTCATCAAGCCTCAGCTGGCTCAACAATACCAGTCCCAGGTTTTCAGTGATTGAGAAAAAACACCCCAACTGATGTGCCCATTTTTCACCTTCATGCATTCAAACATTTGATGCAAAGCACGTGGAATAATGCCATATTCTTCCTCTGTCAGGGTAGAGATGTCTCCTCCACCAATAGTGTAAGTCTTTCCCGAACCCTGAAGAATTTCCAGCAATGATCAGTGAAGACAAATTTTTTATACAAAGCACATGATTGCAGGTACAAAAAACCCATGATCACAAAAGAAAATCACATGATGTACCAGTTACCATGCTGAATTATTATGTTAAGGCCTCTCTTAACTAGAGGAATGTGTCCTAGTTTGCAAATCCCATCTGTGTATACACACATCCAGATTCAACTAGGATGCACATACGTTTGTAAAAAAAAAGACTCATGAGGAACACAAAAACAGAGTGAACCATGTTTAACGTTAAGGTCAATCTAATTGTTTAAAATTTCTTGTAAAAATTTAAACTGTTCGTTTATCTGCTTATGTTACAAAACTCAGCGGTTCAGGCCTTACGAAGCACACTGCTATCCCTACAGGTGCCACATCTACAGAAAATATATACCACAAACAAGATCTGAACCCATGATTCTTGACACTCACTGATACTGTGACGAGGGCTTTACTGTTGTACCAAAACATCACCTCATATAGCTGTTAAAGAAGAAACTATACCCTAACAAAAGAAATAGTTATGTGCCATTCCATAAATGTATTTCTATGAATATCTCTGTATTATATCCATGTCTTTCTGTGAATATCTCCATTTTATATCCATAAACATCCTTCAATAAATATTTCTGTTTTCTATCCATAAATGTCTTTCTATGGACATCTCTGTAGTGTCAATCAGCATGTGCATGCTAATGACGAAAATACAAGGTGTACTTACTGTCTGCCCATAAGCAAAGACTGTAGAGTTATATCCCTCGAAGATGCACTTCACTAGGGGCTCCACACACTGAACATAAATGTCTTCCTGAAATGTTCCAAGCAGTGCATTCCACAAGGTTCAGTTGTTTTATTCTCCAACCATTTAGAAGTTTGCAGGAAAGGTCTTAGTTAAGGATGGATTTTGATGCTTGGAATCGATGTTGCTCAAAAGTTTGGGTCCTAAAGGCTAACATTATTTGGACAATCTTCTGACTTAATCTGAGTAACAAACTCTGGCGGCCTGAACCCACAACACATGATCCTAAGGTCGCTGACCATTTCTTACTCAGCAATGGTATGTTTTCCATGCACTTCATGTTACGTGGCTATACTAAAGTCGAAGTGAAGTGGGCAAACTTCCCTGGTCCAAGAAAGATCAAGTATAAAAATCTACATGTTCTTCAATGATCTATCCATTAGACCTGCTAACACAAGGCAGCTCTCTCTCTCTCTCTATATATATATAGAGAGAGAGATCTAGATTTATTGTCAAAATCAAAACAGTATGGGAACTATGGCAGCATGAGATCCCCTAGGCTTTTTTTTTCAAAAAACCCCAAAAAGACAGGATTTTGTTTCTGGACATTCAAATTCAGCACTTCGCTGGCTACTGTTGTACATCAACTTGCTCACCAAAAGCCAGTGCATGTTACAGAACGAAGGGCTGCGACTGTCTCAATTTTTCTCTTAAAGGATTGTCCAGTTATGACTAGCCTTAAAGATTGTTTAATGTTTAATATCAAGTCACCAGCTGTGGTCATCTTATGATGGGAGAAGGAGGGAGAGAGCAATGAAGGGTGTTGGGGAAATAGGAAGGAGGACGAAAAGCAGAGCACCTTGAGAAACCCCCTGATGGCTAGTCCTTTAAACTGGTTCTAAATGCTGAGAAAGCATGCATGCTGGACACAAAACTGAAAGCAACAACCCTCCTGCATGCATTACCACTCTGTTAGGGGCCTCCCTTGTGTCTTGAAAACCTAGTCTAGTTACAACTGCACCTTAAACATTGCTTACACTTGGCAGAAATAACTAAATACCACAGCAGATAGTGAGATACTCCAAATATTTATACTAATGTTTACACTCAATAACAATTATGAATGAGACCATGAAAATGATAATTCAAAATCTAAATTTCTTAATCTGTTCACTTACTAAAGACAGTGAACTTAATAAATTCTTCACAAACTGAACTAAGATTGTCATGTAACATGAATTGTCAGTTACACATTTGTTAAAACTTTCCTATTATACCCTTTCCTGTACTTACCTGTGTGCATTTGGTGGACAAGGCATAATCAAATGTGAAGGACCTGTCTTTTCCCACTACAACTTGGTTTGTACTGGGCACCACACGAACACAGACTTGTTCTCCTCCCAACTTTTCCTTTGGCAGCAAGGGGCGCACCTGCCATGGCAAACCTTCTTTAATTACTAAATTAGTAAATACAATCTTATCAATATTTTATATTGTTAAGTATGTCAATTATTGGTTAATTCTGTGTAATGCTCATGCAGTTGTCACTGTATTACTCTTAATAAAACTGTCAGAGGTCAAACAAAAGAAAAGGAAAAAGAATAGGTTAAAAAGCTGGCTAGAAGTGGCAGCACAGGTTTCATGTAACTTAAGTACTTTCTTATAATTAATAGTTACATTAATTATAAAAAAGCAAATAGACCTAGACTATATTATAAAGACCATTGATTAGAAAGATTGCAATTGGTAAACTGACCACCTAATCATCTCTTAATAATAACACTATATTAGTTATTTAAAAAGCATATAGTCCTAGACTATGTTATAAAGATCATTGATCAGAAACCAACAAAGATTGCAGTTGGTCACAGATTACCTGATCATTTATGATTAGGTTATAATAGATTCTTTCATTTTAAAATGATTCGAATAATGACATGCACACTAACAGTAACCCTGTTAGTAACACCTTTTTAAAATAAAAAGCTTCAGCAGATCAATGAATCATTACTGATCAAGAGTGTGCTACTTGTGAGGTTTAACTTTTTTTTTCATTAGATCTTTTAAACTTAATTGCTTAATGTTTGACCAAGAGAAGGACTGTGACAAACAAAGGGGGAGATTTCATGATTAAGTAGTCGTTGACCTTGATACATTTGTTAAAGAAGCAGCCTAAAAGACCTCAGTATAAGTATTTACTCTTAAAAAAGGATACATTTTAAACATAAGAGAATGTTGTATCTTGAACACAACACTATCTCCCCAAATATCGCAATTGTACACTCTGAGACTCACCCTTACTGCAACCTTAACGTTGTCTTCTTGCATGATGATCTGATCCCTACACGTACCCTCATTCTTATGAGCGAGTTGCTCTAAGTCTTTTCATGTTTGTTGCTGAAATAAAACAAACAAATTCACTGAGAATACGAGTAGGATAAATCATTTACGCTAAATGAAATTCGATCATACAGAAATTTAGAACTTTCACAATCAAATTACCGTAGCCAATGATTGAATGAATAAACCATCATCGTCAGATCGTGGTGGAAATCATGCCCCAGATGCATGAGAATCAGAATGGTACAAAGTTCCAAATCATTTACTTACCCCTAGTTTCGGGTAGATTCTAATAACAGAGAATCCCTAGAACCAACACAAATTGGAAACCAATGACCGTAGCTTTGTGAACGTGTCCAAGTGTAGCACAGTTTTCTTGAAAGTCCTTCTCAGCAACACCATAAACAATCTAATGTAAATATGCGAAAGCCGCCATATTACTTATACGAAACTACGGAGACCGTCGAGTAAAACATCTGATAAAAAATGAAACAAAAAGATTTTGTTTTTGTTCGGTTTATGGAAATGAAATACTGGTAAAATTTTATGAAGAACAGTTTTAGAAGATAAACAGAATGTATTTTCGAAACTATTAATTAGTGTTGTGGCTTGAAGAGTTCCGGTTTCTGTGGCGTGTGAGCGTCGAAGCTTTAACAGTTAACTACATCACAACATTAAGTTTTTGTTGGTAAGTCTGTTTGAACTTGCCCCTGTTTCGAGATGGAATCACAGAATCATACAAAGACCCAATATAACACTCGAGAGAGATTCTAAGTTATAATTTTTAAATTTGGTTACGTTTCGGTTTTGTGCGCCGAGCGCTTCTGTAGTAGTCAGTGTTGAGTGTAGTCCCTAGAGTCGATCGAGGGCATTTGATTTTGTTGCACAGACGACAGCAGGCATACCCTGCCTTACTCTGCTGTAATCGTAAGTTTTAAAATTGAATCGTAATTGAGCATGAAAAATTCTGTGTGCAGTTCTTAGTTATGTAAAGCATCTGTGATTAAAGGTGGTCATCGCTTGGTTGTCAGTGTTTGTCATTGAGATCATCAAACTCAATGTATCGGTCACTAAAGTTTGCAGAACTTAAGCCCTCCATTAACGCGATACTGAGAGAGCTGTAGACAGTTACGTTTAAAGTTGTTAAGGATTAGTTTATTATTTACTTGGTAAATCCCGACATTGATTAAAAAAATATGATAAATTGTAATTTGTTTACTGTTTCAGTTCCTTTCCATGTTGTCTGAGATTTCATGGTGCATCACCAACACTTCTGACTGCAGGGAGTGATTGTTTTGTTGAGCGTCGCTTGCAAAAAAGGTGCAACATGGACCGTACTGACAGCTCAACTGCCATGTCACTTTTGCAAGCAGGCTATGGTGAGGACTCAGAAGAGGAAACATCTTTTACAGAGACAAATTCAGTGGATCACTCCTCAGATTCAAAACCAGTACAGAGTAGGTTACGGCACATTAGTGAACACAAAGAAGAACAAGACATCAGACGGTTGATATCACAGGATAGCTACACCGATCAGCCTACAGACTTTATATCGGATGAAGAAGAACACCACAAAGACAGGTAGATACAGTTGGAATGCTACCTGCTGATGGTCATCACAGTTCTGTGCTCATCTGTACTTGTAACAATCTGTATCCCTGGATTGGGTTGCATGGATATCTCCATCAGAGCTGCCAACCCTTACGGTTTCGCCGTAATTTTTTACGGTCAAGATGAATTCTTCCGGTCTTCCGGTCAGATCGATTTTTTTTCCGGCGAAAGAAATCTCTGAAATTACGGTTGTCGAACGTAGCGAAAAGCAGTACAGAACAGCTGTTTATCTAGACTAACTAAACGCCCCCTGACTGAGTGACTGGCAACCCCACCTTCCCTACTTCTACTAGGGATGTATCGCGAGATTTGATAAGCCAAACCAGCTTGTCTCTTTTCCGAGACCCAATCAGAAGCCGCGATTGACTTTCAGGGAAACCGCATTTCTTCAAATTCAACAATGGCTGACGAAAGCAGTTCGTTTTCGGGTTCCAAACGATAAAGCGTGGAGCCAAAAGGTGGTTCTGAAAAA
>SMGT01016277.1:552568-565242 GCA_004794575.1 Lanistes nyassanus
AGAACACAACAGAGGGACTGGCTGGGGAATGGGTGTCTGTGAGAAAGGAGAATAGAACACAACAGAGGGGCTGGCTGGGGAATGGGTGTCTGTGAGAAAGGAGTATAGAACACAACAGAGGGACTGGCCGGGGAATGGGTGTCTGTGAGAAAGGAGAATAGAGCACAACAGAGGGACTGGCGGGAAGTGAGAGCAAGAGGAAAGGGGAAGTCGAGCAGACTGCCAGTTTTCATGTTCTGAGCACAATTTGTTATAAATTGCTGTCTGAATATTTGTCCTCCTCCACCATCACCAAATCACCTCTTTGGACATCGACCCAAAATGTTTGACATGCATCTTTTAGAAAAAAAGACATGGTTGATAGTGATCCTATATCACTTTGTGCTAATTTAGTAGAAGAATACTGATTTTTTTCACCAGTTGAAAGTTTTGATGCCAAAGCTCTATCAATATCTAAGGCAAATTGACAAGACCTTGCTATAGTGTGGACAAGGCTTTCTTGTCAAAATCATTACTTGAGCTCAAGATGTAACCAGAATGTGGTTGTCCACATAAGACAGACAGGCAGAATTTAGTGCCGCCCAACATTAGAGAATTCACAGTCATACTGAAATTAGTTGTAGCTTTTCCCTTTTTCAGATTGAATTTATATCCGGCACAAAGAAAACAGCACCACCGCCAGACCTTTCTGGTGCACCAGGTATGTCAGCTTCCTGTTATTTTTGTAAATACAGTAATACTTTGTTGACCTTAAATGAAAAATTACTTTTAGTGTGTTTTGCTGTGCAGCTTTTTGGTTTTGGAATTTAGAATTTTACAATTTTGATTTTTGAAGTCAACAATGATTGGCTTTCTAATACAGTACAAGAGTTTTTTTTTTACATCAGTTAAATGTGTGCCTTTAACAGATGAAAAGAAACGGAAGAGCAAGTGGGATGCTCAGCCAATGTCGGGTCAGCAGCAACAACAGCAGCAGCGGCCTGGCAACGTTGCACCTGTTGGGGCTGCTGGTGTTGTAAATCTGACGTCAACAGCCACTGGAACTAAAGCTACTGTCATTTCAGCAGTTGGGACTTTGGTCAAGAAACCGTCCGCTGGTGGAGTCAGCAGTAGTACTGCAGCAAAATGATGTGACAGAAGAATGAAAGATTGAGTGATCTGCATATGATTGATGTTTCTTTGGCATTGATATGCCCCACAGTGTTATGGCTGTGTAACAGCAACATTCACAGTGGAGAAGGCGAAGAGAGGATGCAGTGATTTGTCACAAGAAGGAAGAGAATGCAGGAGTCTTTGCAAGCATGTGAATGTGATTGTAAGCAAAAGGTGTGCTTGGTGTTTTGTGCTAGTACAACATTACAGCATTTAAGAAAATGCAATCTGCTGGACTTTCAGGATTCCACCCTCCCACCCCCCACTTTTTTGTTTTGGTCTCGGATATTAAAATCCGAAAGAGCAGAGACTCGTTTTGTGAGCCAACCAGTAACCTGGATGTGTGTTGTCTTCATGGATGAAATGACTGACATTCGGTTTACAAACCACTTATTGTTTCATCTGTATATCAAGTCTGTAGCCTTTATGAACAGTTCTCAGATTATTTTGGTGCAGCAAGTATTTGTGCAACATGAAAATGTGGACCATGTGCGAAGGGAGTGAAATGGATGGCAGTGGTAGACTTTCCAGAGTCATTGTAATAAATTAATTTTTGTTGGCAATGTTTTTGCTTTGCCTGTATGTTTCCATCATCAGACTGAAGCAAACACCACATTTAAATACTAAAGAAATTTACAGGTGAGAGAGAGGGAGATTTTCTTTTGGAATCAGTTATGCAAAAATGTACAGAAAAAAACTCGGTTTATTACAAAATAGCAAAACGAGAGTGAAGCACAACCGCAAAAACTGGTTAAAAGTCTGGATAGAAATAAAATCCTATTGTATAACAAGCAAGCAAACAGAAATTTAAGTTAGCAAACAAAATTGCAAGCTTATGTTCATATACTTATGGTCCAGCACAGTAGGGCCCTTTCCTGCACTGACTTGCCACTTCAAGAAGAAAGGTTTAATATTGTGTGTACCTACACCTAATACAGTGTCCTTTTTTCAAATTAGACATATGCACAGCCTTATAAATATTAATTGTTGACAAGATTTGCTGTGATGGAGAGATGCTGCTAACCTTGACATCCGGCTTGAATGAAAGTGACGACCACGGGTTAAGCAGGCGATTTTATGTGCAACTTTACGTATGAACAGGAGACAAGAACGCTCATGCAAGCCACATCCGGTCATTTGCCGGGATTCCAGGTCAGCGACAGGGGAGGTTCTTAATACGTAAAATGGTTGCGAATAATCCCTCGGCAAACTAAAAGATTGCTTGTCAAGACCGTGAAATGCCCACTAGTCACTCCTGTAGGGAGGCAGGATTGAGACAGAGGTGACAACAACAGTTTGTTACCGACCAGCACTTTACATGGAAAGGCGTAAGAGATGATGCTCCTTTCCTAATGCAATGCCGACGCCACCTTCACATGACTCTGTTCTGTTTCATTTTGTTTATTTTCTGAATTAAGAAATTCAAGAACCCATCAGCTGAAGAAATCGTTCAAAGATTTTGCAAAGCAGCAGATAGCAGACATTCCCAGCAGCTGGAAAAAAATCAGAAATAATTCTTTAAAACTTGAAGAAATAGAGCAATAATGCAAAGAAAACGAACTTTAATACAACAAACAGTATTATGTTGCTCTTCCTCTTTCTTTGGGTTCAGTTTGTAAAGTGAATGTTTACACCGTGGAGAAAAGGATATGAGTGAATTATAACCAAGTGACTGAATTTATTAAAAATAGGTATTATAGTCTCTTTCCATGCCGCTTGGCTTCTTGGTGCAATATCACATTTAGGTGAACGCATTTTGTCATTACCCAACTAATCGAACGTCTGTATAATGATAATTATTGTTATTGAATATTAACGTGGGTAGTTGCCTGCCTGCAAACTTGTGTGCGTGCGTATACAGTGGAATGACAATTGTGTAGAACGAGCTGATGATGTCGACAGAGCTCAGAATACTACCATCGTTCCTGAAACTCCTGCTGCCGTCCAGCCGGCTATAACAAGAATATGACGTGTCCTGTCGACCAGCTTCATGCTGCAACCCTGGACGCAAGAAATCACGCCAAGGATAGCTTTTAGCTTTTAGAGTCCTCGTGTCACCACGGTTTGAGAAAGCGGAAAGTTTGAACGTCTAAGAAAACATCTCCACCCTTTTTACTAAAAGAACTGTGTAGACAGTCGCTAAGCGACTGTTTAGGAAAGTGTAGCGTGCGAGAATTGACTAAGTTGTTCGGCATCTTCGCTCAACACATACATTCACATCTGAGCTAACCGACTTTTTGTGCCTTGTTTGGGAAATAATGACAGTAGATAAAATACAAAACAATCTGACCATGTGTGAACGGGGACGATGAAATGCAGGCTTTAAAATACCTACCAGAGGACGGAAAAGTTCTGGAAACATCGGCTGTCCCATGCTGTCGACGTAGCGACAGAAGGTTAGGTTGTGCAGACAGCAGGAGAGTGGAATTTGAAGAATCTTATCAGTGTCGATATCGGCGTCGGCTAGCGATCTCAAACGAGGTCTCCTAGTCCAGTCTTCAAAACCCTGGCTGCCACAGCAGGACAGCTGTAAACGATTGGGGAAGGCATTGTATAAAAGGTAAAACAAAGGAACTTAGCCAAGCGAGAAGAGGACAGACAAGTCAACGTTTCAGGACGTGGCCCCTTCTTCAGGACAGCACAGACAGATAACAACAAATAAACATGACAAGGACACTGATCATGCACGGTCTATTAACTTTAATACAACAAACAGGAACTGCATTACAGTATTGTGTCTCTCTCCCTCTATCTTTGGTTTTAATTTGTACAGCGAACGTTTACACTGTGGAGAAAAGGATATGAGCGAATTATAACTAAGTGATTGAATTTATTAAAAATATGTATTCTAGTCTCTTTCCATCATACTCCTGTACATCGACCGTGCATGATCAGCGTCCTTGTCAGTTATTCTTATATTTTATTTGTTATTTATCTGTCTGTTTGTGCCGTCTTGAAGAAGGGACCACCCCCTGAAACGTTGACTTGTCGTCTGTCTTGTTCTCGCTTGGCGAAGTTCCTTTGCTGAACCTTCATTACCCCAAGCCGCAGTCTCCTGTTTCTTTTCTCTTTACGTTGTACAAAAGCCAAATTAAAGATTTGCTTCACAGTACTTTCTGCGAAGCAGTAAACTGTGTGCAGAGAAATAAAGACTCTTCTCTCTCTCCCTTTGCGATCGTCCTTCGCCCCAAACCCTCTCTGGCGTTTTTTCTCTCTTTATATCTCTCTCACGCACGTGCGCACGCATGGCAAAATGTGGACCCCATGGGCAATTTTCTCTTACTGGACAATATAATGAGAAAACAATGTTATGGTCACGTTCTCTACATCATACCCCGACTGTGGGCCCTCTACTCTCGACTTTAATCTCTGTGCCCGCGGATACGCAACCGGGTTTGGTTTGAAAAGAAAAATCCTCACACCCCCGGTAGAGAGAGGTCTGTACAACAAACAGCTTAAATAAGATCAACGGCAATGTAATAACTGACATTAAGGAAAGTGATACTTCATGGCTATAATCTGCACTTGCACGAGGCAGCAAGAACTCCGTAAACTAAACGTTGGCATTTTTCTTTGTTTATCGCGTATCGGTTTCTTTCCTTTTACCTCAGTCTGAAGAGTGTCCATTGTGGAGGCAAAATCTGCACTGGTCCAGTAATGGGAGCGAATCGTGTTGTTGATCATTCTGGTAATCGTTCCTTCTGCCTATGATGATGATGATGATGATAATGATGATGATGATTAAAACCCAACCAACTCTGAGGTCATTGTTCTGAAGCACTTCGAACTGCTAGTGAATACCATAAACTGTCACAATGTTTGTCTTTCAAGACAAAGGCAAAGTGTCTTAGAACAGTGTAACAGCTAATTGTTCAGTATGAATAACAGTCTCGTGTGAACTTTATGGACTGTATCTATACTGTACAATTTCCTGCATCTCATTTTCAACGTCAGAAAATATAAGAGCTATATCGAATTAAGTTTAGTCAAGTGATATTCTCTGCCAAAGACGATGAAATTCAAGTCAAATGAGAACATTTATCAAAAGAATATTATTATTACCAATTCGATCGATGTGAATGAACATTAACTCTCCCCGTCTGCGCATGCTTGTGTGTGTGTGTGTGTGTACATGCGCGCGCGCACACATTCTACTTGCCATGTCATATGATAAGAAGCAGATAACAGCAGATATCACCTCCATGGCCCATACCGTCAGCATCATCACAAAATACTGAGGAAAAAAAGGACCAAACTTTCGTAAGTATCTTACAGCGAGAAAATTGCCGAGGTCATCTCCTATTTGAAGGATGCTAGTATAATAAACAAAAATAATCCATTATACATCTACATAATAAAATAAAACGGGGCTTACAATAATCAGCAGCTGCCTGCTAAAAGTGAGGCTTCCCAAGCATCCGAAAATTCCCGCCAGGACTGCAACGACACCTGCTGTAATAATGAGGAAGGCAGGAGGAGAAAACTCTGACCTGTCGATAACAGGGTCAAACTTGCCAAACACGATGTGCAGCCATATTCCTAGACCTGTTATACCGGGTCCAGTCACCTGCAAGGAAATTAACACTAAGGGGAAGGGTAGATTGAAAACTTTACCCATCTGCCCCCTCTTTATACACCCTTCCCCCACCCAAATTTTTTTTATCGTGTTCTGCTGAGATATGCAAAAAAAGAGCAATTAAAATCTATGATTTAAAGAAATTTAAATGTCCAGGAAAAGAGCTGAGCCCTATTCAAGACGTGCGGACTCAGTAAAATATTTCCACGTAGAGACTGTGCTATGTGACAGTCTGAAGTCTGTTTACGTCTCTGAAAATGTGAGTCACACTGGCTGGGAAGGTGTATGGTCTGTGTCGCGATCGTGTTCTTCCTGATGCCGCACAACCGATAAACCACGCAGTGGGTCCACTGGCAATGAGTGACCAGAACAACATCATTTGACATTAGGCCAAACAACTCTCGCTTCAATTCGTTTCCTCCCTTACTTCCCATGGCCATATAAGACTGAACCGTTAATTGTTCTATACTTAAATACAGCATTAATTCATTGACGCTTTCTTTTGTGTCTGATTTTCCCTGTCGGATCTAATCTTCATGATCTCACCCCACACTCAGCGCAGCTTAGGAGTTTGAGGACAAGTTTGGAGTCTAGCCCATTACTATACTGCTGGCAATTACCCGAGAAGTAGACGCAGGAAAGAGAAGAAAAATATCTCTTGCTGATTGTAAGGGACAGTTAAGCGGTCTGCCCCCCCCCCCGCCGCCGCCCCTTTCCTGCTGTGTATACTTGTTTGGTAGACAGACTGCATAAATATTACAAGCAAAAAGTTGGCCTGGGCACGTTGTCGTGTGTATTAATGCCTTAACAGCCCAATCTTAACCTGTGTACTAGCTATTACAATCCCTTCTTGTCTGACTGAGCTCATCAAAATTATGACTATGAACAGCAGTGATTAAGACAAAACCCGATCCCTTCACGAACGATTTCTACTTTGCTTAATTCTGTATAGTCCCCAGACCCGTGCTAATTTCAACGAAGAGTCGGGTAGATCAGCTGTCAGAACAACAAGAAGTCGGAGGAGGGGAGGTAGCCAAATGTCACCATACAAGAAAAACAGTTAAAATAAGAAACAAATACAGTTGGTTTCGCAATGGAAAACACTTTTTATTTAAGCCGTAACTTCTGGTTTTTGGTAATGCCGACTCGACGTTAAGTAAACAGTAAATGTTCACTTCTTTCGCCAAACCGTAGAGCCTCAACTTCAGAAAGTTTTGTACGTCTTCGACATGAAATATTACCTGAATAACCTTAATAGCATTGTTGTTGGCATTTATCATTTGCCCATTTTATTAAACCATTTCTTCAGCATTGTTCCAAACGAGTCTTTCTCCATTAATTTCGTTCTCTGTCCTGTATCATAAGTCTTATAAAATGACATCTCTTCCTGTTAATACTAGTACATCCTTCTGCTGATGTATATTTGTATAAAACTATTTCATTTCTTCTTTTCTCGAACCGGACATCTTTCTTATGCGTCCTGTCTTGTGTTACATATTGCAGTTAAAGGAAAACTTAACCTTAGAAGTAACCTGTCTTGAATTAATGAATATTGATGTTGTGAATCTTTTTAACCCTAAATTTCAAGCTACAGAAGAACTGTTCACTTACAACCCAGCTTTTAATGCCGCTCATCGGCCTTACATGGAAGCCGCCATGTTGCCTTGATGAGTGACGTCAGTTACCCAGGCAGGGAGAAAGCTACTGCAGCCCGAAGCCGACAGCGCTCAAAGCAGCATCGTCATAGATATCGGGCAGACGCTTTTGTTAGTGACATCGCGAACATTCGCAAGATAATTTCCGTTATGGATCTGGGAGTTGTAGCTTACACTTATGACCCAGAACACACGGAGGAAGAACTACAAAACACGGAAAGTACCGATACTGAGCAAGACGACGAGTGCTGTTGTGACTAGTATATTTACATAGGTGTCCTTTGTTGTGTGTACGGGTGTGTCCATGCACACATGCATGCATATACGTGCGTTTGTTTTCAAGTACTTTGTATTGCTATACAGGCCTTGTAGGCCATACATATGGCATATTTTTAAAAATCAACCATACTGTATGCATTATTTGTATATACCTATTTAAGTATTTTCTACATTTACTTAATTAAAATAAATAACACTTCATACAAATTATATCATGATTAAAAAAACCGTAATATTTGATATCATTACCATTAAATTAGTTGTTTAGCAGTAAAAATGTGAATTTTTTTATTTTACCCGCGCTGTCTTGTCTTTTCACTCTCAGCTGTAATCGTCTGTTCTCACGCTCAGGCTCAGCTTCCGTCCGGTCTTGCCTCACTGCAATGCATTTTTCATTTGCACACTTCGTATTGATAATTGTCGGAATGGCTCATTTCTTTAACTTTTTCTTTAAAGTCTTGAAGCCAAGCGAAGCAGCCACATCATTTTCGTAGGTGCCTTCAAAGCACTCCCTCGTAAAATGGTCCTCGCACACGAGGTGCGATTTGTGTCATTTATACTCTTACGCACGACGAGCCAACTTGGCGTTCTTTAAATTTTCAAGCAACTTTTTACATAGTGCATACAAATCTTTTATTTTGCTGGATTCATAATCCCAAAAAGATCTTGTGGCTTCCGACTACATTAAACAATTTGCACTGTTCGTTGAAACAGCCGAACGCTTTGTACTGTGGCATGTTGAAGAATGCTTCTGGGGAGCTGACGTCACCAGACCAGACGACAGCAGCGATATTTTGCTTTCATTCGCGAAAGAGTGCCACAACATGGCGACGTCCGTGTACCACTATTACCTTAATTAAAACTTGGATTGTATGGAAATAGTACCGATACAGCTTGAAATTTGTGGCTGACAAGACTCACAATATCAATATCTATGAATTCATCTCAAGTTGAGTCTAGGGTTAAGTTTCCCTTTAATATGTTGTACTGACTGTAAAAAGACCGGCCTCAAACTATCTGAATAAGTCTTTTAAATATACCTACAGTACAAGTATCTTTCCTTTGTCAGTCTTCATGTGATCAGTACATCACTGGGGAGGGAGGGGGCAGTACTGGTAACGCGTGCTTGCTACAGGTATAGAAGGACAGGAGTTCGGATCCCGTGTCTGCCACGCGCGCTGTTCTGCCTGGGGCAGATGGCTGATCGTCGTTTTTTTTTCTCTGGATACTCCAGTTTCCTCCCCGTTCCTCTTTCCCCACCCCCTTCATTCCCTGCCCCCTTCCTACCATGTGACAGCCGTTATTGGCGACATGAGGTTAACCCAATAAACAACTAACATCGCTGCCTGAGTCGGTTTTGAAATATAAGAACTTTAAAAGAACATGTTATCTTTTACAGACAGATTCGTCTTTATCATTTCTTATAATGTTTTTAATGAAACAGCAAACAGTCTTCAAAAGTCCATGAAGTTACAATTCTAGGAGAAAAAGCATCTATTTTTTATATTCTATATATTTTTTACTTTCAATCAACCAGTACACTATTAAGCTTTCTGAATGCTATATAGCTAGTCAGCATGCACGGATTACAAAATATTAGAAAACACTCCTCGACTTGAGAGACTGGCTGTCGTACTTCCTCTGTGGACGTTAAAGTTCTAGTAAGCTACCTGGGCGTGGGAGACACTTCGGCCACTTTATTAAGCGGTAAGACAGATTCAAACCCTCATAACCCCCAGTCTTTGGTCGGTGAACCAAGCGCGCAGCGCAGATTTGTATGATTAAAGAAAGGTTTCCATAACGGGTCCTAGCTGCCTTTGCAGGGATGGCAAAGACGCAAATCGGGCCACCCGCTTGTGGGGAGTACAACGAATGACCTGACTCTTTCACAAAGACTTAACTGGAAAAGTACTAGCATTTGTTATTATCTGACTCCTGACTTATCGCTGTACCTTTAGTTTGTCAACTGAACTTCATATTTAACGTATCTAAGTCAAACCTAAGACAAGTCTTCACTTCCTTTCTTTGCTTTCTGTCTGAGTTTATTGGAGAATGTCACGGCGGGCGGTACCTTATCTTATTGGACTAGACTTATCCAGAATTACTGGACAACTTTTATGGTGATCTCGTAAAATGTAGATTTAATTTAGCAATCGTCACCAAAACCTTTACTGCTTTAGGTCAGTGGTTTCTAAACCAAAGGGTGACGATGCTGTGAAATAATGTGAACAACTAGAGCAATCTTCCGAGGGAAAAGATTCTCATACTTCGACACGCTCGCTCAGTCTCTCACAGGCAAAACACTACTAGCTCAAGAGCCCCCACCCTCGTAAAACACTCAACTGCAGCGAACTGTTATTCAGCATATATTTCAAAACACTAACTGGGTCGACAACATCAAATATCTACAAAGTATTTACAAAGAAACAGCTTTACTGCAATACACCAATGCGACACGTGACTGACAACAGAGCACCAACTCTGGTCACTACCGACACTACAGCTATTCAGCGACCCACAAAATAAGCTACGCCACTGCTTCAGCCACGCTACACTCAGTCCCGTCTACTGGCACACTTGCCCAATCACTAGCTATGACATCTCCTGTCTCCGGCAGGATAAAAACACTTATCTTACATCAACGCGAGTCCCCGACTCTAAGATAAGTTTAAGGTAAGAGCAGACCTTACTTATAAGGCACGTCCAGTGGTCTTTTTCCGTCTCAGTCCGTCGAGGCGGTCAGCAGATTACACTCGTAACTGCAAGAGAGCTGGAGTCTTCCTTTTGGCAGGATGGCGACTGAGGTCCGTAGGCTAGCACGTGGTCGCTTCACTGGGTCTCTTCCTAGGTGCACATCCCTCTCTGTATTCTGTGTCAGTACTCTTGGCCCCTCTCTCTCCTGTCCCCCTGTGTGTCCCTCTCGATCTAACGTTTTTACCTCCTTATGTAGTAAGCGTTCTGACGCACCACCCTCAAGTAAACCGGTTCTAGCCAGACTAGGGAGAGCAGGGCGACTTCCATGACCAATGGCGTAGCATTACCCCTACCTAAGTGATCAGAAAGGGCGGAGCGATTAACCTGGTGATGACGTATCTCTCCCCTGCTAGCTTACAAAGGGAGGAGCTAAAAGGCTTACCTAGGAGTGACAGGTAATAGCCTAGGGTGACATGTGACAGAGAAAAGGTAGAGTAGGTCTTTATCTTCTTTTTAACATTCCTTCGTGTCTTAACGACATCTTCATTTTGGAATTCCCGGGAGAAAACCGTGACTTTTCTTCTTCCGCAATACTTCTTTTCGCATCCTGGATCTCGAGATAGGTGTGACATGACATTTTTCGACATTGGAACTTGATAAGAAAACAAATTTGTTAACACATTTAAAAGAAAACCCCTTCTTGTTAGCCGCTGAGTTAAACCCAACGTTGTAATACAAAGCAACTTCAATTATTTCCTGCATTTGTTGATCAATTTGTAGAAGTTGTCAAAATAAACTTTATGCTCTTGTCATGCTATGAAGTGTAACTACGTAAAGTGGCGATATTTAGGAATATGCTCAATGGCCTTGTAATATCAATATCAATATGAAAGACGAGATCTGAAGAGCAACATGGCCATATGAGGATGTTTGGTGATATGGAAGGATTTATTATATTGATTTTTGAAAAAATTCTGGAATCAACATTTTCAGCAAAATAGTTTATCTTCATGATCGGATCAAAGTATTGAATGCCTGCCCAAAACTGGTTCGTCTTCGACTACAACTGCTCTGAGACAGTTTTTAATAAAACAATGGTTTTGAAAACGAGAGGGAGACCAGTGGTGTGTCGTTATGCTATTGCTTCCACTTCATTTCCAGCACACTCACAGCCGCCAAATAACGCTTTGGCTGCGACAGGCCACTGCTGTTTGTGATGATGTCATATATGTTGCCTCTCTATCTGTCCGTTACCATCACAATCATCATCATCGCAGAATAATAATTTCACCTTTGAATATGAAAAAAATCACTTTAAATGTTACTTACCCAAAAAAAAGCATTGCAGAAAACCGCCAGTCGCTGCAGACAAAGAAGCTGCCTTGCTGCTTCGTCTTGTTCCGTAGATGCTCCCAGCTTTGCAGCTATTTTTAGTTTTGTAGTCATTTTGACAAAACATGTAGGAGCAATGCCTCTATGTCACTTGTCTCAGCATGCATCTAAACCAATCTGGACATGGATACTATCTTAATCCGATATTACCGAGTCATAGGATTTACATCCGATTTTGACTTCACCTTAGAACAAACAGCATGCACGCGGGAAGGCGAACGCACACTCAGGTTAGACAATTCATCACCTGCGGTGGAGCATCCCTGGCCCGGCTGTACGTTATCTTAACGTCCACATTAGAAGCGTGAACATCAGGGCTGGTGGTCAAACACTCAGCGTCCCTTCCGCTGATTTTTCAGGGAGCAGAGGATTTCTAGGCAAGCTTATCGCACCTTATGATCCGCGCACACGAAATACGTTGTGAGACCGTTATACACTCGTCTGAAGAGGCGTGTAGCGAGTGATCAGAGAAATGCACGATTTTACAAAAACATTGAGAAAAGGCAGAACCTTTGGGTTATGATTTTCATTTTCTGAAGCCACTGCGTCAGTCAAAATAAACTGAGTAAAGTCAGGGATTGCCTTGCCTGACAGTAATCCTAATCTGCTTTTCAGTTCATAACAGAAATCTTAACCTCAGTTTACTGTGTGTATGTTTTCGTGTGGTTCTACTTGTGGAAAAGGGATGCAAGCGCCCATGCAACCAACCCACAGAACTGTTGTATTCTCTTGTAAACCTTTGAATCTGGTGTAGAAACCTTTGAATCTGGTGTAGAAACCTTTCCTAAAAACGGACAGACGTGCGTTCTAGTTTTCCGGGAGAAAAGCCCCAACTGACGGCAGGATAATTAGTTTTGCAATGGTGACCAGACTGAAGTTTTTCTTCTGCAGAGATGTTGGCGTAGGCTGGAGTGCTTATGATGTTC
>SMGT01016277.1:565472-605976 GCA_004794575.1 Lanistes nyassanus
TCGAGCCCTATGCCTACCAGATTCAACACAGCCTACTCGCACGCGTAGAAACTTGCGAAGTAGGCGATACTACAGCGAGTACCGGACTCGCTCGCTATGCTTACGGCCCCTGTACAAATGCTTGCATCGTGTAAGCCGATCCCACAGCAGTGGCTTGCATTCCTGCTCGTAAATCTTTCCTGTGGTGAGCTCAGATCCTGGACAGGGTCGGTGAAAACAGGATGAGAGAATCAGTGTGTTGGGGTTGGGTCGGGGGCTGTCCGTGTGTTGTCAGTCTGAAAGTGTGCCGGCGTGCGTGCGTGAGGGTCAGAGGGAGAGCGGGAGACTTTAGAGGGAGGGAGGGGGTGAGAAAGGGTGTGCGCAAGGAAAGGAGAGAGATGGTGCGGCGGATGTAGTGAAAGTGATATAGTTTGTGATCGTTTTGACGATAACGTTTTAATTTTAAATTGTTAGCGCGATGGAAGGAGGAGAAGGAGGAAAATGCACATTCCTTTCATTACAATCACCCAGATTTTTTGCATTAACCCTTAGACTTACACAGTTCGCCAAGGGCTTACAAAGTGAAGAAAAAGGACTGTTAGGCGTAAGCGCGCACGCACGCACACATTGGAACTAACGGGACTTAGAAGAACGGCACGGCTGACAGCGAACGGACAGATTTTCCAGGAAAAAAACCGTGCATGACCTAACGACATCGTCTAGGGACCTGAAAACCTGGCTTGTCCACCCCTTGTGTGCGACGACTGGCTGTGTTGATGTGATGAATGAAGCAGTTGCCTGGTCTTGTCCACGAGCGGAAGATTCTTTTCTCTGCCGTTAATTTCTCTCGTGTCTTCAGAACGAAAATCTAAATAACGTTGGTTATTGGTACCACAAGCCAGTTTCAAGAAGCAGACGCGACGTGTGCCAGGCTGGGCAAGAGAGGATACGATTGAAGTATAAATGTCGTTCGTTCATTTGTGCGTGCATTGATTTGTTTGCGATAATTGTCTTTATTTTAATATAATTTCGTTCGTCCTATTACAGGAAATATTAAGCGTACCTAGTTTTGTTCTTTTTATGAGTTCTTTTTTCGGCTTCATTTTATTTGAAAGTAATTCGCAGTCCGATATAAAGATGTGGGTTGGTTTGGTATGGGTGGAAAGCCCTTTTAAAAATTTCCGATTTATGTTGTTAGCTTGTCAGCTGACGGGTTGAGCACTTGGTGGCCAAAGACGAGGTTTACCTGCTCCTCCCCCCCCCGCCCCACCCTCTTCTAGTTTCCATCTTTTTGAGGCTTAGTAGCTGCACCCACTCCGGTATAAAGACAACAGTGTGTATCTAATTTCGACAAAAGCTAAAATCGTTTTTAACTGCATTCGAGATTCGGTTCGAATATCGAATGTTTGCTGATCTAATTCAAAATTCGATTTGTAAACACAGAAAAAAACCCGACTGGATGGGAACTAGACTAAGTTATCAAAACATGCATTTATTAATATATATATATATATGAAAGCGAAAGACAGTAAATGAAAAAACAGACAACATGGCTCCAGACATTGTTTCAACCTGAGCTATCTGCGACCGTGAAAGACAATTTCATTCTTGTCATAGTCAGTTGGCGGAGGGGTTGGGTGGAGAGGACCTAATTTTTTCCCCCGGCAAGGACATGTTCTCCACTTGTCTCTCATCTTCCCTCGCATCTACAGCCGACCTGTCCAAACAAACGTGCGCTTGTGACTCTGGTGCCATGTGAGCGTCACAATCAATAGCTAGGAGATGCGAGTACTTCATCATGTCCGTCACAAGTTCGTCTTTGTAGTGACGCCGCTGCTCTCACTTGGCCGAACCTCGTGGGGAACGCCGTTTCTGTCGCGAACCTCGGAGGCGTGGGACGGGCTGCAGTGAACAGCTCTGTAGGACTTTCACACTTTCTTCTATTGCTACAACGACTTGTGAGAAAATTTGTTCTCCTTTTTGAGGTGTAACAGTTTCAAATGAATAGAAGCCTTCACACTGTGTGCTCTAGTCGATCTTTTTTTGGGGATATTTATGACTGGATTTTTGCGTATGTGAAATTCAAACAGAGTCTCTATTTATCTTTAATGTTTTCACTAGTCTTAATGTTTAGGAAACTAGGGCTGAGCAGTAAATATACACTCAGGTCCGTCATACAGTGACCGAAGAGATTAATCACATTTTTATGAGCAGATGAGTAATGAATATCTGGTATATATCTGATGAGTAATGAATATCTGGTATGTATCTGAATATCTGAATATCTGCTGTACTGTAACGAACAAAGTGTATTGTTTTACTTATTTTCCCGTTTTTCTTTGCTAGGAAAATATGGGAGAAAGACTTCGTTCTTAAAATAAAGAAAAGAAAAATGGATTTTTTTTGGTAAAACTGTTCGAATTTTATGGAATTTCTTTCTTACATAAGTCCTTTAACGAACAGCCTGGGGCAGGTCGGGTTGTTTCCGCGCCAGTTCGTTTCTACAACATCCTCTTGACTTCCCGCCGTACTATGAAGCTTACACGAAGTATCTTATATTACAGGCAGGCTGCTGGCGCAACATATTTCCTTGATGTTTGTGAAAAAAAGTTGCCGGGAGGTCTTCATTGTCTCCACCCGTACACCTGGCGTCTGTCACTGCGAGAAAAAAAAAATCTGAACTTTCAGCAGCAGACGTTCTGTTTACACTGTTTAGAGAAGCTAGAAACTAGAACATGTTAGAAATTGTAACAAATTATTAAAATTAACGGCTGAGTCCATTTTATGCCATGAACATTTGAAGGAAGATTATTTATATTCAAGCTAATTTACATCCAGAGGTGCAATAAGATTATGTCGAACATTTGTTACCTTAACTTTGTAAAGAGACAAAGTTTATTATCACTGGAAACATTACAGATGCAACTTTGAAGAACAAGACAAGTTATAGGCGCAGACGACAGAAAGGCAAGATAGAAAAATAAAAAGTCAGAAACTGAAAAAAGAAGGAAATTAAAATGTGACAGGCGGGCAGGCGGGCAGGCGGGCAGGCGGGCAGGCAGGCAGATGGATAGATGGATTTTTGTTTAATCCTGAAAGAATGTCGAACATGCTTTTGCAAAGGGAGCGAATGATGGGACATTAAGTTTCGACGAGGTGCGGCACAGGTGTCAAAACACCGCTTTGTCTTCACGTCAGGGATGCATTATGTTGTGCGGGAGGTGTTGACGGCCCTTAGCGCAGGACACTGACCTGCATGAACGCAGTACTGTCAGACCATCTTACCTTTCCAGCAGGAAAAAAAGACTTTTTAAGCCTGCTTACCTGTGTGGCGGCATCGATCATTCCGTGGGAGTCGTTTGTACAAGGATGTACCATCGTCAACACGAAGACCATTGTGCAGACGACATGCACAGTAATTGGGACGCGACAGAAATATTGAGCGGAAGCCACTGTGGTTGGATAAAATGGATCCGTGGTGGCAGCTGGGACAAAAAAAACAAAACAAATGTGTTTTCTGAGCAGGTTGTGGAGTAGACGGGTGAACGTCTTTGCTGAAGAGCCAATTTAGGTCTGAACAACAAGGAATATTTGACAGAAGGCCTTTCTTTGCGTCACAAGGTGCCATACTCGGCGGACAGTGGAAAAAGTCTTCATCTCCTTTCATCGGTCGACATTCTTCCTATTTGAGACAAGTCACCTTTAACTTAAATTCTCTTTCAGTATATCGAAACATTACTCAGGACAACCGATTTGTTTTGGCACCATGTATCCTCCCTTACTGATCCTCGGAGTCTGGTTGATAGAATCAACGTTTGTCAACTGCGTCACCGACAGTCACCTGCTGACGTCAGGAGATCAGAACATTCTGTTCAAACTTGACGCGAAGGCGACCGCCCAAGAAGTCCCTCGCCGCCGCGCGAAAAGGGAAGTGACGTCATTGCCGGAAACCCAGAGGAACCTGAAGATCGCCTGGCTGGCACCCTCTCAAACCGACAAGCTCAACGCTCAGACCAGCGTCACGGCCCTCAAACTCGCCTTGCACGACGCGCAGTCCCGCTTCCTGCCAAGTCACACCATCAGGTGAGTCACGCACTTGTCACGCGCCACGCGGTGCCGTAGATCTCGTGACGGTCAGGCATTATTACTTCTCCTTTTTTTGCATAAACCTTACTGTTACTTTCTTCTTCATGCGTACCGTCCTCATAAGATGTGGCTTATCGGAAACCATGAGAGGAACACCATAGCCAAGAGATTATTTCAAATACACAGCATCGCAGCTACCACCTTTTCGTGTGGGCGGTGGTGGTTGGGGTTTTGAGGGAATGTTACAACTTATTGCTTACAGCAAGCACGTGAAATACCGTAGCCGTTGGCCTCTTGCTAACAGAAATCTCGCCATGAATCAGTAGCTTGATTTTTGTTGATTTAGGCCAACTGCTGCAGGGGTGTGTGTTGGTTTTTGACCACCTCATGACCAGAATACCCCATTCACAGCAACACAGGGATCAATGAAAAAAGAATCACTTCATAATTAACGCCTTTCCTCAATCGAAATGATTTTGTCGTGTTTTTGGCCAGGTCTTATTTAAGAGGTTCTTTTAGACTCACCTAGTTTTGTCTCTAGTCTTGAAATTGCACTACCTAAATAGCCTGTGTCATACCAAAACAAACAAAAACAGAAAAAAACTAACACGAAACCATAAAAAAACAAAAGCAAAAAAACTAAGAAAACAAAACACAAAAAAGGAAGGAAGGAAGTCTAGAAAGTTACTAGCCAGCCGGGCAGTAAAAAGTCTTGAACTTTCCCTTCTCTCGCCGATCGTTATCGTTTCTGGTGTCTCATACAATTACACGCGGAATGTATTGTCGGGAAAAGTTTTTTTGACCCTTACCACCTTCAGTTGTGTTTCACGCTTAGACTGACATTTTTTCAACATTTTCCTACAATATTTTTTTTAAACTTGTGATCGATCTGAGTTTTTGTACTGACGATGTCTGAGGTCTGAAAATGACAGTTCTTTGCCTTCCCCCAACCTCTGCCTCAATTCCTCCTTTCGCATGTGTATTTGTGCGTGCCTGGGTGCTGCGCGTTAGCGCGTTTATTTATTGGGGCTAGATGTATTCTTAAGATAATCCGCAAATTCAACTTGCGTGTCGTTTCGACTTTGTTATAGACTATAGATTGTTGTGAATTCCTATTTATGCAATATCTCTTGAGACGGTTCTAAGAATGGTATTCGGAAAATAAAATTTTCGGCATGATCATACATTTTAAAAACACTTTTAAAAGACAAACAAAGTAAAACAATACACCGAACCACCACCTTTCTGGGATACAGCTACAGATGTGATCTTTTGTAGTATTTATTAATATTAATACTAATGAGGCAGTATGGGGTGCTTAAAGGGAGAAAGCGTCATTGCACTCGCTGGCATAATTTATTTTCAGCTACAGTCACGGCCAGTGACTCGAGATTTCGTAGGTCTGTCCCCTAGCACATCGAGATGTTATGAGACTGGTTGGCTTTTGTCCCAGTCTTACACTGGCCGGATCTTTCTTGCGAAATGTACTAAACAATAAGGCCAGATTGAGGAGGAGTAATGCCATCGAACCAAATCATGTAATATAACGTAGATAAAAACACACTATGTAGGTACATATGTGTGTGTGTGTGTGTGCGCGCGCGAGCCTTCCTGAGGAAGCACGCGTGCTTGCACACAGGGTTTCTATAACATACCACCCGTCAAGAGACATCGCACTAGACAACACACGCAGACAGACGGCGAAAAATAAAGGAGAAAGAACAACGAATAATAAGCAGCTGCGCGCATAGACAAAAACTTGCTCACGCAAACTGGAACTGAGGTCATACCTGACATCCAGAAAGCTGACTGTTCCAGGTAGGGATGAATCTGTGTCACAACTTGGGAGATTTCTTTTTGCTCTTGACGGGTCGTCTGCTCTGCTCGCTCTCACGACCACCGTCAAGAGTGTGACATATGCATAGGTGGAACTATCACTGTATTACTAATATTAATTAATATGATTTCTTAATCATATGGCCGAGCCCCCACCACCTACAGTCTCCCATAAAGAATAACAAAAGACTGTAATACAGTGAATACAAAAAAAGAAGGATGTATTGTTGATAGAAACAGCGAGTATTTACAATCAAGACAATATATGTTACAACTCGTTTCAACCCTAGAGGTCCCGCAATTTCCTTCTGTTTGAGCTAGGTCTACTATAACATCTAATACCCACCTACATCACCCGCCTCGCCATTAAACATAATGACAAAACCACGTACCTTAATCCCGCCTTTGCATACGAGAAAAAGAATGACCACGTGATACACAACACTCACAGAACACAACATTCGCTCCCGAATGCTTCTTACAGTCCGCATGACAGTCTGTACGTTGGAGCGCTCCTTCCTTGGATATATTCCAGTAGATACCCTGAAGACCTCTCGAACACCTCCACGTAACAGCAGACTTCGATGCCGACGATCACACACGCCACAGAGGATATGACATTTTCCAAAGGCTGACACACAGCCCCTTGAGCTCGCCCAAAGAGCTCAGTTACAGACAGCCTCCTTGTAAGGCTGGACCTTCGCCCCCTGCTTCAGACGGTTGTCTTGTCCGCGGTCTTCGGTCTCCCTCCTTTACGTTCTGCAGTCCTCTCCCGCCCGGTCAGCGTAGAGGTCTCCCACAGCAGAGGAGCACGTGTTGCTAGAGTCTCATACACCAGTCTGGAGGTATTCAACCCTCGCAGAGTCCCTTGCGCTATGCAACTGGTCTACTCAAGCCACGTGCTGTCGCTACTAGACTTCCACACGTCTAGCAGAACGAGACACCTCAATTTCTGCAGCTGAATCCTTCAGCCTTCAGCAGACTTGTACCACAAGACACGTACGTCTCCCCACAGCAGCTCTTCTTCACAGGAGTTCAGGCTAGCAATGCCCTCACTGTAGATTTCGCTGAAGATGTCCTCTCACAGGATGGTTTTGGCGTAAGATGCCCTCTCGCAGGATGTTTTGGGCAGAAGATGCCCTCTCGCAGGATGTTTTGGGCAGAAGATAATTCGACTGTCTAAACCAGTCCTTTTATCTTCAACTTTCGTCCGTAGATTCTTTCATTCACACGCACCTGGTCAACAAGGCGGTTACATGTATCAACCAATCAGGCCAGAGACAGTAGAAGCCACACCCCGTGTCAACTAGTAGAACACGCCCCTAAGTGGACACCTAGGGTGGACACAACTACCCCCTCCCCTTCCTGGTCGTTTACACCCATGGCTACATCAAAGCTCTTGATGCTCGATACTACGCGTCACTGGTTCCTCCAGCTACGTAATCTTCCCCTGAACAACTAACGCACACCTGGTCAGCCTGACACCTTCACTAATCCCACCCCAGCAGCCCCAGGGTAAGTCACACCTTGCCCCTGGTTTCTAGGGCCAGCACCCCCGATCATAAGTGTGAACAGGGACCGAAACTGGGCTGGTGATGACGTGAGCGGCTAGATGGCGGCTTGAACAAGGAATAATAGACCTTAATTAGGGCCTGAGAGTCGAGGATGGATCACACCTGGAATCTATGGTGCAATCTCCTTGACCCACCAGACCCCAACACGTGACAATCTGCAAAAAAAAACTGTTTTTGAACCACACATCCCATGAATCTGGCGTACAGGTGTGTCAACCTTGCAATCAGTCACCAATGCGGCCTTGGGCTCTGTGGACGTCAGTTACCGCACATGACGAGACCTCAGACTTTGCGATTTTAGCTTTCACCGCATCACGTGCAAACTTCAGAAGAAAAAGTGCCGATATTTGCTTGTGATTACGGCAAAGTGAAGACAATCAGTTTAACTGCCCATGAGCAAATGAGATTTTGAACAAAATGACTACGGAAGGGGAACAAACTCTAGTCAATAGCCCTATATGTGAGTAATCGGTAAGGTTGAAAAAGTGTAAAACATATATCCGAATATGTTAAAAAGAAATATTCTGTTTGTGCGACTGAGCTGCGAAGTACAACAAAACGAAACAGTATGTGTTAAATGCATATTAAACTGTGAGGCACGGCAATGCATTTTATTTTTTAACAGTGATAGCATCAGCTCGCGATTCCATAAAGGACATATTCTACGAACCAGTTTGTCTCTTTTCGAATCCGCTCCCACCCCATCCCCACCCCTTCATATGTGAGTTGTTTCTGAGTTTATATGTGACGGAAGAGGGGGGGGCGGCAGAAGGGACACGACAGGCATGCTTTCGTGACAGGCGTGATAAGTCGCATTATGGCGAGCTTACACAGTTTTCAGTAAAATGAAAACAGCGGTAAGGAACAAATCAATTTTTTGTTATAAAAAAAAGAAAAACAAAAACAAAACAAGTTTACTATAGCTGTGTAAAAAAAGGTCTTCTGCACATACACAGAGACACAGAGATGTCTTTTCGACAAACTCGCCGAGGAGAAGTGATGACAGTTTCTTGATCGAATTCGGAAAAGAAACGTTTGTTCCACAAAGCAGGATCAGTTCTCTGCCTCTGCCTGTGTTTAGATTTAGTAAAACTGTGCGACACCTGATTTATAAATTTGTCATTTGTCATGCGTGATAGAGGGAGGAAATACAGGTGGAACAGGGAAGAAACTTAGGATAAAAGTACACACCACCAGATCTGTAAACACAGCAAAATAACACGCCCCCAGATCTGTAAACACAGCAAAATAACACGCACCCAGTTCTATAAACACAGCAAAATAGTACCGTCTGTTATCAAATCAGTTTGCCCACAAAAATGCTACACTGTTACACCTGCATTCGATTATTATTAATTGGCAAAATTAAAAATTCCACAACAAAAAGAACACTAGCATTTTAGAATGGAGATTTTATTCCTATTTATTTACTTATTTATTTTCGTTCAGCTGGGAAAAACCCTGAACACGTTTCCTGCAATGCTTATTTGACAATGCAGTTCCACAGCGAATGTCACAGTACTTTTCCGCGAGGTACATCCGTCGCCATTTTGATCGGTCGTCTCCTGTCCTTCGCTAGTTGTTTGTCTACCTCAAACGAAGTCTGAAAACAATAAGAAAAGAAGATATAAATCATCGTAAAAAAACAATGTTCGTCTTTTTCAACTGACAGTGAAGACAACACCCTTTTGCTAGACTGATGTGTGGGCTAAAGAATGTAACAATATTTAAATAAATGTGTGAGCTGCAGACGCGTACCTGCTACCTGTGCGAGAAAATGTCAGAAGTGTCACTAGCTGGGTTTTACACATACATGCATGTGTATACAAACAAGGGCACAAATACAAGTACACATAGATATGCAAATGAACACCATAGATACACGCATGCACACCTACACACGTACGCAAATTAGAGAGAGAGAAAGAATCGTACGAACCCACGCATGGTAGCACAAAGGAACAAACGAAGGAACGAACGAACGAAAAAAAGACAGACAGACAGACAGACAGACAGACAGACAGACAGACAGACAGACAGACAGACAGACACTACGAGAAAGGAATATCGACATGACTAGAACGTAAACGTTTTTTTCCCCGTAAACCTGTGCGTTACACTTCCTGCACAGGGTGAGTAAAAGAGATATCTAGCCCAGGATACACAAAAATGCCCGTGTGACAGCACTGTCCTCGCACTTCTCCCCTCCCCCCCCGTCCCCCATAAGCATGTTACACTGGCTACACAAGCTACAAAGGCTGAGACAAAGTGCTGTCCCTTACGTCTGTCTGTCGTGTCGCTCGAGTTGGGAGTGATGGATCGTCTGCCAAGCAACTCCGCCACCTCCACCTTGGCCACCAGCGGGCGTCCACAACTCGGGCCAGTCGCTCACTGTGTCTGCCGAGATTCTTTGGGGAGCTGTGGTGTGCCTGCCTCTTTTTGGAAACAGCCGGGTTGGATCTACCTGATTCTATTGCGCAACTAGGAAAATGTCATATTTCTCAGAATACACACAGCCTGGCTACAAGCTTCACCGCTAGGATTCTCTGAACTGGACTTACAACAATTAAAGAGAAAACATACCTCCACCTCAAACCAACGCACAATTTGGGACTTCCTAAGTCAAGTCTTACAAGTTCTGAAGACAGACGTGTTAAAATAATGCGTGAACCAAGTGTGGGACACAGACTCTCGTGAAAATCCCGTCAGCCATCTTGAACGTCAAAAATGATGAAACTGCCGTTAGTTTTCTCGGCTGTGTTTCTCTCGTCTGTGTTTTTCTCCTCATGCGCCGGTAACGTCATCAGCAGGAAAGAGTTCCGAATTGCGTGGCTGGCGCCCAAAGACATGCACAGCGGTTTCAGTGCTGGCACCAGTGTCAGCGCCTTGAAACTCGCGTTGCGTGCGATCGAAGCTCAGCTTTTAAGGGGCAGTAGACTTCGGTAAGTCAGTAAGTCATTTCATCTCTAGTGGCCAATACTGTTTTTTATATTGAACTAGACAAACAGAAAAGATATGTCAAATTGAAGTGTATAAATAAATAATGTTTAAATAAATATTGTTTAGATCATCATCGTCGTCGTCGTCAACGACAACTGATTATTGGTATTGAAACATAATGGTCTTGAAGGAAGAAGTTTTCATCACCAAGCCACTGTTTATTGCTCGGTTCCTGTTCTACCAGGAAGCAGTGCGCTTCTGTGAAGCATTACCACTTCAAGTCAGCTGACTGGTTTGGATGTCAATAACCTTATGACACACCCACAACCTGCTGGCCACTAGGTCTGGCTTGCATGAGCGTTATCTCCACTACTGGTCATAAGAGTGGCCGTAAGGCCCATCAGCCCTGTGTATTTTACATACACCTTTAGGAATGAACAGGAGATTAGAATGCTCATGCAAGCCAGCCCAGGAGCGTAGTTGTACTCCTTCAGACTATTTTCTGTTTTTGTAACGTTGTGGGAGTGGTCTTGAAATGCCTCTTTTCATTAAATGTTGAAATTTTTGAAAATTAAATGCCAGTTTTGCGCTGCGCTGTGGAAATAACTGAGAAAGTTAATCTTTGTCAAGAAGAAACCAGAAAGACGGGATCTGGTCGGTCAACACGGCGCACATCGTATATTTCTTATTGTGAAACAAGGGAAGCAACTTATGCCATGACTTGCTCTCTTTAAAAAAGAAATTGCCAACGTATTTCTCACCACGCCTACTGCTGCTAGTCTGCTCACAGGTCTTTATCAGCATAATATAACTGTCATAACAGTCACCAGAGTAAAATGTACTGTTGACCAGCTAGTCTCCAGGACAAATCTAATCATGGAATGACAGGAACATTTAACAAGAAATTGGTAAATAGTGCGCTGACATAGCGAGACTTTCTAAAGTTGAAGGTGCGGAATATTCTGCTACCGTTCGCCCAGTAACACTGCCTCCGACATTTTTATTTTTGTGTGACGGCGTTATCTCACCTGCGTCCGACATCCTTTGCATGAATGAACGCACGGACGGACGAACGCGCACCACACACACACACACACACACGAACACATTTGAAACGAACAAGCTGAAAACAACAAACTGTCTAACCGAATATGAATAACGACGTACAAGCGCAGGCCAGTCATGGACACACAACGCCACCTGTTTGGCGAGCTGATTGATTGCAGACTGTCCCGTTAATAAACTGCCTCTCCACGCTCATCGCCATTTCTCGCTGAGTGATGGCCGGAAACTGTTTCTTCTCAATAAGGTCACTCCTAGCTGAAACGGACAATTTTCTACTGCCCTTCTCAGGTCTTCTTACAGAAATAATAGGTTTTGTCCTATTAGCCATTCATAACTCATGGTTCTGTTTCGCTGGATGCATTCTTTATGGCTCTGAATATTTTTGTCACGCACTTTCACAGATACGGTGAAGTTTGCATTTCACCTTGTTCTTCCTTTTGTTTCCTATTGTTGATGACGTGTAGCTTCACAAACGTTTTCGTGGTTTTACTCAGTGTCCCGCGTACAGTCATACCAATGACAACGTGGCTTGGATGGTGAAAGGACCCGCTGTGCAAGAAGATTGAAATGTCAAGACTCTCGAGTAAAGCAGCAACTTAATTACCTTCCTGGTGTTGTGTGTCGTCGACAGTCATCGTCGTTTTGTCGTTGATAGTGTAAAGAATAGCTGCTTGCAATGGTTGCTTGGTTGTCGCTAAACGTCCCGTCGCAAACTATGTGCTTATCGGAACGGTGTTGCGCAGACAAATTAACGTGCTGCCACAACACGGGCCTCAGTCCCACCAAGTCACATACTGACACCTGGTCAACCAGTCCTAGTACTGTTCCCTATAGTGCCAGGAGTCTAGCAAGGGAACTAGTAGAATGACAATTTTTAAGTCTTAGGCATGACTCGGCCGTTACGCGAAACACCGACGTCCCACCTCCGAATCTGACGCCTTAACCGTTAGACAACCCAGGCGGTTGGAAGAAATAAAGAAAAGAGGGAATTGGAAGAAGAGATGTCGCAAGAGGAGGAGGGGAAATGAAGGAGGAAGAAAAGATATAGGAGGAAAAAGAAGAGGAGGAAATGTAGAAAAGAAAGAAAAAAAAGAAGCCAGATTAACAAGAAGATGAAGAATTGGAGGAAAAGGAGATAACATGAAGATAGGATGATGTTGATGATGAGGAAACGCAATTTTCATATTCGCTTCACTGCGGTCCTGCCTCGGTCTGACTTGTCTCTGGTTGCTCTAATATGTCCAGCGTCAAGTGGTACGACACCAAGTGTCAGCCCAAGGCCGCCCTCACAGCCGCTGTCGATGCCAGGAATGAATTTGACCCTGACCTTTTCTTAGGCCCGCCATGTTCACCAGGTACTTTCTTTTTAATCGATCTAGTGATCCCTACGTACGCCAATTGATCGAAATTAACCCCCTTTCTATTTTATGTGTAATCTCCACCCATTTAGCCTGTTGTTTATTCGTTTCTTCTTTAATGTTTCAACCAGTGAATAGTATTGACTTTGCTTCAGACCTGTATGCTAAGAGGCGGCATATTTTATTCAGAACCCTCATTCCCCGTCCCTCCCACCCCAAAAAAAAATTCTTCTGACGACTTCTGTCACTTCAGAACTAAGATCCGTTGTTACTGTCCGTGTTTATCCTTTCTTATGCTAAAGATTTGGGTATTTTTTAATGTGTTTTGGCAAGATTTCTTGCTTTGCTCGGGTGTTAATGCTTTTCTCCTTTTTGCATCAGAAATGAGCGGGGTGGCCATGTTGGCGTCGCACTGGAATATTCCGGTTTTTGGCTGGGTGTCCAACGACCATGAGCTGCAGGACAGGAAAATATACACAACTCTTGTCAGGGTCCTCGGACCTCTCAATCAGTTCTGTGAGTACCAAAAAAAAAAAACCAACTGGCAAAGCAACAAACAACCTATGCTGTCTGCAGTAATAACTGAAAGGCCAATATTTATTTATTGTTTTGTCTCATTCTATGGAGACACCAGTCATAAACAACCAAAGAAGGTACTAATTAAACAAACAAACAAAACAAACAAACCCCACAATCACTTCTTCCACTACCGTACCAGTTGTATGGCTGTAATGCACACTTAGAGGCCTAACTGACAGTGAGGACTGTGGTTTCAGATCTTCTGTCTAACACAACTACTCTACGTCTGGATTTGACACCTGTTTACAGGGTCGTCAGTGCGGTGTTGATTGTACTTGCTCGTGTTTCTTCTCCTACCTCTCGGACATAAAAGAGTCTAATTTACTCACATATCTTAAGCAACAAACCAATCATACTTGCACCTAGTATGGACCTTCTATTATTTGTCGAAGACGACTACAAAACCTTTTGTAAAAGAAAAACAAGTGACTGCCGCTTGGAGGAAAATCCAAATTAAATTTAAAACAAGGGAACTGGACCAAGCTAGAACAGGACAAAGACGAAGACAATCTACATGTTTCGGGGCACTACCCCTTCATCAGGACGACACAAAAACGACGAAAATTTGACTTAAGGACGCACAGACAGCTTCAGCAAGCTGGAATGTACATTCATTTGGTAAAGAAAACTCCTTAGTGTAATGTTAACTAGATAGTCGGAGATTCGCAATATTGACATGCAAAGCCAACGTCAAACCCCGCACGCACGCGCACTCACATGCACACCCACGCGCACAGCAGCACAAATACATTTTAAACAGTTCTGAAATAAACAGGCACCTTAAAATGTTCTATTGGCAACCCAGTGCTAGAAACGGTAGTTGATAGGTGAACTGAGTCTGACCAGTTTTATTCCGCAGCGTGAAAAATTGAGGTTCTTTTTGGTGTTCATGATAACGGTTATGAGGACGATTGTGGATTTACAGAAGAATGTATGTAGGTACTGCTACATAGAAGCTTGCCACTAAATTCTGTTCTGCCGAATGGAGGAGCCAGGCATGATACGATGTGCTAATACTATGTACAATAATTAACCTGGCGCCTGTGTAGCGTGTGGAACAAAGGAGGAAGTTTACAGAAGGAAACAATTAAACACAAAAATAATGTCAGCAGGCTTCGCTGTATCTACATTAATTAAACGTGGTCAAGGTTGGCACTAATTCCGCCTGTTTGAGAGTGAAAATGGATAAGGAAAAATCCTGTTCACTGCTGCCAAACTGTTGCTGTCCGTAGCGAAAACCATGATGTACGTGAAGATCATGTTCAAGTGGGACCGCTTTGCCATGATCTACGACGACGACGACACGTACCGCACGGTGCACAGCGCCATCGCCTCCCACCTACGAGAGAGCAACAACATTGTGACGTCAGCGCACGGCGTCAACATCGACAAATCGGACAGCGAGGTGCGCGACATATTTTTGCAAGTCCGCAAGTATGCACGAGGTGAGTGGAATAGGATGTAAGCAGACGTGCGTTGCCTACAGTCAATATATAGGACAGGAAGCCTGGTATGATGTAGCTTTTGCTTTTGACTCGGCGACAAAACAAAACAAAATAAGAGAAAACAAAACGAAAGACCAAACACAAGTCACAAAACAAAAGAAAACAAAAGAAAAAGCACACAACACACACCTAACAAAAACAAAACAAAATCAAAACCACAACAAGTAAAACAAACAAAAAACAAACCCTCGCAAAACAAAACAAAACCACAAAACAACAAAATAAAAACAGCGTACAGCTAGAATCTCGGGAAGCAGTACCTGCCACATCGAATTCTCCCTTCTTGCGCAACGAGCGCTGGTAAGACAAAGATATCGCATTTTTTCCCCTCGAGGTTGTAGATAACGCATGTCACAAGAAGCATTTTCTTGAGTTCGCTGAGCCAATCTTAATTCAGGGGCCTATACTGCGAAAAAGAAAGTGCAAAACTGTTCATTCTTACACAAAAAACACCTTCTGCCTTTTTCAGAAAGCATAGTCCGAGTAATTAAACAAACACAAGCTATCATATTACTTCTGTAAATTAAGTCTAATTACAATAAACTGTTCCAAGACTGAAAAAAGTGTCGATAAGCTTCGTTAAACATATACTTGTCATGTTTGACAGCGAAAACTATTTTTGTGGTAACACAAACGAAACTGGCGAAAGCTAAATACACTAATACGATGTTATGGTTTCGGGTCAATAACCTTTCTTCAGGCCACAATTTACAAGTATAAATTTGGAAGTAAATAAAGGTAGAAGAAACAGCAGTGTGTTGATCTGCTACTTTTTATAGTTGCCAATGTAAGTGGCATCCACTAGGGTGTCAGACTTGTTGTTCTAGGAGATAGTTCATTTTTTTAAAGATAAGTTATGTTTCAACGGCAATTTTATGTCTTGGTGATATTTTTGTATATTACAGTGAAACTTCTGTGTATTTCGGTGATACTTCTGTATATTTCAGTAATAATTCTGTCTGTGCCCTGGCTGTCCATGCGAAAGTACATGCTGGCAGCTCATCAACTCAATATGACATCCGGTGACTTTGCTTTCATCTGCATCAACAGCGATGTATGTACTACCTCATTACATTTTCACAGCACGAAGTTTCGTTAACTCTCGACTTCTGGGGATGGACGTTAAAAAAGAATATAGATAAAAATTCAAATAAGAGATAGGTGCGCATTTGCACCTGTGATTGTGAAAAAATCTGTGATTTGTGATCGGTGAACACATTATTACACTGAGAAAAATGTGTTATCATTTTGAGTTGCGATAGCTGTACACGTCCCAAGCCCGTGAAACTGTTTTCTCGTCGTTAGTTAAAGACAGCTGTGCACCTTCTTGACCTGTGACAGGTGTACACACGGAAAGAGATACAAGAAGACGTCCTCTCGGACAAGGTGTGGCACAGAAACGACAGTTTCGATGAAGATGCACGCGCTGCTTTCGAATCGGTGATATACGTTATGATGGCGCCAGCAGAGGAAGAGCTCTACAAGAAATTTGAAGATTCCGTGGCACGGGCAGAGGATCTCAACTACTCTCGTTGGGAACTTCCCGCAGGAAATAATGTAAGGCCACTTAAGGGGTATTCACACGATGCAATGCTGTCAATAAGCGCAACATATTGAGAGAAAACATTTCCAAGCACTCTCCGTACACGGTGCAAGAAACCTGCAACATTATACCCGCCAGCTCATGTCACATGATCATCACATGATTGATCTGGGACGTGAGAATACCGACATGGACAATATGCATGAACACGAAAAGTTTATTTTGATACCTGCAGCTGCAGCTTGTGCGACAGCGATTATTTTCGCCCAGCAATCCGATTTTAAGAAAGCGAAGCGAACTAGACTACTCCGCACTAGATAGCACGATTTTTTTCTGATTAGCTGAAACATTTGCAACATTTTGAGTTTCAGCAAAAGAAAAAAAAACCTCGGCATTTTATCCGCGTAAAATGTTGAGAGGGCACTTGCAGCATTTTCTGTCAACTTCCATATATGGCAAACATTACTCTCAAAGCTGGACACATTGCATCGTGTAAAGGACCCTTTAGACTTGTCAATACTGCACCGCCCCACTTCCTTGGCATCAGGCAAGAAGCCAAGCAGGCACACATAGAGGAGATAGAGGTGCATGAGTGCGACACGAAGATGCCCGTACACATGCAAGTGTGCACGAGCAGAGATGTCTTTCCCAATGAGCGTTTCACTCCCGTATCGTGACAGACCCTCGATGCCTACGCTCCGTTCCTGTACGACGCCACCCTGTTGTGGGGGGTTCTTGTCAACAAAACGCTGGCCCAGCAGGTGGACCCAAGGAACGGCACCCACATCTTCCAGATGGCGCAGGCAGTGAGTACTAAAGGTAAACAAAACTGCGTCATGCTGTGTAGCTGACGTCAGCCAAACGGCCTCATGCTATGTAGCTGACGTAAGCAAAACGAGGTCGTGCTACTCTGGTGACGTAAGAAAAACGGCGTCATGCTACTTAGGCCTCGCTGCGCGAAAAGTGCGTTTACGCGAGGAAGAAAAGGGCGTACATATTGGGTCAGTGCAGAAACTAGGGGATGATTGTATAATCTGCGGGAATTCAGACTATTTAAAACCCAGGATTTACGCCCGTTTTTTTCTTTGCGGAAAAGTACAATTTTTGCGCAGTGGGACAAACTGCAAGCTTAGGTCGCCCAGTGAAGGCATGTAGAATGACACAGTTCTGCTGCTAGTGTTTCGAGATAAGACTAGAGAGTCTAATATGAGTTTTTCGTTCTGCTTCTACATCTGTTTTGTTTTGTTTTGGCTTGCTTTTGTGTGAAGTTTTTTTTAAGTGAAAACAAGTAAGGTCGAAAGGTTCAACACCATCGCGAAAAAAGGGACAATATTTTTAAAAGAAAGAATTTCGAAACCATTTCTAAATTCACTGGTACAAAGATTGATCCTCTGTTTTCTCTTCCGAATTGAATCAAAACAAAAATATTCTTGGCCTTAATCAAGTAAATTAATCAAAGTTTTCATGACTTAAAGTCCTGATAGTCATGACAATGCACAGTATCCCTGCGCATAAGAAAATAATTAAAATGAAATGAAAGTAGGTCGTGGGTGGAGGAATTTCTGAAACAGCTGAACGAAAACCTTGTCTTGAACTCCACGATGACAAGATGATGGCTGCTTTTCTGCAGGTGTGTCCGGTAATCTGGCTCTAGACATGGCCTGTGACAGGCTCTTCAACATTTGGTTTCTGGACATGCAGCCGGACGGTCGCTTCAAAGAGTTTGTCAACATCACGAACGTGCATGAAGCTGGCTACGTGGACTGGGTAAGATTTCGATTCTATGGAGATTTTTCAAATAGCAGAATCTAATCTCGCCATGTTTCCTACAAATGCCATGGCAATCAAGATGCAATCACTGCAAATTCATGCTTCCAAACGTTGACCTGTGTTCGTTTCGCAGTAGTTAGCTTGGCCAACTTCCTGTGTTGTTGCTGTATAGCAAACTCATGACGTCAAGTCAGTTAAACTCGGATGCCTAACATCATGGCGTTTGCTTCTTGATAACTGTTGTAATCAGTTGAGACCAAAAAAAAAATCCCGGTGATCTTCGAAACTTGAGATGACAAAACTGAATCTCGGGTAGGCGGCTCGGTGTGAAATAGTTCTGTGTGGATGTTCTGGTGGTTCAGAGGGACAGAGCCATCAGATTGGGGGAGCCATATATGATATAAACCACATATGGAGGAGACAATTTTACATTACACAAGCATGACTGTATAATCTGCGGGAATTCAGACTATTTAAAAATAGGGTTAGGGCTAGGTTTAGGGTTGAGGGCTTAAGTTAGGTGTGGCCAAGCAAGTGCATCTGGCGTGCTGTAGTCTAGCCGGATAAATTGTGACGGCGTTTATTGAGACCAAAGATCTTTGATTTAGGCGTGGTATTCTCCCATATGGTTCGTCCAATTTCATTCTGACGTCACGTTGCTAGGTGTCCAGTATCCGGTGGCCAGATGGTAGACAGGGAAAAGAGCATGCACCACCCGACACACCTGCCTGTGGATTTGAGGGAGAGCTGTGCAAGACAGGTAACTATGTACAAACGTTTTTTTTTCTCCTTGGTGTATGACGCCCTCCTTAGTCCCTCTCCTTCCCACATCCTGACTGTCCACAAGAGGGAGCGCATGCGTGTTCGTACTTCTCTTTCCATTCATAGAGGTGTCCCTAGGACTACTTGACCCTCTGATATTCATGGACACTTTAATGCGTTAAACCCAAGTAAGAACCTTCCTGCAGCCCAGCCCTGTTTTCACACTGTTTTTTCCCATGACAGTTGTCGTGTCTGTAATGTGCATACGGGTTGTCGTCATCACTTGCCCAGTTCTTTAAGCTGCCTGCTTTTAAACGTCACTTAATGTCTCACTTGTATACGTCACTTAATGTCTCACTTGTAAACGTCACTTAATGTCTCACTTGTAAACGTCACTTAATGTCTCAATTGTATATGTCACTTAATGTCTCACTTGTATATGTCACTTAATGTCTCACTTGTATACGTCAGTTAATGTCTCACTTTGTGTTTGTTCATCCGTCTGTCTTTCTGTAAGTCTGCCTGTGCCTCTCTCTGACTCCGTTCTCCTGTTGTGCTGTTGTCCTGTTGTGCTGTTGTCCTGTTGTGCTGTGATAGCTTGCGTTAGGCTGTCTACTATTCTATGGTGCTGGGTTGTGTTTTGTGCTGTTTTGTGTTATGTTGAATTTTGTTGTATTGAGCAGTACTGTGTCATGTCGTTTTAATAATTATTGTTTTTTTATTGTGCCGAGCAGTGCCCACAGATTAGCACCTGCAAGCATATGTTTCTAGATTACACTGTAAGACTGCAGTACCGATTTTCAACGAAAAACAAAATCTCCCTTGATTGCTTACGTCAGCATACAGTTGTGTCTAGCGCTGCCAGTACTTTGTTGGGGTTGTCGAAAAACAAAACAAAAATAAAAACTAAAACTTCAAACCAAAAACGATATCCTCTGGCCTTCCTGGAAATACATTAGTAAGGATTTTGTTAATCTATCTTAACAGCTAATGGATTCGATTGTTTTGTCTCGCTCTCGTCGAACAGTAAAATGATTTTGATATTACAATGATTTCAGGAGTGATGTGCGTTCATCCCAAGTAGCCTTTATGTCAAGCCAAGACCAAACAGATTAATAACCAGTACTGAAGAAGTGATTGTGGGACTTAATGTTTTGACCAGCTCCAAATAAAACCAGTCTTGGTTCCACGGTCTACCAGTACCGGAAGGAAGAATGGGGAGAGAGGGGGAGAGAGAACTTTAGTGGCATCTAACGGTTTTGTTCTAGAGGATTTAGAAAGAAGTCTCAGAAAACATAAAGCTTGGCTTATTTTAGTCTTTATTGCCACACTATTAATAAAGAGTTTCTATGTGGTGACAAGAGCGACCGTGCTAGATCTATAAATTCATTTATAACGTTTTGTTTGTTTAGTAGGCAACTGAACTGCTTTTGTCTTGTTACTTCTAAATTGCTATTCAAGTTCCATTTTTGGAAAAGTGAACGAATATTTTTTTTGCTCAACAGCATAAGCTTTTCAGTTATATTCTAATTTTCTTCTTTTTTTTAAAACTTGTCTCGTTAATGAAAAGAATTCCTTCTTTTTCTGTCAACTCGCCTAAATCTGGGACCATTTGCTTACTTTTAATTTTCGTTTCAAATCCAAAATGGTTTGATATGATTTCGTCTTTGTTGTTATTGTGATTTGTTTGGATAATAAAGGCTCCCTCGTTTGAAAAAAGATATGCAAATTGTATACTATGCGTGTCTGGACTCTCCGACACTTATTTCCTGGTAAGCCAACGGGTGCTCATTTCATGTTTTTACTGAACTCTCTCAGGCACGGCGTTGTCTCTGCGCTATTCTCCTCACTGGCCCTGTCATCTCTTAATTCTTGTAGTTTTCAAAACTTGTTCTATGCTGCCAAGCGCCATTTCGTTAAATAATACTAGGTCGTGAGTACTGTCGGACAGAAAATAAAGATCCTAAATTCACTTTGTAAGAAATATGTCAACACAGTTCTTTACAGCCTACACAGTTAGTTCTGAGATTTTCCTATCTACAGGAAACCAAATGTACATATGACTATAGTAAGCACAAGAACTAGTAACGTGCAGAAAAAAGCGCTATAGTAACCCATTTCTTCCCTGTCAGCATGCTGAATAGACAAAGATTATCTTCTCACTCACTCACTCACTCACTCACTCACTCACTCACTCACTCACTCACTCACTCACTCACTCACTCACTCACTCACTCACTCACTCACTCACTCACTCACTCACTCACTCAGAGTTAAGATTAGCGTTTCCTTGAGACAGCGAACTCCAGCTCCAAGCGTGAATTTTCTTTCAGAACCGCCGGAAAAAGTGGAAGACACGACCTCGTACACCGACTCCATCATCGGAGCTGCTGCCGGCTCTTCAGTAGTCCTGGCCATCGCCATAGCAGTACAGGTGTCTCTGAGGTGTGCACGCACGGACATGTCAACATCTGCACATCCACAATATCAAACGAGTTAGACAGAAATACATTGCAAAGGCATGCTTTTATAATACGACACAAAATACGTAGGACGCTAAAATTATATATATAGCATGTGTTGGTTCGTGTGTTTGTGCGCGTGCAAGACACCAATTCCCGGATTTGTGTGCAGGCCGTTTGATATGTAGATAAAAGCAACAGATTTGTATTTCTGATTGTAAGAAATGCAGACCATTGAGAAATTAAGAAGGGGGATTATTGTGATTGAACAAAAGTAGGCATGTACAGCTACGCATGCAAGCAGCAGACGCACGCATGCAGCAGACGCAAGCACACACTCATGTACGCCATCTCAACACAGTCTGACAGACAGAGGTCAGAAGGGGGATACCTCTGCCCCCATTCTTCCCCAAGAAAAAAGGTTTGAAAGAATGGTTTCCAGCCAACACCTACAGACACTCGTAAATAAAATGCTGTGATGTTCAACTACCTGTACGAAGGCTCACATCAGTAAGATCATTTGTGTAGACGTACTGGCTGCTGTGTATTTTCAGACTATATCGGCGACGAAAGCAGATGAAGAGTCTGATATGGCAAGTCAAGTTCGAAGAGATTGACTTTGTCACAGCTTTTCTGTGCGGCAGCATTAGAGTAAGTCGGACCATTCCTTATAATGTGGGTTATACTCTAGTTTTTATTCGTGTGTCACGTTCTTGGAGATGTTGGTTGGTATAATATGTCTTCATACATGTTTATGAAAGCGTCAAGGAACGTTCGCACACGTGTGAACTCGTCTGCTAACAGTTTTACCTGTTCTTAGAAAAAAAAACGTCTGCCTTAAAATCGTGTTGACATCAAAAGAAAAATTTCCCAATATTAAATCAAACAAAATCATATCAAAGATTGTTTATTCCGGTTGGTGGAAAAATTAGCTTACCACTCGTGAATGGAACAGTGGAAAAAGATATACTCCAACTCTTTCTCCTCACTCTCTCCTCTCTCCTCACTCTCTCCTCTCCCCTCACTCTCTCTCTCTCTCTTTCGCGTTCCCACACAACACTGATGTTTATTAACGCAAGATGTATGTGCATTTCTGCTGTCTTATTTGCACCTGAACTGTAGGCGATCGCCAGTCATCTGCCCGCACATGTAGCTCTGTTTCTGTGAGATCCAGCGGATTCAGACGACATGTCGTGTCTGTTGACAGTCAAGCTTTCGCAACCTGGGTCGCCGGCGACAGGCGGGACCCAAGAAGATGCCCAAGTCTCACAGCGCCATCAACCTGTCCGACTCCGACGACTCTCCGCGGTCTCACCACCTGCTGGAGGGGGGAGCAACGATGTTCGGATCCGTGGCGTATCTTAGAGGTGAACTTCTGTTTTCAACCTTGTCTCTGGCTTTGCTAATGTGTAGTTCGTCATAGTTTCCTTTTTGGTTGTCCTCTTCCCCCTCTCCCTCCCCCTCTCTCTCTCTCTCAGACACACACACACACATATAATCATGTACATATATAAAACCTATGTATGTATAGTTAATTTTGGCTTTCTTTCCGTCGGCAGGAAGCCTGGTGTCTGTAAAAAGAATGAACAGTGTCAGTCTGACTAAGGATATGCTGGAACAGTTTAACAGGGTAAGGAGAAATTCGCAGTAAATTGCCAGAGCAGAAGGAATGTTCTGCCTTCAAACACATAATCTACACTTTCCTAAATTGTGCATTTTCTCAAAGAGGAGGCACAGAACTTAGGCTTATGTGTGTTTAGTCTGCGAAAACACGTTTGAATTTATTGTATTTATGTGTTCTTTAGCAGTTATCTAGTTATGTCCTTGGCCCTAACCATGTTATCTCTCGCTCACAGCTGATGGAACTCAAACAACAGAATCTGACAGCCTTTGTCGGCGCATGCGTGGACCCAGGCAGAGTGTTGCTTCTGTGGGAGTACTGCGCGAAGGGAAGTTTGCAGGTCGGACAAAAACATTTATGTAATACTTCAATTCAGATAGGAAATCGATTAGAAGATTTAATAGTTTTTCATGTGACATGTTAGCATGTGTGCGTGTATGGTGACGAATATGTGCTGCGTGTGTGTGTGCGTGCATGCCTGAAAGAGAGAGAGAGAGGGGGGAGAGAAAATTATTGAAATAAGTGCATCAAAGAAATGAGTATTTGTAATTGTTAATTCAAATATTATCAAACGCAAACACACAAGGAATCAAAAACTTTATTATTATGCCTGTTCTGCATTGAAACCCCAACTGGAGTTAACTTTCCCTGTTCTCAAACACGATATTTTTTAAGTGTAAATTTTTTTCTCCTTTTGATGTCACATGATTTACCGCTTCTGTAGGATGTAATATGGAACACCAACATAAAACTGGACCAGCTGTTCAAGTTTGCTCTTTGCCAAGATGTTGCAAAGGTAGATACGCCAGTCTCTTGGTTTATTTTCTGTTCCTCCATTCCCCACAACTCCTGCTAGCAATAGGAAGAAAGTGCACAGCTAAGTTTCATTGTAATGGTTTACTTTTTTTAGAATTAACAACTAAAGGCTGGTTAGTTATACGCACCGATAAATAAATATCTTCATGATGGAAAGGAATTGTAATTTTATTTGTTCGAGTTGACGAAATTTGGAGACCATGCGCGTCTGTCCTAGTTTTGCTTCTACATCTATGGGCAAAACGTGCACAGCGCATCTGATTCACACTCGTAGATTCAAACCATCCAAGTCACAGTGGCACATTCACAAGTGATCGCACACGGACACACTCCTCACATTGTCTTGGCTGTTGGACATCTTAGTACAACTGACTGGCGTGACCGAGAACGAACGACAAAGCGCTACAACTGACTGGCGTGAACGAGAAAGAGCGACAAAGCGCTATAACTGACTGGCGTGAACGAGAACGAGCGACAAAGCGCTACAACTGACTGGCGTGACCGAGAACGAGCGACAAAGCGCTACAACTGACTGGCGTGACCGAGAACGAGCGACAAAGCGCGCGACGGTGACAGCTGACGAGGCTGGCAATAGAAAGCTAAGAAAGCGAACTGACCGCGGCTGGGTCATCACGCTTTTGGAGAACTAGGTCGTTCCCCCATTAACGTTCAAATTAAAAGTAGGATGCTTTGTTTTTGGTATAAATTAGTCAATGTTATGAATCACAAAAAACTATCTAGTATTTTATATAGAGCAATACTACGGCTACATGAGAATGGGGCCCTCCATTCAACCTATATACAAGCCATTGGACTAAATGGTTTTTGGACCAGTCAAAATAATCTCCCCTACTCATATGAATGTTTCAAGCAGAAAGTTGAAAGAAGTTTACAAGATCAGTTTATTCAAAGTTGGTTAGAAGATGTAGATACAAAAGACATCTATAAGAACTACAGAATTATTAAAACGTCTTTCACTTTTGAAAACTACATAAAAAAATATTGCCCCCAAATCACTACACACTGCTTCTTAACTTCCGACTTTTGAACAACAACTTCCCAGTCCAAACGCAGAGAATACAGAGAATACCCAGAGAAGAAAGAATCTGTCATCTTTGTAACAGCAACGACATCGGTGATGAGTACCATTATTTATTTTGCTGCGATAAATTTAAGGATGACCGAAACAAATGGCTACTTTATTACTACAGAAACCGCCCTAATACCTATAAATTTCAGTGCCTATTCTCAACAGGGAGCAAACGATTGCTTACAAAGCTGTCATGTTTTATTAAAATCTTACTTAAAGACGCTTGTGTACATGGATAATTGTATGTTTGTAGCAAGCTCTTGCGAGCCTCTTAAGATACGTTGTTAATTCGTTTGCTTATCAAAGTGAATTTTTGCTCACCTATTTATTGATTTGTTGTACTGTTGCTTATGTTTTGTCTCCATACCCCACTGAGGGTGAAGGAAGAAAAATAAATTCTGAAATTCTGATAACTTAAGATGAAAACCAAGGATTGTCAGTTTGGTATGACTTGAACGGGGATAAAAATAAAACAGTAGAACGAGAACTTAAGTCTGCCCTGAATAATTTCCGTGCACGCTTACCTTCATATTCAATGCAGGGACTTGAATATCTGCATAAAACGCACATTAGTTACCATGGAAACCTGAAGTCATCTAACTGCGTGGTGGACAGCAGGTGGACGTGCAAGTTGACAGATTTTGGATTGCCCAAACTACGTGCTTACGACAAGGCCTCTTCGTCGCCTGAGGAAAACTGGGACAGTAAGTGGTATTCTCTGGAAGTACGTCTGGGATATTGGCTAAGATGGCCAAATAGTTCGAGGCCATTAATTAAGTAGTATACTCTGGAAGTACGCCTAAGAATATGAGCAAAACGGCGAAATAAGTCTCGGACAGCTAGCCTAGGATACTTTGGGGGTATGTCTGGGATAGTGGGTAAGACGCTAAATAAATCAGAGACAGCATGTGTACAATGGAATAATGGCAAAATGGGTTTTAAGCCACCGGTAGAATATATTATTCTACACAAGTTGTTTTGGAAAGTAAGTGCACAAAAGAATAATGTGCTGCCAGACAAGCTGTGTTGACAATAGAATAATGTGTTGCCAGACAAGTTGTGTTGACAGCATGTGCACAATAGAATAACGTGTTGCCAGACAAGCTGTGTTGACAATAGATGTGTTTGCCAGACAAGTTGTGTTGACAGCATGTGCACAATAGAATAATGTGTTGCCAGACAAGTTGTGTTGACAGCATGTGCACAATAGAATAGTGTGTTGCCAGACAAGTTGTGTTGACAGCATGTGCACAATAGAATAATGTGTTGCCAGACAAGCTGTGTTGACAATAGATGTGTTTGCCAGACAAGTTGGGTTGACAATAGAATAATGTGTTGCCAGACAAGTTGTGTTGAGAATAGAATAATGTGTTGCCAGACAAGTTGTGTTGACAGCATGTGCACAATAGAATAACGTGTTGCTAGACAAGTTGTGTTGACAGCGAGCTTCCAACAGAATAATGATACCCTGACAAACCGTGTTGAACAGCGAGCGATAGACTGGATATTAAAAACAGCTGGCAAAGCCAGACTTTCAGAGCTAATTGAAAACATGGGAAGGCAAACGACTGTTTTAAGGTCTTTCTCAACCGAATGAAAATGCGTCCTAGTAGGCCAAACCTATTGCCAGGTTCACCCACTAACTAAACGTGTTCCGTGTTACAGAGGAGCTCTGGACGGCGCCCGAGATCCTGAGGGGAGAGTGCGGAGCAGACTTCCAAAAAGCTGACATCTATTCCCTGGGAATTATTCTGAAAGAGGTCTTCACGCGGTCCGGACCGTACTCGGATTATCCTTTCATGTCATCTGCAGGTATGTCCCTCATGACACCCAGAGATATGCCGGTCATGTCCTCCTCAGATCTTTAACATGAAACGTCTTCCGGTCTGGCTGAAACTTGCTGGTGTAAAGCAAGTGAACAGAGGAGACAATCAGGAAGTAAACAGCTAAGGAAACTTTCTGAAGCCCTGGAGGATGAATAAGCTTTCCCCTGCACATTACAGACAAGTAGCTGTTAACATAAATTGTTACCTCAAAGTTTAAAAAAATGAAAATTGAGAACAAAGCACCCTTTTGCATATTTTGTACTGTGGGGCTTCTAATTTGATTGTGAGAAATTTTGCGGACCAAATGGAAAGTAAATGAACAAACAAAGAGAGAAAAAAAGAAAATAAGGCGAAGAAAGAAAGTAGATAAGCAGCAAGGTCATTCACACTATGATGTAGCCTGACCTACCTTCTTCCCCTGCCTGTCATTGTCTGACTACCAAACCCTTTCAGAGATCATCCAGAAGGTAAAGAGCCCCAACCCGTCCCCCTTCCGTCCCACGTTGGCACGCGACATACGTCACGACTCGGAGCTGACGTCACTCATCAGCGACTGCTGGGCGGAAGATCCAGCCATACGGCCGACGCCGGCAAGGGTGCTCAAGACCCTGAACAAGCTGAATCCTTCTAAGTAAGAACTTTCTTTTCTTTCTGAACGGTGTGGCGGGGTTTTGGAAACTTTAAGGAAAAAGAAAGTAATTCGTAGCTTGAATACCGACGCCAGTGTGCTTTTAATGTTTATAGTATTTACAAAACCCATGTCGAGGGTTTTCAAACTTCATTCTGCACGTGGGCACACAGAATTTTTGCTTTTGAGTTCACTAAATCAGAAGAGATAGTTCTTGCTGAACTCTATGCACGCGCTCTCCATACATGCTATGGGGAATAGCCACAGCCACATCCTAGCCCTTAGCACAGAAAATGCGGATGCGTCTCCATAGTAACCGTAGTTTACCTCGCTGTTGCAGGCACATGACCGTGATTGACAACATGGTGGCGATGTTGGAGAAGTACGCCAACCACCTGGAGGAACTGGTGGCAGAACGGACTTCCGAGCTGGACGCCGAAAAACGGAAGACGGAAAATCTGCTGTACCGCATGCTGCCACAGTAAGTTGTCCTGGACTAACACCTGTCACAGTGCCCCAGTGATTGGCTGTACACCCCCAGTACTAACTGGTCATAATCTTCTCCCCTCCCTCATAATACCGGAGTCAGATTCAGATTTTATTTATTCTTTGGCCCTCTCGAAGGTGTGTGTGGGGGGGGGAAGGGGGTGCTCCAATGGGGAAATTCAGAAAAAGTGCAAATAATAAAAATACAAAAACTAGCATATCACGACAACAGTGGAGTAGAAAAACTCTCGATCAACACACAGACCTCACGAGCAGCCCCGATACGCAGTAAGGCTGCCCAAGAAAATGATCAGGCTGTCCCAAACCACGGCCACACCACCCCAATAATCGACCCCACTGGCCGAAAAGGCAAATAGCCATCTTTATAGAAAGCGGTTAAATTACCTTCCGATCTCTTGCCATTCCTACATGTCGTTATTTTGTTAAATTTTCATTTCTTTACATATTTTGTCTGTTCGTTCGCTCGTTCCCCTCTTGCCTTTCAAGCACGGCCTCGTTTCCACGTGCAGGTCGGTGGCGGAAGACCTGAAGAGCGGGAAGCCGGTGAAGGCCGAGCTTTTTGACGAGGTCACCATCTATTTCTCGGACATCGTGGGCTTCACCAAGATCTGCGCCGACAGCACGCCTATAGAGGTGGTCAACCTTCTCAACAGCCTCTACACTCTGTTCGACGACATCATCACCGCATACGACGTTTACAAGGTGCGAACAGCTGATCTGTCTGCCCGAAGCTCATAAAGGCAGTCTACAGACATTCACTTTAAACGTCTTGGCTAGGATCTCAACTCGACCTGTAGAGAAAATAAAAGACGTTTATCGTTTTATTCTCTCTCTCTTTTTTTAAATCCTTCTTGTTAATCTTAGAATTCTTTTACGCTTAGGATTGAAAGTAAAAGACCAGAAATTGTCTGTATAAATAATAGGTCAGATTCGGGTTAGGACCTTTGGGCTGGGTTTGTATGAAAGTATGCGTACAAATGGAAGTCGCTGTGGGCTCATCAGCCAGAAAATATGGGTCTGTGAAAGGAAGAAAGAGATCGTATATCACGCACATGTTGTCGTGCTCTTGCGTTCATTTTTGGCATTAGAAATCCTATGTCTACGTTTTAATCAACCGATAAAACAGCGACTTGCTCCTGTGCAGGTAGAGACCATCGGAGACGCATACATGGTGGCCAGCGGGCTGCCCAAGCGTAACGGTGAGCGGCACATCAAAGAGATTGCTGACTGCGCCATGGACATCTTGGCCTCCATTGGCACCTTTCGGATTCCTCACCTGCCTGAGCGAAAACTGATGATAAGAATAGGTAAAAGCTCAAAGATAGTTTGTTGGTACACACCTGCAGGTCAGATATCCTTCTCTCTCTCTCTCGCCTATACTTCAAAAGAAAGTAAAAGATACCTCCTTCTAATGTCGATAGCCATGATATCCACATACTGTTCTAGATGACAGGTCACTAAACGTAGACGACACTGACGTAAGCAGTCTTACTGTTGCTTCAGCTGAGGTTTGTGCTTAGCTGTAGAGGCGGGGTGGGTGTGGGTGTAAGGGGAGTGGTGTTTACGCAGTATGATCTTCCAGAAAATTGGAACGATTTCAGTGGTGACCCTTAGAGGTTAGCATATTTTATATAAGAACGTATTTGACTCCAGTGAATTGAAGATTTTTCGAGTCTAAACCACTCGCGATCACGTGACAAACCATCGGTCCCATTGGCCAACTAAGGTCGCTAACCGATGGTTTGTCATGTGATCGCGATCTGTTTGGGCTTAACCAACGGCCATGAATACGTCTCCTGTGCGTGAAAATAAATCAGTTTCTGTCTGCTGTACGTGTGAAAGGGATCCACACTGGCGCGGTGGTGGCGGGAGTGGTTGGTCTGGCTATGCCGCGCTACTGCCTCTTTGGAGATGCCGTCAACACTGCCTCCAGGATGGAGTCCACAGGAGTGGGTAAGAGCCCTCCCCTGCATCTCAACTGCTGCGGCTGTTGAGCTTTTCCGTCTTCCTATGTAACTGCGGCTGTAAATAGAAACCTCACATGCTGTGATGTTAGGGATAGCCGCTAGGTGTCGAAGAAAGATGGAGAAGTAGAGAGGTGAAAAGGAGTACCTGGTATGGAAGAGACACAAGCTATATATCGAAAGTATACAGAAGAAAGCAAAATCTGACCTGACTATATAATGTATTTTATTAAAATTCCGTTGCAAAATGCTTGAATGCCACTGTCTACTGTAAAATGTTGTGAATATTTTCATGTAATAGGACCGTATGTAAATAAGAGCTTTTTGAAAACTCCTCCATAACTCATTTTAAACATACAAGATTTTCGAAAGGCTTGTCGTGAAAATAATTTGTTGAGATAAAAGAATTTGTTCTTAAGCCCATGTTTCTTTGTGGAGCCTATAAAAACAGCATTAATACTTTATTGAGATGACCAAATGAATGAACAAACGTTGTTTAAACCAACGACTGTGTTATCACATGGAGTAGGCCATGTCGTTAAATGTCTTAGTTTAGATGATCTGTTCTTTGCGTCATTAGCCACGAAATCGAAGATTTGTCTGCACTTTGACCTATCTGCTTTGCACATATTCCTCTGTCCTCATTTTCAATAACGTGGGTGCATTGTATGTGCTGCGCCGCTAGCCATGAAGATTCACCTGTCATCACAAGCGCGCGACAAGCTGATCAACTACCATGGTTACCACATCGCGCCGCGCGGCGAGATCAGCGTGAAGGGCAAAGGCACCATGTCCACCTACTTCCTGGTCGGGCGGGACGACTTCCACAAGCTGCTGCCGGAGCCCAGCGACTGCGCGGAAGGGACGCACGACAACGGCAAGCTGTCGGCACACACCGCATCCGGCAAGCAGCAGTCGGCAGGCCAGTCCCCCGTCGTTCCTAGAACCATCGTTCCCCCGCCGCCAACCTTTCACCCGCCAGAGAACGGCTCCTTCTCCAGACAGCGTTATCGCCCGCAGGGCGGCAAACCCTACGACTCCACCGTGAGCTCGGAAACACGAGGCCTGCGCACCAGCTCCGTGACGTCCAACCAGGACGACGCTACGGACCTGGAGAACGTTGACGTGAAGACCCTCAGGAAGAACTTTGAACCCATGACACAAACCCCGTCCGAGTCGGTTAGCTATTGCGTGGAGCCTGACGTGCCGGATGTGACGAGAGACTCGGTCCACCACATCTTGGAGATGCTCAACCACAGCACGGCAGGCGAGGACAAGCTCGGCTACCACAGCGTAGACCGGTCTTTGAGAAGAAAGCTGAACAACAAGCACGATGAAACCGAAAAGAAAACTAAAGACATGAATCCTTTGCAACACCTGTTCATCAACCCCAAGGCAGAGGTACTACACAAGTTTGTTACCTGATCTGCTGCATGCTTTGACATTCTGCGACAACATTGTCGCATCGTAGTTTTGATTACGCTGCACTGCTATTGAATCGTACCATGTGACTAGTTCCACGTCGCATTTTAGTTCATATTGTTACAGTATTTGTAGTATGGTGTGACAGCGATGTCAAGTCGAAGTTTTATTGCCAGTGGTCTGCCGCTGGATAGTATAGCATGGTGGGGCTGGAGTGACACACCGAATGTATCATACAGCACACTGTAATGTAATTGTCCTTTGGTACTTTAGGAACGTCACATCAAATTCAGCCAGTGTTCTACGGTGTAATGTCATTGTCAGGAATCCATAAATCTGGGATCTTTAAATTATTCTCCATAATGCCAAATCCAGTTAACAAATTAAAAGATAGCATCACTGTCGAAACTTGTTAATCCTGTCCTACTTTTTTGTAATTGCGGACCTGTTAGGGAGTGCTTTGCAAAAGGCAATGCTATATATATATTTAAAATATGGCCTTGATATTAGCAGCTCCCATAAGAAAGCATTTGGTACCTGCTACAATTTTTTTATAGCTGCCCCTGAAAGAGAATGCATGATTTTTTTTCCTTTTCTATTAGAACAGCGTAAGAAATTCGAGACATGGTGGCGCTGTCTTTTTCAGAACAACACTCTACACATTGGAGCACGCAACGAGTCGAGCCTGTCGATGCTGGAGATGACGTCGAACATTCTGAACCCAATCACAGAGGGCATGAAGAGACTTGAACGAGACTTGAAACGCTCCAATTCTGACGCACAGGCTCGCCGCGCAAGCGCCGTTGCGCATCTGTATAAGGAACCCAAACAAGCCAACACTGAGCACAGGAACTCTCCAGGTAACTCTAGGCCTGCATCACCTAAGCCGGATGTCTCGCTGCTCAAAGAACAGATCTCGACCCGGATTACGAAGGCCTTGGAGGTGACGAATTTGTGATAACCCGCACCCGTTGCTGCCTTGAGTGGCCGTCACTGGGACGTCAGCTGCAGAGCAGCTCAGTGCCTAACCATTCGCTCTAGACCAGTCTCAACTTCAATTTTACAATTGTTAGATCTTTTTATTTTATTTTTTCAAACTTGCTTTAACGGAAGTAATCAAATTTTTATTTATTGGCTTTAACACGAAGGTCTGAAATGTTTTTTTTTTTTTACGATGAATTATACTCATATGCAGAAATCGCATTCCTTCGCCCGGATGAATCTTATGTCTGTGTCAGACTATTGAAATAATAAACAATATTTTCAGGAATCGTGTAAATTTGAAACATGTAAGCAATCGACATGACATTGAGCTAAATTGAATATTACAAAAGGTACTTAAGTTATACACTGTTGATATTTGTGCCTTTTTTTTAGTTTATACATTTTTTACAGTGAATTTAACAGTAACAGAAATACTCATAAAGGTTTCTATTTGCATTTAGCCGTCAAATCTTTGTTCTATGTCATGTGGCAAACAACTTTTTGGTATAAAAGCCACCATTGCATGTATTTTAAGACAAAATAAACTGTTCTTTACTTTGTATGGTCATTAAATAGCTGAGTGCTTACAGGATGGCACACAGGCCAGTGAGGTGTAACATCCCACGTGATGGGCGCTGACAGTTCATTCTAGTGCTTAGGGAGACAATCTCGGAAATCTGCTCTCATGCGCATGTACCTGTCAAATCATTTAGTATTACACGTGAAATTTTTTTTAATACGATGCGTATAAGTATTTTAAACCTCGGTTACGCATGTTCACAAGCTACATTATACAAACATCTCTCCGTTTCTCCATCAAGCTTTCGATACACTTTATGTTTCTTTAAATGCAAAGATTTACTAAGGCACAGGACAAGTGCAAGGCCCAGATCTAAACGGTAAAGTCAAGTAAAGTCTATCTTCTCTGTGTTGTCGCAAAGCCACGCATCAGGTGAGAAATTTTCAAGTGCTTAGACAAAGAAAAATGGCAACATGGACTAAATAAAGGAATGACAACACAAAATGAAATTTACAAAACACGACAGGTACAAAATGCGTTTGGTTTTGTCACCATTGTTTATTTTGGAAAGCTCGTTCAGAATCTAAAAAATAGTGTTAACATTTGCAGTAGGAAAAGACAACCCAAAAGATTCTCATTCTGTAGTAAAAAATGACACGTCAAATTGATTTTTATCGTAGTAAGAAAATGGCACGTTCGAGGTTCTCATAGTCAGATAAACGTTACATAAATGACAATAATGAAGTGCTGCTAAAGTCCTAGTAGCATGAAAACTAATCGATGAAGCGAAGAAAACAGTGCAGAAGTTGCGAAATAAGATTGGAAAATCACTGAAGGCTTCGTTTCTGGAAAGTGAACGACAAAGACTCCGCGGGTGTGTTGAGAATCTGCATGCTGATGGGCAGTTCGCCTCCATTGTATGTAATGTGGAATTTCTGTAACATCTAGATAAAAGAAACACAAATTTACATCATTATAGTTTATCTCCCTTCCCTTCTCCCTCAATCTTCCTTAAACTCTATCTCCCCATCCACGTCTTTCACTGGCTTGTTCGCATTTTCAATCGTGAAGTTTTCGATTGCAAATTTCTTGTCAGACGATGTTATCGTTTTTTGACATGAATGCGGTACATGTCAAAAACGAAATTGGATAGTTTACGTAATCGTTATAGTGCCTAATCAAATCTATTAAAAATGACCTATTTGTGTGATAAGATCTTATAATTAGCAAGTAAACCTGTGAATGGATATCTCTCTGTGCTAATTCAAATTGATTCTATAAAAATATTTGTCGCCGCATGAAATCTCTAGTAAATTTAAATTTATCCTTCTGAAAGTACACTTACTTGGTCCAGGAACCCACATGATACCTGCCACTGAAAGAAGGTCTTTAAAAATAAGACTTTGAATACCTAGGGAGATGTATTTTTTCTTACCTTTGCGATGACTATGCCGACTTCCTGTACCGCCAGGCGGCGCCCTGGACAACTACGAGGCCCAAACCCAAACGGCAAGGTCACGAAAGGTGATATCTTCTCTCTGTTTTCACGCACCCATCTGTCAGGTGAGAAACTTTCGGGAGAAGACACGAATCTACTGTCTTTTCCAGCCATGTCGTAATGGAGCACAACATTCGTCTGAAATCAGAGACCAGAAGGTGAAGGATGGCTATCGTTCAGACATCAGGATCAGTTCTATAGCTGTCAACAAAGAACTATACCTCCCTTTACTTGTACCGCTTTAAAATACTTGTGGATGACCGACTAGAGTTGCTGGCTTGTTTTCAATATGGGCAAATGTTGACAAAGGGAAAAAGCAAATCTCAAAATCTGTATCTCTACTCATCCTTTGCCTCATTTGACCAACCGCTGTCTTGATACGTGGAAGAAACTACTTGCAGTTTTACATTACAGGCTACTGTCCAGACTATATCACGGAAACAAATCAAACAACTATACAATTTAAATGCATTAAAAGCAATACAGTCTTCACTCACCCCCGCTGGCACACGGTAGCCGGCTATAACTGCGTCTGTCTGCAAGGTTCGACCCAAGCCAGGTGCAACTGGATACATCCTGATAAGTAAAATATACGCACAATGATGACCACATAGTAAGAGTTATAGAACTGTAGCCTGTACTCATTACGCACATAACATATTTAATTGTCTAAAATCTAAAAGTACTACAACCATTGCTAGATGACAAAAAAGTAGTGTCAACACCTACCGTAGTGATTCTTTAAGAAAGGCCCTCATGTACTGCGCAGATTCCAGAGCGCCGGATCTGAAATCGTCATCTGTCAGGTGTTTGATTTCGTTGTATAATTTCTCTTGAACATCAGGGTTTCGACCCAGAGCGTATAGAGTGAACGCAAGGTAATGTCCTGTCTGGTGAAAGACAAAAGAAAGCTTCTACTTTACTTTTTGGCGTTGTTGCTTACCCCAGCTTACAGCTATCAACTTTCTTTGGGAGGCACACGTGGTAACTGACTAAAAGGCGATGAAAATTTGTGAAAATATCAGAAAATCTGTGATCTCGACATTATGTTTACCCTAAACTATAACAGCTTTTTTTCTGTTCAAGCACAACAGGAACGTTTCTGATAGGGAAAGAATTGGTCTTTAAAAGTTCAGTAAAAAGGAAGATAAACATGAGGATTATCGGAATTGCGCGTTGTAAAATAGAATAAAAGAATAAATACAATGAAAACGGAAGGACAGAATGATCAAGGATGAAGAAATAAAACCTACTGTGTCAACTCCAGCAGAGAAAAATTCAGCTAGAAATGTGAAAATCTCCCGGTAGGTCAGGTTCGTGGAAAATAGCAGATGGTTAACCAGTTTTCCAGTAGGTTCATCTTTGCCTGGGCTCATCGCCATCTGAAGAAACCGGCGTGTCGTGCTGTGGAAGATCAAAGACAAATTACCGGCACGTCCCACACAATTTGACAAACATAATTCGAACTGCAGGTAACATCTCTGTTAACCTAGATATTTAAAGATACACGTGTTTATACGCACTCAGTGTATCCAGATAATGCGTTCTCCATGAAAACATGCGGCTGACGGCTCTGAACGGCCTTAAAACATTTTCCTTTGAACAGCGAAGTTCATTATGTCTCACCTTCGGACGGTACCTTGAGCAGCCGAGAACCGTGCGAAAACAGGTGTCGGAAAATACCGGTACAATGGCAGCAGCTTCAGTTCTTTCTGTGTCAAGGTCAGACACTCGTGCACGGCGTGAATAAAATTATCTCCTTCTGCGTTGTCCCCACTGAAAAGTCCCATACGGCGTTCGAAGCAGACAGCACCAACAGCTGAAAGCGAAACACACAGCAATGTGGACTGTAGCGCCCTCTCACGTCTCGTTGTTAGCAACGAAGGATAACTCTTGATAGGGAAGAAGATAACAGGCTGATGAAGGATGTTGGGGAAAGAGAAAGGGAAAGAAAACCCTGACGAGCAGCCCTATAATATCAAACGTATGTTTGTTTCGAAATCAATTATTGGATGGATATATAGATTTTTTTGTTTAAAAAAAGTATCGTCTGTGAAAGGCAGGTTAGCATGACATTCACAGGCAGTCGCATGAGCCCGAAACAAAACTAGCAAAATGGTTATTGCTTCTGCTGTAATCACCTGAACTGTAAACTAATAAACAGCAAAACCAAATAGATAAGCACATTGATAGAAGTTGAAAGTTTGGCAGAGGCTGTCTGTAACTACCTTCTGCGGCCAGTTTGTAGACTTCAGGCAGAAAGTCGCCAAGAACGGGTTTCTCTGCAGTCAGTCGAGTAATGTAGTCCACAAAATCGTTGGAAATGTTCACTTGTTGTCCACAGTAGGCGTTCACAGTCTTCGGCGGCAGTAAAGCCTGCTGCACTTCTCGTCTCAGATGTTTCCACTGTTTTCCTTGGCTGTCATCATCATCATCATCATCATCATCATCATCATCATCGTCATCGTCGTCGTCGTCGTCGTCGTCGTCAATCGTCTCACGCTTTATGCCAAAAATTTTAAGTGAATGCAAAATTTTTACATACAAACATCAAATCTAAAGTAAAAGTCTCTCTCGTTATACAAAGCAGATGCACCTCTCTCTGCCCTCAGAAATCAAGACACTGCACTGTTTTTATATCTTGTTAAGCTTTTAGCAAAGCACACCATCTGTACTGTTTATATGTAAAGTATTATTTATTTATTTATTGATTTATTTTGCTTTTCGTTATGTTCCTTGACAAGCACATTTACTTTTCCAGCACGTTATCCTACGGTTTTTAAAACCCCACTATTGTCGATGAATACTTTATAAGCAAAATAATCTTTTTTCTTTGTTTGTTTTTCTTCCTTTGTTTCTTATAAACTATTTAGAAAGAGAAGAAAGAAACGAAAGAATTAAGGAAGGAAAATGAGAGACAGAAAGAGTGCACCGATTGGCTAGTTACCTGGTCAGAAGACCCTGGACACCTTCGTTGTTGACCTCGTTGTAGCGAGTGAGCAGGCCGAAAAGCACCCTGTGCGGACTGTCTCCTTCCGCCTTGTAAGCATCCTGGAAGTCGTGTGGGTTGAAAAGTCGCAAGACTGTCAGCCCAGGGACTATTTCTTCGCGCACCAAGTCCCCGTACAGGCTGCGCAGTCGCCGTATGGCGTCGTTCAGATCCATCCCATAAAACCTCCCTGAGGAACGCAGAAGGCAGAAAAGTCAAGGCACAGTTGTCATTTATTTCCTTATTCATCCCGTACGTCACCTTTCATACATTACGGACATCTCTTTTCTTCCATTCATTGTAATGTTCTTGGAAACGCTTCGATTTTTGTGTACATGTATTTTTATAGTAAATATCTCTACCTCACCCAGAAAAAAGGATGTCAAATTTCCTCTTATCTTGACATAGTGAGGTCTCTTTAAAGATAGATAAATCAGTTAAAATCCACGACTTCTAGTCAGGCAAGAACGGTCTTATAAGGTTCCTCTCAAAGCATCAGCACATTATTTTTTGTCGATGGCCAAATGATACTGGTCATCTGTTTCTTTCCTTCAATTTCCTATTTACAGTACGAACACACTCGGATCTTGAGCTTAAGAGCCAGTAGTCCTCCCCTTGAAATTCATGTCTTCGAAATATTCTTATTACGAACACTTAAGGTATTGCAATTTGCTGGAATGAACAAACGTTCTTACCTCCAGGTAAATACTGCCACATTGCCCCGATACCTGGCAGACTTCTTGGCCCAGGAATATCGGACATCTGTAAAGGGGCTTTGCATGAACTTTTCGTTGTTTCATATTGCGTCGGCACAAAACTGTCTTGAATCACGTGACTGAAAGGGCTTAATGGTGACTGGAAGGTCAGACTTGACACATGACATTGCTGGCTTAGTTTCTTTTGTAGAAAAGGACAAACACTGCGAACTTTGGCCATTGTGCTGCGGGAAAAAAAGGAGTCGCAAGTGTGATTAAAATAAACACCACTCCCTTTGCGGGTCACTTAGAATTCACTCGGGGCACTTCACCTTGTGACACAATCAAGGTTGTTTGCATGATCACTATAAGGTTAAGACAATTTTCAGTCGAAAATGAAATGTCTGCAAAATTATTGGCACATGTGAAAATTTCAGAGTCAGGAAAATGATAAAAGAAAATGTATCCACCCCCCCCCCACCCCACACCTCAATAAGTTTCGGTTAGAGTATTTGTTTTAGCATTATTTTGAGCGTATCATAGAAGCATTAGCCCTACATTAATACACAGCTTCACTCCCACAACTCATTATTACAGGCGATTATCAATTTAGTTGAAATAGATTTCTCCAAAGCGTTCGACTCAGCTACTTACTGATTCGATGTAGCCGTAAGCAACAATTAAATAATAGAACTCAGTAGAAAGAGACTTGTTCCTGCCTGCACTTCTTGTTCCAGTCTCTTGTTGAAGAGGCAGAGCTGTGTCGATAGTGTCTGCTAGCAGACACGTCTTTTATATCGTCCAGGGCGCCAGGACGTCTTACGGCATCTAGGGATTTAGCCGATAGCGCAGTGGGGGCTGGTTTCTGATCCAATCAGCCTTGATTGCCCCGAGAGCTGTTCCAGTGCTCATGCGCAATAGTTCGAATGACTGCGTCATAGGGAACTCCGCCATATAAGGACATTTTGTACGCTGGTGTGCGTGGTGAAATGGCGGGGGATCACCTTAAGTCACGTCTGGGACACCGAAAGTGGGCGACAGACATCATAGTCCCAGCAGCTGACCGCAAATAGGAAAAAGAAACTTGGCGATTTTCGTCATGTCAGCCGCTCCTTCGGATCCCTGCGTCGATCTTAATAAGATTCTAACAGCGCAACACTTTCCATCCCCGGGTTTCTAACTTTCTTGTACAGGTTACCTAGCTGACTCTGTTGGTCTGCTTGTCTGTCCGCTTATACTTTTCTGCCTGCCTACTTCCCTGTCTGTCTGACTGTAAGCATGTGCATATGATATGCACTCAATCGTTCGATCCGTAAGGTGCGGCCCGCAGCACAGCAGTAACGTCTTCTTGCTGCCGGCCCAGAGTGAAGGTTTCGGATTCTGTGTCCGGCACATGCGGTTCTTCTTCAACTAGCAGCTGTCTACAGGGATCTCATTTCGGAGGTTTCTCCAGGCATCAGTCTGCCCTTCACTTCTTCCCCATCCCGCAACACTCTTCACCACCCTTTTCTGTCCTTCCCCGGCCATGATATGCCCCTCCTTGTTGACCTGGACCGCCGCGGTAGTCTAGTGGTTAAAGGGAAACTTAACCCTAGACTCAGCTTTAGATGAATTCATAGATATTGATATTGTGAGTCTTGTCAGCCACAAATTTCAAGCTGTATCGGTACTATTTCCATACAATCCAAGTTTTAATTAAGGTAAATAGTGGTACACGGACGTCGCCATGTTGTGGTACTCTTTCTCGAATGAAAGCAAAATATCGCTGCTGTCGTCTGGTCTGGTGACGTCAGTTCCCCAGAAGCATTCTTCAACATGCCACAGTACAAAGCGTTCGGCTGTTTCAACGAACAGTGCAAATCGTTTAATGTAGACGGAAGCCACAAGAGCTTTTTCGGGATTATGAATCCAGCAAAATAAAAGATTTGTATGCCCTATGTAAAAAGTTGCTTGAAAATTTAAAGAACGCCAAGTTGGCTCGTCGTGCGTAGGAGTATAAATGGCACAAATCGCACCTCGTGTGCGAGGACCATTTTACGAGGGAGTGCTTTGAAGGCACCTACGAAAATGATGTGGCTGCTTCGCTTGGCTTTAAGACTTTTAAGAAAAAGTTAAAGAAATGAGCCATTCCGACAATTATCAATACAAAGTGTGCCAATGTACAAGGCATTGCAGTAAGGCAAGACCGGACGGAAGCTGAGCCTGAGAGTGAGAACAGACGATTACAGCTGGGAGCGAAAAGACAGACAGCGCGGGTAAAATAAAAAAATTCACATTTTTACTGCTAAGCAACTAATGGTAATGATATAAAATATTACGGTTTTTTTAATCATGATATAATTTGTATGAAGTGTTATTTATTTTATTTAAGTAAATATAGAAAATACTTAAATAGGTATATACAAATAATGCATACAGTATGGTCGGTTTGTTAAAATATGCCATATGTATGGCCTACAAGGCCTGTATAGCAATACAAAATACT
>SMGT01016278.1:3083-23911 GCA_004794575.1 Lanistes nyassanus
CCCCCCCCCCCCCCCCCACACACACACTTCTATCCATTCACTCGCCAATAGCAGGCAAATCTATCCATACCCTAATACAAACACATTAGGGGAGGTTTATACAAACAGGAAGTGCACCAATTTATGTTGCAGATATGGGTGGAGGCTAGTATTCAGGCGTTCTTGTCTTTGGGTCCGGCGTCTGGAGCACTAATAACCTTGTCGTCTTATAATCAGTTTAACAACAATTTTGTCAGGTGGGCAACTGATGTTTTAAAATGAATGTAATAGCAATCCAATTGTAATGCAATCAGTTATTTCATTCGTTGTTTAAATGTCAGTTTTGTTTTAGGAAATTAAACAGCTTGTATGAGGTCTCCCAACGACAAATATGTTCGTATGAGTGCGTGCGTCTATACTTTGATTATATGGGCGTGTACGTGCACGAATTGGTGAAAAGTTTAACAGACTGAAAAAGGGTAAGACTGAACAACAAGAAAAAAAATTTCGAACTTTTCTGCCCACCATTACGAAGAGAACCTCGCCATAGTAAGTGTCTTTTATTCCTTATTGCAGAGACTCCGTGACATTGAAGATCCTCTGCGGAGCTCTTCCAGTGTTTGTGGGATTCGTTTTCTGTACCTTGCTGGGCTTCATGTCGCACACTTCGGGGGTTTCTATCCCCGACGTTGTTCAGGCAGGCAAGTCGGACACCAGCTAGCTGGTTAAGGACGCTGTATACTTAACTTTTCAGATGGCCATTGTATATATATATATTAGTCATCAAGATTCTGTATCAATTTTCATTTTTCTGTGGATTATTTTCATTTTGAAACATCGAACGATTTTCATTTTCCAAACTCACTCAAAAACGATTGTAAGCTATTTTCTGTGTTAAAGACCTACCCGAGTGAAACTGAGTTCTACACCAAACACTAAATTGAAAAAAAAAAAGAAAAACAGATGATCTCAGCACATAACCTTCCCCCTGCTTGCACTCGTGCTAAACAGTAACATTTCACACATCGGGGTCCTTGGGACCAAAGTCCGGCTTACTTATAGATTCCTGCTGTATGGCATATGCATTGTGTAGTCCGTGCGTCTACTTTTTACACTCGAGGATTTTATGTGTTTTCTTGTGCAGGGCCCGCAGTTGGTCTCGTTGTGTATTCACAGGCCATCGCTCTCATGCCGCTGCCCCAGCTGTGTGGCATTCTGTTCTTTCTCTCACTGCTCTTGCTAGGACTTAACAAACAGGTATCCTCAGTTTGGTGTGCTTGCCGCACAAATAATGGGTGCGAATCGCACAGGTATATAATATACACGCTTGACATTCGGGTAGCTATACCTTTTTGACATCTATGGTTGGCCTTTAAGAAAACTTGACTTTGTTGACTTTGATCAAAGACTCCAAGATATTTTTTTTGGTGCTCAGTAACATTTTGTCGCATCGCTGAAGAACAATAATGCACGTAGTTCTGAGTTTTCCGTTCTTATTTTATGGGCTTTTTTTTTTAGTTCGCCGAATTTCATCGACGCTTGAAGTCTTTGATGTGTATTTGAATATATTGTAATTTGAAATGCATACTTTGATCTTCACATGCATGAACACGTGCTGACGTGTTGTCTTCACTCCTTCCAGCTGGCCAGCGCAGAGATGGTGCTAACTGGGCTTGCTGACTACTTTCCACGAGCTCTTACAGTTTCCAGACGCTCGATTCTTATCATGGCCGTCTTCTGCACTGCCTTGCTAGTGATCCAGATCCCATTTGTGACTCAGGTGAGATCTATGGCTGGTGTTGCGACTGAAATACCTTTATAGCATTAGATTTGTGATACCGCAGATTATATGTGATACGGATTATATTTAAACGGATGTTGCTTCATTTGCCGCAGTCGCTACCGCTTCTGGTCGAAGGGAGAGAACTCAGGTATGAAACCTTCCTCGGACAATTTGATATGAGTTATTCCCCTTCTATAGCTGTGCTTAGTCTATGGTTCACTATTAACGTTTTACTTCATTCTGCAAAGTACTCAGTGTTTATCTGCTGTTTTGTTCTGTGACGTCTGACATTGAAAGACGTTCCAGTATTAAGTTTTTCAAGCATGGGAGATGGACAAAACAAAAGAAACATGGAGGAAAAGGAGACGACAAAGCAGGCAGTGAATGAAAGGATAGGAAGAGAAAGAAGAAAATTGCGAGACCTGAAATTGTGACAAGGTCTCAAAATCAGCATGCGCTTCTCGTAAACAACCCATGGAACTTAGAGCCAAAGAGTGGCTTTCGCCTTTTAACTTTACCTGACCAACAAATCATAGTGAGACAGACAAAACGACAGACTACTTAAAGAGTGACTAGATGACAGACTAAATGAGTGACTGACGAACCTTCCATCAAACTTTCTTCTAAAGAAACATGTTTCTGTCCAGGGTGGAGTTTACCTGTTCCAACTGGTAGACTGGTATTTCGCAACCATAGCGGTATTTCACATTGGATTGTTGGAGTGTGTGGTTCTTGGTGGGATATACGGTAAGTATAGACAATGCGTAACTGTACAAGGATACGTGGTAAGTCACGTGACTCTTCACTGCGTGTGTGTAGTAAGTTCATTACCATTCGGATATTCTGGTTCCCCTTCCCCTTGTGTGATTTAGATCTACATTTAGTTTACTGTATACGAATACTTTCATGTGTGCAAGCATTAAAATTTTGACGTCTTTGCTATTCTCTTTTGTGTATTAATGTATTTGTGTCAAAAAGTACGATAAAGAGATGGCGTTAAATAGGAAAATTGAGAAGATTCCAGATTCGAAAGGAATTTAACTGTTGAAGGTTTTAATTGTTTTTCTTAATCAAACATTTTAATGTAGGCGTAGACTCACCTGACTGCTGCTAACCGCGAGTGGTTCTAGGGGAGACAACCATCAAACGACAGTTTCGGTCCTTTGCCTTTCCAGGCCTATGTTGACCGTCGCTAGGCAAAAAAGACTTATACTGTACACGCTGGTAGAATCAGAGAAAAAATGGCAAAGACGCGTACAAAGTCAGAGAATGTCTTATCAACCTGTTCTGGGAGCAAGCATGGCTTTGTATTTTAAATATTTCATGGAGTATCGCATGCCAGAACTGTCTCGGCGGCTAAGAACTGGTTCGGTAGCAAACTGTTTCTGCCTGCTGCAGGTATGGACAGATTTGGACGCGACCTTCAGCTGATGACTGGGAAGAAACCGCCTAGGTGTCTCAAACTCTTCTGGTGCTTGGTCACACCGGGAGTGCTGACTGTGAGTTATGGACTTGTTTTTTTCTGAAAGCGAATTAAGTGCTTGGTGGCAGAGTTATAATGCTTAATTTTGAGACCAGTCGTTTTTCTGTCCAGTGTTTGTTGAGTATAATTGAGTGGGGATGGGGGCAGGGGTGTTGGTAGTGAGTTGACAGTTTGAATATTTCTATAAATGTTTCCTTTAGTAATAAAAATAAATAGTAACAGTAATAGCAATATTAGCGAAAATTGATATGCGATTATCCCCAAGGAGCTATTGGTGTTAACATCGACATAACACTTAGAAAACATTAGTATAACTATGTGTATTATTACTACAGACGTACCACCAATCCTTGAGTTGCAATGCTGGTGGTGGAATCTCTGCCTTTACCGGACTCTAGCTGGGAGATTGGAATTGAAGTTACTAATGAAAACGCAAATAATATAGGGCTATACAGCACGCGCTGAGGTCGGCGCGTGCAATCATGTGGTGTCTGCGTGGGTTGCGTTGCTTCTCTGTAATATGGAGCGGGCTTATTAAATTATTTTCAAGTTATTTCCTGCTCCCCCTACAGCTTTTGCTCATGGTCACGCCCCTCTATTACGGGCCGCCTACCTACGGACAGTACCATTACGGACCCGGGGGAAGGGCTATCGGCTGGTTTACGCCTTCCTCTCGTTCCTTCCCGTGATGCCTGTGGGCTTTCTGCAGCTCTGGAGGGCGGAGGGTGGCTTACGGCAGGTACGATGGGGTGTACTTGTTAGGAAACAATAATAATACATGTAATAATATAGACTGAATACATCGACAGTTTCTTAACGTAATATTTCGCCTTGCATCGAAAGGAAGGTGTCTTGGCGTTTGATGTGCTGGGGTTGGGGATGGAGTTGGGGTTGAGAATAGTGGGAGAAAAAGAAACAGAGATCGAGGTGTTTAGAAAACCCGAAGGAAGAAGGAGAGTGATAAAAAGTAACGAGGTTATTTTCACTGACGAAATGAATGAAGGAGGGAGGGGAGGAACAAACGCATAGGGTTTACACATCTCAGCAGGAAAGTGATGTAATAGTGAAAATAACAGGATTTAAAACTAAGAAAGAAAAAGGACGAAAGAAAAGGACGAACAAACGAATGAACGCTCATAAAAATAAAAAAAACCCCGAACAAATGAATGAACCCACGGAAGGACTTGGTCACCGTGTACAATTCACTAATCTAACGGCAGAGACTGCGTCAGACACTTAAGCCAGACGACAGCTGGGGCCCACATCACGTCGAACATCGAACTGAGGATCAGAAGTCGGAGATGGAGAGACGGCCTCGTTCTTGTGTGAGGGCTGACCTGTGTGCTTAGCACGTCGCTCGTCCATTTGACCCCTGATCGAGAAATCTTTATTTCATTGTTTTATGGTGTTTGTGCATCGACATTCTTCACCTGTCATATTCAGCGTAGAAATATGACATCACGTTGTTGAAGAAATGCCCACAAGGTTCATTTTTCTTCTTCTTGTGTATTATCGCTGTTGCTGCTACTAACACTGCTAAAGCGCTGCACTCACGACTTGCGCCAGTAAGTCATCGTATGTATGTACTGCATTACATTTGCTGGCACTACTTGCGTTTGCAGATACATTTGTGTAGGACACAGATACATTTGTGTAGGACCGTTACATTTGTGTAGGACACAGATACATTTGTGTAGGACACCGATGCATTTGTGTAGGACAGTTACATTTGTGTAGGACACAGATACATTTGTGTAGGACACATATACATGTGTGTAGGACACAGTTACATTTGTGTAGGACACAGTTACATTTGTGTAGGACACAGATACATTTGTGTAGGACACGGATACATTTGTGTAGGCCACAGATACATTTGTGTAGGCCACAGATACATTTGTGTAGGACACGAATACATTTGTGTAGGCCACAGATACATGTGTGTAGGACACGGATACATTTGTGTAGGACAAAGATGCATTTATGTAGACAACAGATGCACTTGTGTAGGACAGTTACATCTGTGTAGGACTCAGATACATTAGTGTAGGACACAGACAGAGTAGGTTTGTATAACACTTTCTGTATTTCCTATATATTTATAATACTGTTTTCAGCACCTTCATGTCCTATTACTGAGGGAAAAGATGGAAATAAATACACATTTTACGATCTTTACGAACTCGTGTGCATGTAAGGACTGCTTTTATGGTTGTTTTAAGATGAATTTTGTGTTACGTAGTGAGAATGTGCGCCGTATATAAATTATAATTTCGCGCGTACCTCTGATCTGCCATGAACAAAAGCACATGCACCAATGAATCAGACAGAAAAGCATACACAAATTCCTTCCCCGACTTCTTTTGTTCCGTCGCTCACTTAATCACTCACTGAAATACACACAAATGCTCTGCCAAACGTATATAAATAAAAAGTACTGGCACTCAAACAGACGCACGTACGCGTGCGCACACACACATACATTTTCTCTCTCTCTCGCACATACACAAGAACGTGCACGTAAAAAGAAGCATGAGAACTAGTTCTTTTTCACATGAAATGGGCACGCCCGCTTTATTCAGCCTGTTACGTTATGTACAGAAACATACTGGCGCCGACCCAAGTCCTCCCTGGGAGTAACCAGTCATCTGCACACAGTTAACACATAAAACGTACATCGCAGACAGGGTGGCTCACCACAGCTTTCGAAAACACCTTTTCTACGCTGTTCATAGCTTTGTCTACAGACAGGAAATATTCTCTTTATCAACATCATTGTCATAATCATCATCACCAGAGCAACAAAATTACACTTAATATAACATGTCGAGATTATAACGTTACAGAATCGACAGAAAATCGTGAACCTAAAAACGGAATCCCTTGATGAAGCCCAGCGGTTCTCTCGCTCGTCCCTCTAGAAATCCAAGAGAAAGCGCCATCTACTGACTGAAATGATCATCTGCCTGATCACACGACGGAAACTCCTGAAGGGAATCAGCCCCGGTTGACTTCTTTTACCACTTTCAGGAACTTGCCATATATGGAAATAAGTTGGAGAAATATTGACAGTAGAGAAGGGAAAAAGGGAATATAAATCGAAGGAAAGACCAAAACGGGGATGGGGGGGAGGGGGGGGGTCAGACTGTAGACTTCGGGAAATACATCAAGGGATGCAGTGACCATGTCAGTGAGCGCGCTGGTGGTGGTGGTGTGTGTGTGTGCGCGCGCGCAGGTATGTTCATGAATGAAAGAACGCGCGTGCGTGTTACGAAAATTGACGTTGCAAAGCGTCATCTGAGACGTGAATCAAACAATCAGTTGCTTAGTTAATGCTTAACGGTCAGCCAGTGCTTTCAAAGCGTTGGTGCGTCAAAACAGCAGGTAAGCGAACGCTGAAGCCAACAAATGCGAGGACGAAGATTTCACAAAACAAATGGAATAATGAGCACGACAGCAGGAGGTGTCCAACATCTCAGACGACATCAAAATTAAAAAACAAAAAATAGGATCGTTTGTGGAGTAGTTTTTTAAAAAATTTCCATGTGGAGCTAATTTCGTAGAACGAAGACAGAAGAAATACAACATTTAGCACCAGTAAGTTATCGGATACAGTTTGTTTGTACTTAATTAACAATTAAGATGTTTTCCTCGAAAACTTAAAAAAAAAGATCTGTAACATGTCTTGATTGTTATTCGTGAATGCGAAGACCGCCTGAACATGACTGAGTACTCCATTGTTCCCGAGGCTGGGTGGGTGCATGGCCTATGCTTAGGATTATCTTATTCTCTTCAGTACAGCTGGAAGCAGCTGGACAGAACGGGTACAGACGAAACATCCATGCCTCATGCAGCAAGACTGCGACAGAATTCTAACTGGTTGACGGAACAGTTTTGAATTTGTAGAGACGGATTATTCCCTGTCGCTGTCTGCGAGTACAGAAAGGCTAGGACTATCACGAGCAGAAAGATTAGTTCAGAATAGCAAACGTTTTGGTGAATAAAAAACTTGTTTCATTAAAAACGGTTTTACTGCTGTTTTGGTAAAGTAGCGCATCAAAGGAAGACAAAAAGGAAATTGAAACAAAAGTTTTTTGCTGACCGAAACCGTGACAAGAAAAGATATCCGTTTCATCGTGCGTGTATGCTAAATGCCGAAATTTTGGGTAGGTGACTGATGTGAAGGATTCTGAAACAAATTGCAAGAAACTTTTATGTTTAGGTTCTTCAGCTCGAAACCACCAAGCCCCCTTTAAATCTCGGAAAGTGATGCACAGAACGGTGTTTGTGGTACCAAGGCTACATCAGCAAGTTTGCAGGTTTTGGTTTCCTGTGTAGATGGTTTACGACAAATTGTTTTCGTTTTCCCCATCATCGATTCCCCTAAAGACGTTGATAAACTATTTTATGCGCTTCGGCTTGGGGTTTCTAGTGCACAGTATGTTGAACCCACCCAGCTGTTGCTAGTAGTGGCGCAAAACGCCAGCCACAAACATCAACTGCGAAGACTGACCAAAAAATGGACCCGGAGGGGGAAAACCCTACAACAAGGACCCCTCCTCTCCCACGTACAAGTAGATGAGTTAGGCAGCAGAAGTATTACGAGAAGAAATATGCAAGCCCAAGGAAGCCAGTGGAGTGTCTATATCTGTATGTGTGTGGCCTGTCTGCTCTGCCTGTGAGCCTCACAGTTCGGGAAAACAACGATAACGGAATTGAAAGCAACCACTGACGAACCAAACTTCCAGGAAAGGAAGTGTGTGCACGAGTTACTACAAACATGCATGACGCGCACACTCGCACACGTTCGCACTGACCTACGTCCACAACAACGTGCCTACACAATTCACTCCACACTGGCAGTGACGTTTCCTTGTATGCAAAACTACTGTAGAAAACACACGAGTAGAAAAGCTATCTCGCTGACATAGTTTGGAATAGTCGGGCCTTTGACCTTTTGAGGTCAATGTGGGGAAAAATAGCTGGGCTGTCTGTCCTTATAAAGTAAACAGAAAAATATGTACAAGCTATAATAGCAATATTTGTATATTTCATCGCGGATTCGCTCAACCATGCGCAGTTGTCACAACCACTCAGGTTTCTTTTTCTCAGCTTTATTGTTACTATGGATTCACAATTGTAAACATCATCATCAAGGTCATCATCAACGTTAACATTCACAAGTACGAATGCACATGCTCAACAAAATAGACTTGGAATTGTTATGAGCGATCCTGGCCTATCTTTACCTCGTGACTTCAACAAGCTTGTCTCGTTTCGAGCGCAGTGCAAAAGCGCCAAAGTAAACTTTGCGCGAGATTTATAGCTAATTGTTTATTTTTGTCCTTCATGACAAAAACTAACGTTTTTTTGGCGAAGACTCCAGCAGTCATCTTCCCACTGGTGACGTCAGCTCCCCACTCCCGGTCGCCCTTCAGATGAAAGGTTGAGAGAGTGGGGTGGGGAGAAAAGAGCGCAAAAGCCTCCACAAGTTCAGCCCTCAGTCGAAGTATGAAATCTAGAACTCGCAATGATACAATTTTGTTCTAAAAGAAATCCAGCATCTCTGCCTAAAGCGATTAATTTCCCAGTTAAAGATTTCCCGTTGCCTTCCCTTATGCAAATTTATCATTAAAAAAAGTTATAAATTCAAATAATCTGATGGCTGGTTGCGACATTCCAATTAAATATCTTTACTCGATAATAGCCATAAAGTTCAGGTCAAGTACCCTGTAAAAGTCATGTGACTAAAACATTTTAAGTAAAATTTTCTGCATATTTATCATTAACCTTACCGCATTTTGTTCCAGTCTAACATTGCTTCCCCAAAGTCCTCTTTGAGAAACCCCGAGAGTTAACCTAAACATGAAAACTGACCAAGGCGTAACCTGTTTTATACGAAAGCGTATTGAAATTCAGGAAAGATGGTTTTGCTAGTTCACCTTTCAGCAACAAAGATTGCAAACTTCGTTAGGTTAACTCAGCGGAAGCAGTTACTACAGCCTCATCCCACTTCTCCGAGGAACTGACCCCGCTGCCGTTGGGGACAAAAATCTTTAAAGCCGTGCGCTCACGCAAGACTACCCTCATCTATAGAACCTCTAATAAAGCTTTCATCCTGTTTCAGTCCACAAAATCCCCAGAATGTATCCTAAATAAAACATTGCTTATGTATCCACACTATAAAAAAATGACCAGTTCTTATGAAACTAAATCACTTTTGTTTTGGCATGCGGCAGGAGAAGTTTTAAAAAAAACAAACTATTGTTCTCAGTGAGCTTGTCCAGCCGTCAGCGCGCGGCATGAAAGAAAGCGATCTAGCGTCAGATGTGGCGTCTCGTCAGACATGGAAATGCCTGACGTCAGGTCGAGAGTTAAATGATACATCCAGCTGACAATGATCAAACGTCATATCATATCCAATCAGTAACGGATCTCCCGACCACAGGTCCATGGGATTGAATTACCTTTCACTTGAATTTGCTTAAACAGTAACAGAACACTAGTTAAAGGAAGTTGTAACGTCTTGGTTTTGATCATATTTTAATACCAGTTCTTAAAAAAAAAGGTTTAATATGTTGTCGTTGGTCTCCGAGTCGTGAAAAAACCTGCCATAATTGTACGATACCGTTTCTGCCCCATCGTCTAAAATCTAACTTCGCCACGTAATTTCATGTGTTCTAATCGTCTGTATTCTGGTCACATGTATTCTCGCCGTGTATTTTTTTCCTTCCACCCCCACCCTGCAACTTCCCTCTCCGGGGCAACATCGCGATTGTCTGTCCTCGACGACGACGACCGATGAAGATGACTGAGTACAAAATGGCGACAACAGCATTCGCACTGGTTAGTGGAGCCTGTCGCCCTGAACCGACAGGACAGAAAATGTTCTTATCGACATGATCGAGAGAAAAACAAAAGAGAACAGTAGAAAGAAGACATGGCACGTGACTGTCAATATGGCCAAAACGAGGCGATTCTACACAAAAAAGATGCACAAAATAAATTCTCAAAGGAAAAATGAAACGCTGAAAGGTTTCCCAGCGCATAAAAGACAGGTTCCACGGCAGTCGTTCAGGTTAAAAACACACGAACACCACCACGGCGTGGAAGTCGCGCGCGAAAAGCCCACGTGCGCGAGATTTACATAACGCGTGACCAGCAGAGAGCACTGAAGCGTGCTTGCTGTACTGGCTTACAGGAGAGAGCACGTGACGTCATCGACAGACGTTCAGTGCACATCACAACCTTGTGAGATGGGAGTAATAAAATGGAGGAGGGGGTGGGGTCCCGAGAAAAGAACGCTGAGGTGGGGTGGGAGAGGACAGGTAGATGAGCAAAGGTGGAGTGGGAGTGGGACAAAAGAAGAGTGCCAACGGTTGGGCGTGGAACAAACTCAAAATAGGGGGTTGGGGGGGGAGACAAGAAACTGATTCGGTTACGTCATTACTTATATTAATACACATCAACAAATTATGGCGACTGTAGATATAACAGTCTAAGCACATTGCGTAACGTGCCCAGACACCCTCTTCTTCACGGACACAAACTGCAAAGTCATTTGTGATAAACGTCACTACTTTCTACGAGAGATGTCGCAAACGTCACTTTGGCGCTTTTTTCAGTTTATACGTAAAACAAGTTATAAAAAAAAGTAAAGGCCGGTTACTCTTGTGTCGAAGTTCATCGTGCCGTAGGAGGTTACTGGTTTCCAGGCTCTCTGTCTTCACACTCAGCTATGGCAACGCAACGTCAGCAGGACCGGCTGTGCAACCAAGGTCCCTGGTTAAACTACAATCCGACCTCATCAGAGATTTCAAACGCCAGGGCTACTAGTGAGGCTAGGATGTGATAGACATCATGCAGTCAGGCGTATGGATTCTGGAATAACGACCCAACTAAGATCCTTGGAGCTGTAGGACTTTCCTCAGCTTTTCTAGAGGCAGGGCGCGGGCAAACTTTGACCTCTAGTTAGGTCAAGAAATTATTGGAAGTGACAATAAAGAAGCAACGCGCGCGCCCGCACAAGCACACAGACACAAACACACGTACGCATGCACTCACGCATATGTGCACACAAACTCGATCGTACATAAAATCTTCCACACCCATGGTTCACTGGACGCGCTGACGCTCGGGCGGAGGTGTGATAGAAGCTAGTCCAACAGGAAAATTCTCCACGAAGTAACCGTTGGGTCGTCTTTGATTTGTCTAGAAGCAAAAGGCTGTAAAAGTTCGAGAAGACAGGAAGCTGTTGATCTTTGGCACTGATGGCGAAAGGTTCAGTGCAGCGTTGACACTCCTACCAGCATTCAGCCCCCGACATAGCAACCAAACACTTGCCCTGTTTAGAGTATAGCCGTTTGGGAAATATTTCACTTTCGGGTGGAAGAAGTCACGCAGTCCTTTGGTCACCAGGTCACGCACCCGACACATGAACTCGACACAAGGTCTCCTAAGCCTCACCCTCCCACCCCAGCATTACCCGACTGCTTTCCCACAAGCCGTCATCCCATAAAGCTTTAATTCCTTGGCAGAATGTTATCACATACATGCCCGACACAGAAAACAGAATACACAGTAATAATACACCACTTATCATACAGATGCAGGCAAGTCAACAAAGTGTTACCACTTTTCAGTGACTAAATCAGCATAAATATAAAGTAGAAACAGCTGGAAATCAAAAAAGCAAAACGCGAGAAAAAGAAATTATGCATGAAATGACAAAAATTTACAAGCACATAACGTCCGCAGTAGTTATATTTCGAATGCTGTACGTAAGTTATAAAACAAACTATCAGCATAATATTTCCAGAGGAAGGGAAAATATTTTGAAAAAAAAGGAACACGCCAGGTCTTCATATTACATCAAGTTGCAGAGACCCACCATGGCTTTACGATTCAACAGCACTCCTCGTCACGTCATATACTGACGTGATATCAACGTAGCCTCGCTTCGGGTCTTGGGGACGTGCAACGTGCACAGTGAAGTCAGTACAGCCACACTGTGCTGAAAAGTGATAAAAAAAACTGACCATCATTCTCGTTCCTCCGCTGTCAACACACCTTGGTATCTGTTTTTTTATGCACGTTACTGCGACGGAATAATACAGAAAAAAGCCACCCAGCGTCCTCTCGCTGTTTCTCGCGCCATATTTCGTGCACGAGGACGCAGTTTTAGTTAAAAGTTCCTTTTGTCCCCCTCTCCCCCTACCCCATGAGGACAAGGTTTCACAGCGCCGAAGAACAGGTGCTTGTTGTTAAGAGGTGGACGAAGTCAATACACATATATACATATTCTATTCTCCATCGTAAAACAAGCAGGTTACGAGGTATAACTGCTTCAGACAGGTCGACCATACAGACGCTTCTTGGTCTGTCCCCCACCCCCACTCTCTGCGCTGACGTCATCACATCACACTATGTGAACCGTAACGATTAAGAAGTCCCGCTGTTGTGCGCTCTACGTCTGGAATCCTGGGACTCTTGAGTAAAAAAAAATATTTTCGTGGAAACACATTCTTCGTTGAAATTTCGCGTCTCACTGGAACGCAGGAGCCAGACACGAGCATGAAGTGTTTGCTTCAGGAAGCCAGCCCCGCGCCAGCCACGCGCCGGCCCCGCGCTTACCAGAATCGTCAGAGATACCGCGTAACTGTGGCCGATGACATTTCGCTCGGACCTTGAATTTCCAACAGAACCCTTGCCAGCCACACGCATCACCCACTGTGAAACCAGCGACACTTTGTCCCGGAATTGTTCCTAACCGCGTCCTTCCAAGGGCTCTGGTCGTTGTCAGCACGTGTTCCGAGCGTCGCTGTCATCATGCTGTCGTGACGGGCGCCAACGGTCGTGTACACCACATACAACTGAGTATTAATATCAGTTTCAAATTAGCAACTCATAGCACAGTGCAACTATTATCGCACATTTCATCCGCTACACTCTTGTTTGTTGTAAAAAAGTAGAAGAGCAACTTTTTCAATGCAAAAGTTGGTTTTATCTTAACACCGATGCAAACCCCAGCTGCAAACACCTCTAAAAATAGCCCAACCAATTTCATTTTTTAGGATAGCGAGAAACACTTGTCACTGTACAACATGTAAAGAAACCACGAAGTGTGTAAAACAGGGTCTACGCATTTAAATGACAAAGTCCCCCAAGACAACAACTGAACCAATAAAGACAGAGATTAGAAAGAAGGAAGAATTGAAAAAAGAGACAATAAGGAGCGAGTTAGAAAGAAAGAAAATATGAAAGCAGCCTATACGACATCAATCTATTAGAGACGTATTACTGTACACTACTGCCGTACTAAACCGAGATGTAAAGGTAACCTTGAGCATTTCGGAATAGGGCAGACATCACAGAATAAGTACAAAGTCATAGCACTCCCCATCCCCCCAACTAAGAACAGCAAATGTCTCTTTCTTAAATCCTCTCGGGTACGGACCTCCCCCTTGAAGTGTCCAAACTGATTTTCACAAGTCCCCCCTTTCTTTTTTTGCAGTGCAATTAGTGGGAAAACTTTCCCTAAGTTCTCACTTATGTCTCATGAATATGTAACAGCTAGGTTATGGCCGGCAGTGTCAGGACTTCTGAGCAAACATACTGACAGTAAGTCTGGGCACGTGCAACGCAGTGGCAAACACGCCCTCTGCTGTATCGTTTTTTTTTTTGGATTGACAACAGCACCTGATTCCCCCGCCGTTATTTTCCCTGTGAGGATGGGGAATCCTACGGTGTTTCTCGGTGTAGACGACAGAGTGAGGACTATCTTATTTCTCCAGCACTCTCTTATTTACAATCGGGGAGGGGGTGGGATAGTTATGTTTCCTTCAATATTTTCCCCCAAAGAAACACCATGTATTCCAGCGAGACAAGCAAGGCGATATTACTTTGTTGCGTTGGTTTTGCACGAGCCCTGCAGGGTTAAAAATGTCGCCAAGAAAACCCTATGGCAGATAACTGTAGTTAATTCTATAGCACCCAGTGTGTCTACAGACAGCCCCTTGTTTGGCATTGCTTCCCCTTCACTCAGCCAGGCAGCATGAATAGGTAACCATAGCCACAGGTGAACTGAGGAAGGTCTAGTTTGTTTTGGTGTCCGTCTTCTGTTTGCACAACCATGGAATATTTGTCAACAAACAAGAGGTGGCTATGAAAAACAAGTAGCACTGAAATGCAGGCCCAACTGAAGAGCGACACAAAAGCGTCGTTCACCCTGGGCACGGGAGCCCAAAGGTGACAAACGCGGGTCCTCTTGATCTGACAGGAAGGAACTGAAAAATGTGTCCGGTTAAGAGTTCACACACACGCACAACTTGGGACTGATATGTGTGACTGTGGGTGGAGGAGTATGAAAATGTCAGGTGTCTAAAATAGTATCTGACTAGTCCTATCTTTTGTCCCGCATTTCTTTGAAGTGAAATTCACACACAAATCATGGCTTGAAACGCGCGCAAGCTGTGTCAAAATGGCGCACAGCCCTGTGGAGAAGCAATAATTTGGATTCACTCTGAAGAAAACGAAAATTCTGTTTTGTTCTAGACCAGCTCTCCTGGCCCTCCTTGCCCTCTACTCCAAGCAAGACCCGACGTCCGGCAGGTGGGTTGGGATATCCCTTATCCTCATGCCCCACTGTATAAAATAACATATAAATATATGAAAATCGCAGCATCCATTTTCTTCTCCTCGCAGCCGGCGAAGAGAAAGGTTCTTGGACACGACTCTCTTGACGGAACACACACACGAACGCGACTGCGCAGACAGGCGGACTGGTGGACACCACGGCGCCCGACAGCCGCGCTGACCTCCTGGCTCAGGTGCCGAGATCTACTGCAGGTGGAGTAGGAACAGGAGCAGGAGAAGCAGGAGGGCAGGAGGAAGATGAAAGGTGCGGAGGGTCGTCAACAGATCGGGACCTGGATCTGACTAAGCTTCTCGTCCTGTGGGTTGTAGCCCATGTTTTTGCGCTGCAGGAACATGTGGATCTCGCGGAAGGACGGTCGCTCGGACTCCTGGCGGTTCCAGCACTCGCGCATCAGGTCGTAGATCTCCTTGGGGCACGCCGGGGGGCAGGGCAGAACCACCTGCACAAAGACAGGACCCAATCACGGTGGTAACCAGACTCAGGGATGTGTGTGTGAGAGAGAGAGAGAGAGAGAGAGATAGGACAGGAGAGCGCGCAAACCAACAGGAATTATCAGCCACAATGAAGTGACTGACGATAGAGAGGATGGGGATAGGGGCGGTTGGTTGAGAAAGAATGAACTTTACTATAAACAACGCTCCAATACGCAGCTTGAAAGAAAGAAAGAAAGAAAGAAAGAAAGAAAGAAAGAAAGAAAGAAAGAAAGAAAGAAAGAAAGAAAGAAAGAAAGAAAGAAAGAATGACACTAACGAATTCCGTACCTGAAGGTTGTCGTCGCGGTAGTAGTGGCCAGCGTTCTCGATGACCTGCTCGTCCGTCAGTCCGTCAAAAGGCTGGTCACGTGCAAAGGTCAGGACCTCCCACAGCGTTACGGCAAAGCTCCACACGTCAGACTTGGTGGTGAACTTACCCTGTGACGTCACAACCACATGGGTAAATATGCAATCTGATTCCTCAGAGAGAGGCCACAGACACAGTTTAACATCTGGAAGAGTCTCAGTGGCCTTTGGTCAGAACGCTTAGGAGACAATCAAGTGGACTATTTCCTTCCAGTGAGCAATTTCAGTTTGGGTGGACTACCTCCTTCAATATTTGTGCACATTACAACTTTCCTCAGACGGCACATAATTACAGACACTTTTTTGTGCGAATATTCTAATTCGACGTTTTGGTTAACAGTTCTATTCATTATCACTTCTACAGATTTCTAGTTAAAGATCGAGAGAAAGCGGTGTGAAATTGTACGAAAGAACGTACGTAAATAGATTGAGAAACGCATATTATATAAGCATATGCACAAACTCAAGCCGCCCCCACCCCCCAACTCACTCGCTCACATACGCACACACAAGCGCGCGCAGTTACACGAATCGTAGCCAGACATAGGCAAGCGCACAAACCCAGGAACAAACAAACAAACAAACATAGAAGCATACACTACAGGCGCCCGCACACACACACAATCCTGGTGCAAACGCACAGGCACACGCGCATACACAAGGACGCGCCCGCAAAAGACGCACCAGCAGAATGCTCTCCCAGGCCATCCAGCGGATGGGCAGCACGGCCCGGCCCTCGATGCGGTAATAATCTGCGCTGTACAGGCTGCGCGACATGCCGAAGTCGGAGATCTTGATACAGAAGTGGTGACCCACCAGGCAGTTGCGCGTGGCCAGGTCACGGTGGACCATGTTCAGCGACTCCAGGTACTTCATACCCGAGGCGATTTGAGACGCCATGAAGATCAGACACCCGTAACTGTTGAATCAGTCAATCAATCAATCAAAGAACAATCAATCAATCAATACACCCACCCACCCAACACACAGGGAGACAGATGCTAGTAGTTTGAGAAAGAAAAGGAAGAAAGAATGAACGAAAGGAAATAAATGTTAAATCAAAGATATTCTACAGGTTATTTTTTGCTGTAAATAGAAAAGACAAACAGCACCAAAAAACCTCCAGTACGCACAAGTACTGTCAGTAAATATATTACTAGCTAAATAATGCAGAAAGAAAGAAAGAAAGAAAGAAAGAAAGAAAGAAAGAAAGAAAGAAAGAACGAGGAGACGCACAGAAAAAAGGATCCCAGGAAGGTATGAAAGATGAAGAAAGACAAAAGAAAGAAACACGTTCATCTTCTTTGTCAAAGCTAATTTCCAAGGTTAATTACTTCGTTTCATCAGCGTGAGAAAATCAGAGGCAGGTTACACCTGTGTCCCCCGGGCATCTCCGAGATACCAAAATACCATACCTGAGCGTCTTGGCGTTGGTTGCCTGGGCAACAGGAGACTCCGGCACGTGGTCAATGAGGAACTGGTTGAGGTCGCCATACTTCATGTACTCCACGATCATGCACAGCGGCTCTTCCTGCGTGCACACGCCGATCACGCGCACGATGTTCGGGTCCTTCAGCTGGGACATGATCTTGATCTCCTTGTGGAAGTCCGCTCTGATGCAACAGGAAGACACGCGTACTGACAGCAAGTAAGCAGGCAAGCAAATAAACAATCTCGCTCGAAGCCGTGTGCGAAGCGTGTTGACAATAACCTTTGCAATACGGAAATGGTGGAAAGCAAAATGCTCGCTTAAAAAAGGTACAAGATTTACAAGGCATATCACAGGCACACATGTAGTTGTACACACATCGACACCCATACAGAAGCACGCAGGCACGATCAAACACACAGCCGCACACGTACGCACACAGACACCAATATAGAGGCACGCAGGCACGATCAAATACACAGCCACACACGTACGCACACAGACACCAATATTGAGGCACACACGCACGATCAAACACACAGCCACACACGTACGCACACAGACACCAATATAGAGGCACGCAGGCACGATCAAACACACAGCCACACACGTACGCACACAGACACCAATATTCAGGCACACACGCACGATCAAACACACAGTCACACACGTACGCACACAGACATCCATAGAGACTGGGGCACATACCATTATAGGCACAAAGCACACACGCACACATACACGCGTACAGGCGAACGGGGCCAGTTCACAGGAGGCGCTCACTCACCTGGCTCTGTCATCAGCCGTGGGCCGCAGCATCTTGACCGCCACCAGCATGGTGGACCTTGACATGGTGCGGTTCATGGTGTACTCCTCTGTCAGAAACTCGTTGATGCGTATCGCCTCACACAGGTGCACCTGGTAACACCACGTCACGCACCACAGAACATCAGAAAGTGTATCGATACAATAACTACTGTCTGTGCTTGCTGCAAAATGTTCGAGAGCTCTGCTGAACCTTTATCAACTGTGCCTTTATGAACCATTTTCGCGGACAAAGCTGTCCATAAGCACTGTTCAAAAGCGACCCGGCTTTTGCTTATCACGTGACAAATAATTTGCATCCCGTTTATACTGATCTTATCTTACGTCAGCTGACGTCATGTATAAAGACATCGCCACAAGTCGTGTAAAACAAGAATAACCGACAGAAACCTCCTCTTTTGACGAACTCAGCAGCACGGCATTGTTCTGAGAAGTCGAAAGTCGAATCAAACGAAACAAGCAGTGCTTCGAAACAAACAAACAAACAAACAAACAAACCCACCAAACAACAGCAACAAGCCCCTAACAAAAACAAAACAACAAATAAAACACGCACCCACAGTCCTCTTCATCAGGGCCAGTTGTCTCCCCTACTCACCTCTCCGAACTGGCCTTCGCCCAAGACCTCCACAAAGCGCAGGTTCTCGCGGGGGAACTCCATGACGGAGTAGTCGATGCTTAGCAGCAGGTCGGCGTTAGGCACGGCGTACACGTTGTTGCCGCTGACGCCCTGCAGACTGGGGATGTTGGAGGCCGGGGCGTTGACGATGTCGGCGGCTGCATACAGCGCGTCGTAGTTGGGTGGGGGTTTGTCCAGGGGGTTGGTGCCGCGCGGGGGGCGCGGCGGCAGGTTGACCACCAGCGCCGACTTGGTCACGTCCGGCACCGCGTAGTCCCGCATGCCGGCTCCTGGAGCAGGGCAGACGGCAACAGTAAGGCCGGGCTCGCACTGTGCGACCGAGTCGAGCGAAACGCGCAGTAAAGAACTAGTCCAGTCGACTGCAACAAACATTGGCGGGGGGAGGGGTGGTGGTGGTGGAACTTGCGTAGAGGTTTCATCACATCTTCTGGCAGGGGATGCAGAGTTTTCGCTACAGTTTCCAGGAGAAGTTGCAATGGTTATGTGGGGTAAAAGCAAGACTCGTGATGGAAATGAGATAACTTTGTTGCAGACGGTCAGACTGGTTCCCGACTACCGCTTTAACTTTGTCGTACTGTGTGGGTTCGGCCTAAGGGCACGCAGGCATGCTAACAGTCGCACTCTAGATTGCGAGATTCCTTTTGAAAACACCGTCACTTCACAATAATCCTGCTCTTAATTAATCTAACATTCTTTTAAAAAGAAGTATTAATACACTTCCACCCTCCTCCCCAGCCCCGCAAAAAACTGTTACCAAAGTGGGTCTCAAGACACAAACTACATCCAACTATATAAAATTTGCTTTCTCGCAACTGGCGAAAAAGCACATTTACTTTTAAAGAAGAAATTAACCCACATGCCCACAATCATTCAGGAAATATCTAGTGAAGATTGAAACAAATGCCAGCTAATGTACATCAGTAAATGTATATTCTTAACGAAGACAATATTCCATATTTTCCAACAGCTAGCACCCTCTACACACCTCCCAGCACCATGTCAGAGTGGAGAATAGAATCTTACTGACGCCTCCCTGAACCCCCGCAGAAAACATTCCAAACGGGAAATTATACACAGTGGTGAGGGTTCAGTGGGGTGGGGGTGGGCACTGACGAAACGGTCAGCTGTCATCGCTGTGCATTCATTCAAGCGCGAGGTTCTTTAACCTGCCGAAAGTCGCTTTGAATATAGATTATCAAAGTAACTTCTTCAGACTTGTCATAACTAGAATTTTTTTGTTGATTTTGAAAAGAAGTATTATTTTCAGTGGCTGAAACATATGTCTCATTCACTCATTTGTTTATATATTTGATTTCGATTTTCATATAGATTTCTGGGAAAATGTTCTACATTATTAGCAGCGCTAATGGCAGTGATGAGGTCTGTCAGCGGGAGACAGGTTTTCAAAGATCAACGGGACCGACTCTCCGTCTCTGACAGAGGCCTGTGCACGTTCCCGAGACACCATTCCAGGGTAAGGCTGAACGAGAACAAGCAGTGCGAGCCAAAAGCTCGCGAAAAGAAAACAAAAGAAAAACAACCAAATGGAGAGAAAAGTCATGACAGGTGGGATGAAAGCATGTGAGATGCAAAGAGAAAGTGGCAGGTGAGCGACAGGTGATTAAGACAGACAACAATCTTAAAAAAAATCAGCCTAAGCCTCGTAACAGGAACTAGACGTTCTATAAAGCGACGCACGTTGGTATGACAACGAAGACACACTGCTAGCTGGTTAGATGAAAAAGCCACAATTATCACAACACGGTAGTGATTATGAAGGTTATGGCTAACTCAATGACACTCAAGACAGCACTCACACACAAGATCATGTAAAGATGTTTCTGCACACCCTTCTTAAGAACTCTCACTGCAAATGGCTTTTAACAAGCAGGCACGAGTGATGTCATCAAATTAAAGAAAAGACTCATACTGACACGCTATGGCCACCTGCTAACAGCTTCGCATAGGAACCAGGCTACGCTAATAACGGCATGATTTTCCAAAACGTTAGACCCAAAGTGCAAATGCTTTCGAATAGAAATGTTAAAGGAAGTATGGAAGCTACTAACGCAGGAAAACAAACAACAAATGAACGAAATTCTTTCTACAAACACCCCCAAAATATAGTTACTCGTGGCCTGGTTGATGTCAGGAAATTCAAGACTGGTTCTCTATTTAAAGCGCAACCCCGGAG
>SMGT01016278.1:28672-73472 GCA_004794575.1 Lanistes nyassanus
GGGGGGGGGTTAAAGAGACGCGGAACTGAAGTGAAAAGGAACCGGAGGAAGAGTGAAAGATAAAGAAGAACGAACACGGAGAGGAATAGAGTAGAAGTAAGGGAAAGAGACAAGAACAAAGAAAAAGAGAACGCCAGCAAAAGACGATAAACGAGGAAGACGTGACGAAGAGGAGGAAGAAATGATAGTGGAGGAAAAGGAAAGACGAGAGAGCAAAGGAAAAGAGATGGAGGTCGCTTGGACAGACTGCTGACTGCTCTGTGAAAAAACAACGTCTACTTGTGCTGGGGTCCTACAGCTGTGACAACGCGTGCAACGTACGGTCAGGGTCCGACAACTCTATCTTGGGCTTGTGGCCCTTCTTGTCCTGGTCGTCCGCGGCTTGGCTGACCGTCTTGGTGGGGTCCTGGCTCAGGACGGGGTCACGGGCCGCGCCAGCGCCCCCTGGGTTCTGGCTGATGTCAAACTCCACCGCCACGTCCGGCTTGTCGCGCTGCGTGGCCGACAGCGGGGTGATGGTGGTGGGCGGAGGGGTCTCCTCTGTGAAGTTCCCCACTGCCTCTTCTGCGTAGACACAGGACACAATATATACAGGACACAGTGACACACAGGACACAGTGACACACAGGACACAGTGATGTGAGCGTTGTGCATCACGTGGTCATTCTTTTCTCGTACGTAAAGGCGAGATTGAGGTACGTGGTTTGTCATTGTGTTTAATGGCGAGACGGGTGATGTAGGTTGGTATTAGATGTTATAGTAGACCTAGCTCGAACAGAGGGAAATTGCGGGAGCCCTAGAGTTGTAACGAGTTGTAACACATATTGTCTTGATTGTAAATACTCGCTGTTTCTATCAACAATACATTCTTCTTTTTTGTGTTCACTGTATTACAGTCTTTTGTTGTTCTTTATGGGAGACTGTAGGTGGTGGGGGCTCGGCCATAGGATTAAGAAATAATATTAATTAACTTTAGTAATAATAATAGTTCCACCTACGCATATGTCACACTCTTGGCGGTGGTCGTGAGAGCGAGCAGAGGAGACGCCCCGTCAAGAGCAAAAAGAAATCTCCCAGTGGTGACACACAGGACACAATAAAACACGGAACACAGTGACACACGGGACACAGTGAAACACTGGACACAATGACACACGCTCAAAGAACCAGCAGCCCAGCCAGGCACACGACACATTCTAACACCGTGGCCCAGTTCCACGAGACCTACTGGCAGTCGGTTCAGCCGACTGCAGTTGAGGTGCTACAAGGGAAGTTTCAAAGAAACTCGGAAGTCCTGGTTTGGTTATGACTGCCATGCGGCTTTGTCACAGAATTAACATCTGGCCACGGAAGAAAGAACCTGCTGCTACTGTAATAGTAGGGATATAGGGGACTAGTTCCATTACGTTTTGTTCGTTTCTTGCTTTCCGCAATCACCTATTACCTATTACAGAAAACAAGCAAATGCATATACGTTGTACATTCCATGAGTTCACGTCCACTAGTAATAAAAAAAATCACTGATAACAATTGTGCAGTTTCTCAGAATTCTCCGCAATAGCTTTTAGCACGTATGCTGATATGTGTACATGTGTGCATTGTTGCGAGTTTCAGGCGTCTGGTTGCCCTAACCAATCAGGGGGTAGAACAAACTGTTACGGGCGACCCGATTGGCTCGCCAAAACAGCTGGAGAACGCGGTGTAGGGGGGGAAGGTAGCCGGCTGAGTGCGAGGTGGGGGCGAACCACCCTCCACGGGCTACAGACCACCACCCCGAACGGGTAGTGCGCGCTTGCAAGTCCGCGCGCAGGGCTATATAGGCAACCGACCGCAAATGTTCAGGGCCGAAATGTGAAATGCCGTTTGCAAAAGTCGTACGCTGAGCGCCAAGTGTCGAACAGCGAGGTCGGATCTACGAGTACAGCCATTAACCGCGACGTGGATAGCGAACCAGTAGTGCATTTCGGACCGGTGTTGTGATGGTGGAGCTGAGAGACGTGGCGTCTGCGGTATTCCTATCCAGCATCGTGAATGTGAGTTTACGCACAGTGTAGGACACGACCGTAGCTCGAAGATAAGTTAGACAAACTTAGACGGTAGAAATCATACGGGTTGATTTATCGGTTTGTTCTTGTGTGATCGTTCGGTCGATCTTATTGGTGTTAAGACGTCGGCGCGACGTCATATTCAGAGAGGTTTAGTTCAGAAAGGATACAGTGTTTCCTTGTGTTTACCGAAGTGAAGTATCGGTACAGTCGTTGATTCATAACCCGGTCAATAACGTGTGTGTGTAGATACGGATAGCGCTGGGATGAACGTATGAGAGTGTGAGTGATTGTTCTACGTATACCAGTAGATGTATAGTGGAGCATCATTCATTGTGTAGTGAAATATTCTGGAGTAACTGTAAATAAATAGAGTAGTGTATTATCGTTGCCTGCTTTTGTTAAGTTGTGCGCGTGACAAGCAAGGGGGTGGGGGCTCGAGCCGGTTAGAAATTGAGGAAATTAGGTAGTGAGTGCAGTGTTAGTTTCCCCCTTCTTGACACATTTTTATGTTGTGATAACTCGAGTCGAACGAGCAGAGTAGTAAAACACATAAAGCGCCATACCCTAGACACGACAGAGAAAAACCGCGACATGCATGTATGCCTCAGGGCTTTTATAGGACCAAAGAATTAAAAAAAAACTGAAATCTGAATCACATCCTTTATAGCGCCCCCAGGTCTCCTGAAATCGCACCCGATCGGAGCCCTCGCGCTGCATCGTCCATTCATGCTCGCCCGCAGCTGAGGCGCTTTAGGGGATGTCAGACACCAGTGCGGCAATGTTTGCTTCACCCCTAAATGCATTCCTCCTTGTGACATTCCCCGCAGCGCTCACACTTCCGGCAAGCTGCAGCTGTGGTTCAAGGGACCCGCATTTGGCCGCAAAAGTGTCGTGCACAGATGACCACAGGTTCGTTTTCGTGGTCTACTTCCGGCTCCTTCTTGGAGCACTACTCATGACACTAAAAGCTTGATAAGTTTCCTTTCTTTAGTCCTCGATGATGTGTTATTAAACATACTTTTTAAAAGTCTAGAACGCTGTGAACTTGGTACAGAGCTGACCTTCAAAGCTGGGAGAACCAGTAGAAGGAAAACAAATGGACCACCGCCACCACTACTACCACCCCCCCCCCACCACCATCACCAATTAACCCTCTGTCAACACTCACCGGAGTCGAACTCCACCTCGCTGATCATGATCCAGCGAGACTCAAAGTACAGGTCGACGCGGACGTAGCGCCCGATTTTGTTGTACATGCGTATGACCACCTGCCGCGCGTTCTCGAAGTACGAGTCCTGCTGGTAACTGAACTTGATGGGCGAGTCTTGGTAGTACTTCCCGCCGATGCTGAAGTACAACTCGGCACGCCTGAACACTCGCACCTCCTTCGAGTGGTGGTTGTTGGAGTGGATTACCACCTGCAAGCACACCAAGGCACGCGATTACGATCATGAGTCAGCCACTTGTTTTACTGATCAGCGAAGACTGGGCAAGGAATGGCGTGTTACAGGCAAATCCATCGTCGATTTTTTTCCTTTTCAAATTACTCAAGAGAAGGTGGAAAAAAAAGGAAAGATTCCCCCCACCCCCAGACGGAATAAATTCCCTTCCTTCCAAATTAGTAAGACATAGAAAGGGGAGGAGCATTGAGGAGAAAAGAGATCCGGTGGGTTTAGTTTGGAATAGACCCTGAACTGAACTCACGAGGTCTCTAGACATTTATAGCAACGCGACCCACCTTGGAGAAGTTTCGCACTGTGTCGAACTTGAAGATAAGGGAGATGGGTTCCATGCGGTTGGAGTCGTTCTTCCAACCCACCCACTCGTACCCCTTGACCCCCATCTTCTTGGTGTCCAGCCGGAAGTTGGTGTCGCCGTAGTCCCCGTCCGTCAGCTGCCCCAGGCCCCCGCTCAGGTAATCGTCCTTAACCAGCCCGTCATACGTGAAGTCGTAAAGGTCGACCTCTGACCCGCGCTTGTCACCTTGGGGCATGTCGTAAGACACGGTGCCGTCTGTAAAATAAATCAATAAATAACAATAAATAAACAACATAGCAGACAAGTGCAGTCTTGCATTCTCTCCCTTTAACGTTCTTCCACCAAATTCAATGACTCCAAGCGAAGCTACCAGAGAGTATGAGAGGCCCTACCATAAGAAAGACTAAAAATCGCTGACTTTAGTCCTTCATTTATAACCGTCGCATCTATAAACTCAAAACTCATTTGTCGCGACAAGAACAGCGACAAGAGTACCAACAGGGACGCAGGAGAAAACTCATCCCCGAAGTCTGAACACCCTCTAGACATCTTTGCCACCAAGTTCTCTCTCTTCGGTTCCTTCCGACGGGCCAGGAGCAGCGGATACAGGTGTTGCTGCATGACTCGGGGGCGGGGGAAGGATGTTGGCCTGCACGCGGGCACCCAACAGTGAGAATAATCTAGCAAAAGGGGCGGCAACTCTCAGGCACACAGAAAGATCGTGGCGAATGCAAGCAAGCAATTAAATCTCCCTGGAGCTCCCTGTAACGGTCAGGGGGCGTGTCGGTGCATCGTGCAAATGTCTGCAGCCAAATTTACAACCGCATGCAAAAAAATCTTCCATTCTATGATATCCGTCCAGCCTCCCCGTCTGACGATGACTGAGAGAGAGAGAGAGAATCTTTATGGAAGAGATAAGAATATCGTTCGTATGTGTTGCTCACGTCTTTTCGACTGAGCTGTAGGGAGCGGAAGCGATGAACAGTAACCGGAAGTGGTTCTCAAGGTCGTGCCAATGCGCTCTGCATGCGCATGTTGAAGTCATCATCAACAACAACGATGCTGACAAAAACAACGACGACGAAGAATTCTGATGACAAAAGCTATGAAGACGAAGACGACATGATAAAGTATCAAGCTTCTACAGACTAGCCTCCAGTGAAGCAATTAAATATCGAAGCACCGACATCAGGTCCCTGGGAGAATTTTGTCTGACTGCGCAAGATCAGAAGAGATGGTAATGACGCCCAGCAGCGATGCCTTGCTTACGCACTTACAGGAGGGATGGGGTGTGGGGTGTGAACATTGTCGGAAGCTTCTGGCAAACCGACTGATAACAGTCATTATAGCGCCTACTCTTTGCCTTTCAGTATGCCCACGGTAATTTCTCCGGAGCCCTAGCGACACCGCCATAGATATGCTTCGGTAACACCGCTAGGTTTCCCAGGCGTATTGAATTCTGGAAGCTAGAAAATGCGGTCCAACCTTTGCTTTTTCCCCATGACGCCGCTGTCGCAACTAGCCCGAATGCAACGGACAGGACCAAAGCAGGCGGTCTAAATCATCTGCAGCACAGCACACGCTGCAGCACAGCAGACACTGCAGCACACAGCAGAAGGCACGTCACGGAACAACGGCAAAACTATCGCCAGGCTGCATCAAAGGTTGTGTTGGCAGCTAGCCACAAGAATACTTCAGGTCGATGTTTCCTTTCGTGAAAATGCAATCTGCTTTCAGTTTCTTTTAAAAGCAAGATGATAAACATGCCATACGACGTCATTTTTGGAAGCCTTCATCTGCGTCCTCCACCCCAACTTCCCACAACTTTCCATCACACAGCCTGGAATGATGAATAGCAGGTGTTGCAGTATGCAGGGGAAGTCACTCTTATTGTTTAAGCACTCTGTCGATAGAGCCGTTTACTTCCCCTGCACCAGTACCTTGTTAGGGCTGAGCCCGCACAATTGCTTGCAGATGAAGAATGGCAGAAAGGCAGACGCTGGTGGCAAGAAGCAGTAACGAGCAGAATGGAACGGTGGGAAGAAAAGAAGTTAAAAGTGGAAAAAACCCAACGCCATCGGTCCAAGATCTTCCCTCGAGAAACAAAAACACCTTGGCTAATTTACTAGCCGTCTAGAGGAACATCATGCTCTTTTAGTCATCTCTAACAGAACTTGATTAATGTCCGCCACAACGATAGTACTGTACTCAGCCTCATCAGTTGAGACGGAAGTAAGACAAGAGGACAGTATCACTACTTACCTGTGACAGGTAGACAAATGTTCGATTATTACAGTGTATATCCACACAATATTTATGTTTCGAAGTTGTGTTACGATCACTTGAAATAATAAAAACGTCATTTCTTTCCCTTGAAATATTTCTATCTGTCGACTTGATTTCACTGGCCTTGTCAGTGGTGACATTTTAAATGTTAGGGGAACTCCACAAACATGATATAATATTAACGATTAGACCTTATCTTGCCACTCAAACCCATACACACAGGTACTAATTAAGGATAACGCCTCACCTTTCCACTCGCAGCCGTACATCTCCACCCGCATACAGACAGTCCTGGGGTGCTGACTGTACGGTATGAAGCGAATTCGCTTGGCAATGATGGGTGGGGACACCGTCCGTAGCTCGGCCAGGTACGTGTTCTCGTTACCTTTGAAAACCTGTACATAAGCGAACAAACCACACCACCCACACATATGCAGCCATACACACAGGCAACCACATATACACGGTCGCACAAAAACATTGCATTAGGCTGCGGTTCATACAGAATACTCCAGTATTTGCTTAGCGCAAAATACGACGAGACAAGTAAAAACACACGAAATAGGCCTTTTTATTGTCAAGGAGGGGGCGTGCGCTCATTAGAGAGACAGTGCAATCGTCTCATAGGCACCCACATCCACTTACGTCTACGTGCTTATAACCGGTAAATGCTGAAGCCCGAAGTGGGTCCAGCAGATTCAGTTCAAACGGGGCCGGAAGCAAGGCATGTTTATAAACGGACAGAGTTTAAAGCTGGCGCCCATATGAGTTCAGTGATGATGAGATGCAACGATAAACAACAGGGCTCGACTGCATATGAGTTCCTATCTCCTGTTCGCGAGGATAGGTGCAAGAACAACAAATAGCGAACTAGCCCTTACCACCAGAACAGGAGATAAAACCGCATGTGCAACTCTGCCCTGGCAGAAGTGTAAGCACGCGGACAAGACTCCAACCACCAGCAGATACGAATTACAAAACAATAACAACGTAAACACCAAGTTCCTTCATTTGGTCATCTATAGGCACGCGCTATGGGGGCTGCTCTACAACATTTGGTCTCGTTTTCCCCGCCCCGTATTCACAACACACTCCCCACTGACCTATTAAGAAAACAGGCAAAGCGCATTGTTTGTATGCACGCACCTATGTTTGGGACGTGGGTGGAAGATTTGTACCTCCCTACCCCTCCCTTGGCAGCTACTGACTAAAATGACGACAAACTCGTTTCCTGCTCTTCCACAGCAACTCCCAATCCACCTTTTGTCCAATCTCAGTAAGACTAGAATGGCAAGACTTTGAAACTAACATTTCAGAAGGCGAAGATGATCGCTGTCAGAGGTTGTGCTCCAAATTTTAGCGGTCATTGAGCTGACGTGCCGTGGGGGCTAATGTTTCCTTTCAAGCACATGGACACGAAGCACTTATGGTTCTCTTACAGCCAAAAATTGTGGGCATTCCGACAAACAATGATCTGTGTCTTCTCTCTTTTCGCGATATAAGTGTTAAACGTCATGTCTCTCATTCTCTACCCACTCTTTTCAAATTCTCCCCTTCCCATTTTCTTCATCTTCTTTTCCTTCCTCTCTCTGTCGCTCGCGCGCGCAAGCGCCCGTGCATGTGCTGAGCTCGTGCTCGTGTGACGTGTGTGTGAAAATTTCACGTGTCTGCATCTGTGCGAACGTAGCGTCATTAGCTAGTAAGACTCCTTGCTAGCCTCCGGATATGTACGGCTTGCCTGACCTGAGCCTGCAGACCAGAGCAGAGAATGAAAATACGGCAGTTCATCTGAGGATAACGCTGTAGACCCCACCTGGTGGCCATGATGCTTTTCCGGACAAGGAGCGCTTAATTAAGAGAGAGGAAGTAGGAAATGAGCGCAAACTGTAAAAGGAACAAGTCTTATCCTGTAAGGAGGGGCAGGGGGGGGGGGAACTCTACATCCTGCGGTCTGCACCAACAAGCCCCTCTTGACTCCGACTTTCATCTTGCATCAATTCAGTCTCTTGCTTCCAGAAAAAAAAATTTGCGACAAGTTTTTTTCCCTTTACTGTAACGCAATAAAATGGCTGCCAACAACGTGTCCGAACAACAGATTGCTTTGTATTGTACCAAACTTCGACACCGACTTCACAAAAGGCAGCTATCATGCGTGTGGGCATCGCTGCTTTAAATATCGCTTACACAACTTGACCTCTCCTCTCACAATACAACAAATAGTTTTAACTTTAAAAAGCATCCATTTATCACAACACTGTGGTCATCAAGCTGGATGTGGGCATTTTGTTTAGACACATTCCAGATGCGACCTCGAACGAATACTGATCTGCGAAACCGTTACTTTCATTTTTAAAACAAATCCATTCTGCGTCGCCGCAAACGAGGCAGAAACGAAATCCACAGGAGTCACTACCCCTCATTTCCATCCCCCTCCCCCAAGTCTCCCCTGCTGTGGTTTGTACCTTCAGGTTTTGTACCTTCGTCCACAGCACAAATAAGGTCCACACGGCTTGGTGCTGTATAGCCATTAGCTAGCTCGGCAAACACCGCTCGGTCTGTTAAAGGTGTCTACCACCACACGCCTGGCTGACTACACTGGCGGCTAAGCGTGATAGATGCACTGGCCGTGGCAGGTAGCTCTGTCCCTACTGCCGCCAACACTACCACCACAGCTACCACCACCACCGCTGCCGCCGCAGTCATCAGTGCTGGCCTCTACACACCTAGGTCCCAGTCGATGTAGCATCAGCCCATCTCCCTTTAACATCCCCAGACGTGTTCACAAACTCGCACAAACAGATGCAACGATTCACTTGAGTTTGTAAAAATGTTACCTGCTGCAAATAGCGCTTTTAAAAAATCCTTAACAGCAAGCCCAATACGTGTGTCCACTCATATAACAAACGAATGTTGAGCGAGACACGCCAAGCAGGCGAAAGAACAACGTGGTATCAGGAGGTTAAAAAAAAGCATCACTTGTTTCGGTAGAAATTCTCATTATTTCAGTCTTTAAACGTGACTTTTTTTCGTTATTTTAGGGCGGCACTGCTGTACCTGAGCATGAACTTCAACAAAATGAAAAGCGAGGGACCAAAGGCCACAGCTCTGCAACAAGAAATGAACGACCTTCAAATTCTACTTCTTGACGCCATCTTAGGTTTTAGGCTGACGGAGGGGACACTTCTGACGTCATTGTCACTTCAGTTAGCCGCCAGTGTGCCGCAAGTGTCTTATATTTCGCCCAGTCCTAATGTACACAGCTACAGCTAAACATCGGAAAACAACTTAATGGTGACGAAGAGAAGGAGGAAAAAGAAGAGAAGAAGAAAGAAAGAATGAACTTGCAGAGGAGCGTGCGTTGTCCGTTAATTCCTGCAGTGTTTCCACTGACGACAAACGCAGAGCAGAAAGGCCTAGTCTTCCGTTTACGTTTTCAATTTCTCTCAAAAAGATTTCTTTCCGAAAACAAGACAGGCTCTTCTATAATTTTATTTCACGCCGTTCACAGGGAGGAAAACGCTAGAATGGATATAATTTGCCTTCCCGGAGAGCTTTTCTATCTTTTAATACGATCACCCTCAGGCATTCTTCGAGATTAAAATGTGGTGATTAAAAAGTTAAACACGCCTCCTCCTCTCTCCCCACCCCCTGCCTACAAAACAGACGTCTTTCTCGAAGGAAAAGTTACAATTCAGTTCCAGCATCTCTCGGCTTCTCACTAGATTAAATCGTGTTCTTTCAGTGAGGAGGTAGAGGGAGAGACAGATGGGGGAGCGCTTTGGGGCGAAAAATCTGGTCAAATCCACTTTTTATCTGCGCGGCAATGAAAAAGCGGGTTCTGCTGCGGAAACTCCGGTCAAATCCACTTTCATCTTGGCTCACCCAGTCCCCATCACTTCGTAATTATTCTGCCTGCCGCTCACCCACCACGAGAATGAAAGAAAAAGAATAAAAATGACCTGAAACCTTTTTTTCGGTGGCAGCAGCCGTGCTAGGGTCTTTCACTTCAGCATTAGCCGTTGATGAAAGAAAAACAAACGCCAGATTAATTCGGGACTGACTGCGCGTATGGTATTACCTCCCCTGCTGTCGGATGGTATGTGCCGGTTGTTCGATGGCATTCCATTCTCCCCGTTCATCCCCCTCCCTGCATCAGCACTCTCGTTTCTTTAGTGCCACTACCTCGGTTATCCAACTCTTCTTTTATCGATCGTTCAGTTTTTGGTCATTCATTCGTTTTCATTGCCATTGCCGACTTTTTCCCTTTCGTCGCACCGTAGATACTGCATGCAGGGGCGGGAAAATGTGGGTAAAGTACGATGGTCTGTCCGAGATGACAGAATACGCTGGGAGTCGAAGGGAAGGGAGCCGGGTGGGGAGGGGGGTGACTAGATGTCGAAGGGGTGAGGTGTCGAGGATCCCGTTTGCTTTTGTAAGTTGCTGAAGCTGGACAGGGTCGATTAAACACATATTGGATTAATCACGGCGTGTGCTCCGCGGCTGGGCGCACGTTCCGACCCGGAAGGCGATGTGCTGGTGGTTTCAGCGAAATAAGATGGCGCAGGAAAAAAGTGCACGCATGCGCACTTGCTGTGGCCGCACTCTGGTCGTGTCTGAAGACTCTTCGTCAGAGAATCGGGTCCGATCGACACAAGGCAAGCGGTGGTGGGGAATGAACGAGGTGCTGAGGGGAGGATCAACCGACGCTCTGACGTCATCGTCATCTGCCTTCCTCTCTCATCTGGTTAGCTCACCACTTCTTCGTCTCTCAAGGAGAACTGGGGTCTTGTTCTCACAAAGACACAAAGCAATAACACCAATTTTAAAAAATAATATTAACCTTTCGTGCAAAATAGGTCAGGGTTATGATACATTTCTTGGCGTCCTTCCTGTGGCTGTAGACGCCACACGTTCCCGTCTGTCGTGCAAATTCGTGCAGTCAAAATCCCGGGTTATTTAACTTTCCATAATATTATTCTGCATCCGTCGCATGCTGTATTAAGTAAATGTAAAATGAAGGTGATTGAGGTTTGTCTTGTCTATGTCTGTGTCTATGCTATCGCTCCAGTCGTCACTGAAACTAGTTGTGATGCGCTGCGCATGCGCGTCATCCACGTGGTGTCATCTTTGCCTCCCTAACCTGCTGACGTAGAATCCTGGGTTCTTAGACCGCCCAGCCTGCTGCTGGACGCTTTGATCCGCTGTCGACAACGCAGTGAAACTGTTTTTTTTCTCTCACTAGGATGGTCAACGCTGTAGGACGCAGCACGCACCCACAACAGCAGCAGCAACAACAGCAACATCATCGTTGTCGTTAGGATCTTCATCCACACGAAGCAACAGCTCCTTCGACTCAACCAGCCAATTATGTGCTGCTCCTGTTCAATCTACACTTGCAGATCTCTTTTCTTTCGCGGAAGAGACTTGTGACGTTCTCGAAAGTACGTACACATATTACCATATCGTACTCTCTGCTTCAGAGACGATTTGCACGGGGTTTCTAATGACCTGTGCATACATAAAAATGCACGTAAAATACACAAGGCAAATGGGGTTTAGACTCTCATTATGACCGGAAGGGCGAATACGAACGCTCGTGAAAGCCAGCACAGGTCGTCAAGTGAATATTCCTGCCCTCCGAAACCCGGAAGCTAACATTCTGTGCAAAAAAAGATAATAAACAAACTCTTATTAATATGAACCTGTGTGCGCACTCTCTGTTCCGAGTTCCTCTTTTCCTTTCTGCGTTTTCTTTTTTAATTTTTTGTTCAGACTATTCTTTCAAAGCGACTGAAATGTTTCTCAGCTCGCGCGGAGAACAAAGGCACAAAAGATGTGAAACTTGGCTCACGTCCCGTCCAGGTGATCTATCTCGTCCATTACTGCAACCTGAGTAATCACGTGGCGTGGGAAGGGAGGACGGCAGTAGCGTGAGTGTGTCACTAGGTGAAAGATTAAAAAAAATTATAAAAAGGTATACAAAAAGTCTTCTCTTTTCCCTCCTCCACATTCTGTTTATCCTCTACCATACCCGTCCCCTCTCTCTCTTCTTTCTGAAAAAAAAAATTGCGGGCGAACAAAGTCTGTGAAATCCTGCGTCACGTGGTGACCAAGGGAGTGTTCTCGTTCGGCGGAACAGCCAAGACATCCGCTAATGCACCGCTTTGCAGAGGGCGGGTTCCCGGAACGGTTATTGCCAGGATTTGGATGACACCTTAATGGAATATCTTAGCACGTGAGAGCGCAGCCTCTCGGTAAAAGGAAATTTTACAGGAAGGGAAGGAGGACTTTGCGCTGCGAGGGTGGTGGATGAAAAGCGAGTAAATGAGCTCTGCTAAAAACCCCTCGGTAAGGCGCGGGCACTCGTTCACAATCGCACGGAAAGGAAATTTAAGGCATTAAATCAAGGTGAACGCGCTGAAAGCAGCCTCCCTACACGGTAAATGTTTCATCACGCAGCATCAGGAGATCGTACAGCACGGGTTTTTATTTAAAGTCGGAGGTCGCAGATTATCTAGCGTCACGTTAACAGGCGCGCGGCACGCTCTGCCTTGAGACCCCAACCAACGACGCCCCATCCACCCACTTTGGGTTGTTGATGGCGGCGGACATGGCACCACTCTAACTACTTATCTTGTCACCTCCCCTCTCATACACATGTATCTATCTCTCCCTCCGTCCTTCGCCCAAAATGGCGCCTGGCTGCTCAGCTGGTAGAGCTTCGGACTATAGCTTGTGATAGATTGCTGGTTCGAATCCAGGCGTGGCCAACTATTATTTCCTGGAGTTATGCATTGATTTGTGCAGAGTGCACTCGACCATCTCCCCGCTCATTGAACTGCCGGTCCGCTCTGGCCATCTTACTGCAGGTACAAAGGTCTGGTGGTACAAAGTTTAGTCATAGGACCCCATTCTCCCTCCCATAGTGCGGAATCACCGAGAGGCTGAACCACTGTCCCTCTAAAACAACCAACCAACCATCCTTCGCCCCCTATCTAGATCTCCACGGTGGTCTAACATGTCCGGTTCCAAGGCGGGTGGTCAGTGGTTCGTATCCCGGACGAGTCACACGAAAGACTTTAAAATTGGCAATCTAGCAGCTGTCCTGCTAGACGCCTGGCACTATAGGAAGCAGTACTAGGACTGTTGGCCCGGTGTCAGTATAATATGAGTGGGTGGGACAGCAGTCCCACGTGTAGCAGTACGTAAACTTGTCCACAGCAACACCGTCCTGATTTGCACCTGGTTTGGGACGGGACGTTAAGCAATAAACAACCAACCAGCAGCTTCCCCTCTACCTGTCCCTTTCCCTAGCACTCGCCTGCTCGCTTCCTTATTTGTTCACTACCTGTCACCATCATCACTACCAATCACCATCATCACTACCAGTTACCACTATCATTACCAGTCACCATTATCACTACCTGTCACCATTATCACTACCACTCACCATCATCACTACCTGTCACCATTATCACTACCAGTCAGCATTATAACCACCTGCCACCATTATCACTGTCACAATTGTCGCTACCAATCACCATCATCACTGTCACCATTATCACTACCTGTCACCATTATCACTACCAGTCATCATCACCAATAATTAGTGCAATAATTCACTATGGTGGAGTGTTGGGAGGGAAGTGGAGCCGTGCGTGGGGTAAGCTTTTAAAACAATTCCGCAGCACGTTCAGCGGGTAAAGTGGATGCGTGGTGTCCCACGGGCACATGCACACGCATCTTCGGACACACAGGAATGCGCGCACGCTCTCTCTCTCTCTCTCTCACATACATACAATGGCGCATCTATTTCGTGGAATCATTTTCTCGAACGCGCAGCTAGGCACACAAACGCACTGCCACACTTCCCATGATCTTCACTTCACATGCTGCCCTCCCCTCCCCTCTGCATTTTCCTCCACACGCGGCCATTAAGTCATTCGCGCACACCACGGTTCCTTTTAAAGACGGCCGAAAAACCAATCAGCGGAAAAGGTTTTAAACAGTTAATTGCCGAAGGAACAGTTGGAAGCCTCACAGACACCCGCTCTCAAAACGAGGCGCGTTTCCGCCGTATCAGATCTGCCACCCCAGTTGGAGGCTAACCCTGGAAAAGAAAAACGACCAAAAAAAAAAAAGCCCGGAAACGGTTGCTTTATCTGCAGCCATACTCTTACGTTCGGGTCTGCTGCTCAGTTCGACCTCTGACCCCTGATTCACCAATAATTCCATCCCCCTCCCCCGGGACACCGCGATGGGTAAAAGGTTTCCTGGTTGGAGAGCTGGTGTCCACAGGGAGCCCACTTTGTGGCTTCCTCTCGAGGCGAGTCTTACTTCAAGATGCTGCCGGGGGGTGGGACCCAGCGCTAGAGGGCGGGGGATTCGGCCGCTTTCTGTCAGGTGGACTTCCTTTTCCTTCTGTGGAGAGGAACTAAGCGCGCGAGAGATTGAATATACGAGAAACGTGTGCTCCCACCCCCACCCCCAGGAAAAAATATGTAGAGAAGTCAAACCAAAGTGAACATTCTCTGATTATCATTTACCTGTTTACAGAAATGAGGTGGGAGGTAAGACCTGGGTGAAGGAGGAGAGGACAGAAAAACAGACAGACAGACAGGCAGGCAGACAGCTGTACCGACCTCCTCAGCATTCCTATCTCTGTAGCGATGCCAGTGGCCGCTATCCTCTCGCTGGTACTCCAGCAGGAAGAATTTGGCGTACTCTTGACCCTGAAACATCACAGTACGCACACCTTTTTTACTGCCAGCACTTTGAAATGAAAGTCATTCATTTGGAATCATCATCATCATCATCATCATCTCCGTCACCACAATCGCTTTAGATAATAGGAAAGAGACAAACTAACAGCTTTCTCTTCGTTCCTCTGCTTTAAAAAAAAACCCAACTATCCTCTGTGCCAATTTCTCAAGTTTTACGGCTGCCTGTCACAATCACCTCTCAGTTTTCACTTTTCTTATCACAATCACCTCTCAGTTTTCACTTTTCTTATCACAATCACCTCTCACTTTTCACTTTTCTTGTCACAATCACCTCTCAGTTTTCACTTTTCTTTTCTGATCCTGAGTCAGGCGTAACCAATCTTTGTCTAACGGAAATCGACCGACGATGTGACTTATTTAGAGATATGCAGCCCTCGATTAGACTTGATTTTAAAACCTTTTGCTACATCTTCGGCTGTAACGTTGAGCTGTGGTCACGAAGAAGTTAGCATCAGCTGCATCGTTGTCCGCGACCTATAAACTCAAACTAGACTTATAGTTACAAAAATCGTTGCAAAGTGTTTAGTACTGTTTTCGTTGTTTTTATTTCCCTTTGTTGTGCGTTTTGCTTGTTTAAAAAAAATTGTGCTCCTTCATCAAAGTCATCTTTCCAACAGCTCACCGTCTACACCAGTTATTAGCATAGTAAGCCCGGAATTCTTGCAATTCACGTTAAATCAACAGATTCCCGCGACCAATGCCGGGTGATGAATGGCACTGACTGCAAGGCATTCGCTGACAGAAGCCGTGTTTTCCTTTCTGTTCCATCTTCGGGGCGCAAATGTTATTTGCAAGAAACAGCTCAGCAATGTCAGAGGGGGGCTGCCTCATAAATAAATGACACCTCCTTTCTTTCTGTGCATGCATTCTCTCTTATCGCTTCCAGGATTGTGCAAGCTGCTTGCCGGAGAAAGAAAACTGCGAGGAGGGGGAACTGGGGATGTGGACGGGGGATCTGAGAAATAGGTGAGGGAAGGATAGAGGGCATCACATCCATAATTTGTCTATGTTAGTGAGATCCTTTTCAGTTCCCTGGTACAGCCAGAATGACTTTAAAAAAAAGCCAGTGTAACATCTGTCAGAAGACGTTGCGAGACCTGCAAGGAAGAACTGACCTCAAATGACCTGACTGTGCACGAGATAAAAGGCGCATGTGTTCTGCACGCGGGTGTGGATGCTATTGTCTGCACGCGCTTAAAAACAGGTCATCACGCTCCGCGCGCAAGTTACTGCCGCTCTGACACATCGCTGGTGTGCGGGTGTGTACGTGTACACGAGCACGTACTCATGCACGCAGACACTATACACTAAGGATTGAATCTGTTCAGTAAAGTTAGCACAATAAGGACTCGCTTTCAATTTAATACAATGCTAGTTTTAAAACTTCTCGTCACTGTTTCACAATTGGTCGTTCGCACAACCGTTTCAAATATGATCACTACAATCACATGATTACTACAAGTTGTCAGCTTCACTACGTCATCTGAGTCTATCACATCTGCACGTTTGACGACAATCACAAGTTTTTACATCTCTATAATTACATAATTATCAGTCAGAACAAGTCATACCTGACAGTTTTACTAAATGCCCTTAAACCTATCACACTTGTTGCTCTATATTATTGTTTTTCTATCTTATAACATACTACACTTGTCAGTTTGAGAACTTTTAGAGACAAACACACTAGTCGATTTTCCAGAGATGATTATGTCCCCTAGCTGTTCCCCAGTCGTTTCAATCTCTGGGACATGTGACGAATTTTGGATGATTTCGGGTGACGAGGATCGAGGACTTCTTGTGGACCTCATCCACCCACTCTCGCCTTGCATCCCCCCCCCCCGCCAAGCATGCCCAGACAGCCTTCCCTAACAGTGAGGTCATCCGCTCCCTCCACAACTCCCCTCTTGGGATGTGACGCAGGCCCTCCCATCTGAGACCGCTCGTGCGTGTCCATAGGTCACGTGCCCCCTCCGAAGAGGTTCCTGATTATGAGCTGAAATTGCGAATCCTCACAAAAAATTTTCTCCCGAAACTCCCATCAAGAAGCATGACGCATCTACTGGTGAAAGTTATTTTCCGCCCCGGTTGGGGTAGGGTAGGGGTGGGACAACGCCCGCCCTTCCAGACCCCCCCCCACCCAACGTGTTCACGAAGTCCAAGTTCGAGTGCCAGCGGCGTGTCATCTGGTGGCAGGGGGCGGATGGGGGTGGGTAGAAAGCCGAACTCTTTTCTCTTTACTCGTCGGGACACTCAGAGGACGAACAGAAAGGAGGAGGAGTGGGGCGTAAAGAAATCATGACACTTTCAAGACACATCTAGTAAATCTCACAACATGATCTCAACATTTCAAAAAAAAAAATCTCTGGGAAATGTACGCAAATTTATTTGCATGAATTCAAAAAAAGGGTGATGCTTCCGCTTAAAAAATGTCTTGCCTTTTGTTGACCAGTTGACTACTGGTTATTTATTAAAGTCAATATTATTTTACTGTGTTAATGTAAGAATTAGATGCTTGGATTTATATCGTTTTGTATTGTACTTTGTTGTCGTATGCTATCTAAAAGCCACCACCCCCACCCCAGGGCTTACAGCTAAAAATAAACGTAACGAAACCCATTCATAACCAGAAACACGGGTAGCGTGGGCAATGATCGCGATCAGTAGATTCTTCAGTGACTTGAAGATCTGGGAGTGCCTGCCGGGTACTAAAGAAAGGATACCAATACACTGTGATAAAAGATAACAAGGAAAGATGTTAAGGGACGACAAGAGAACAGAAAAGATGGTGTTAACAGAGTGTCGAACGATCCAAAGCGGGACAGAAAGGCGAGTGTGTTGGGGGGGGGGGTGTAAAGCAAAAGAATTCAGAAGAAAGCGGACCACTTCGGTGTATGTCAACCACATTTACTTTGATAAACGGTATGCTACAGAAGTCTTTATGTAACCAAATATTTTCCTTCAAGATGAGCAGCCCCAACCTTTAACACCCCAACTCGCAGCAGAGAACCGAACACTATTTGTCTTTCTACATGAAGGTCTAATCGATAAATCTTATTTCACGATGGGCGTGTTACCACGTACTACTGCACTTCAGGCAAGAAGAACAATTTTTTTTCCGTGTCGGATAAACATAGGCATGTAAAATTATCGTCTGTAAACAATCCCCTTACCCCCCACGTTGTCTAAAATTCCGGTTACACGGATTCTTTACACAATTCCACCCCCCCCCCCAAAAAAAAACCCCAACCCCAAAACCCTTTAAGAACATGTTCACAGCGGGGTTACGCTCACACATTCTCTTTGGTTCTTGCCGCAGTGATGTAGACCTTCTCCTCCCACACTCCACCTCTAATCCCTACAGCTCGCGTAACCTCAGGCATCTTTGCATGATCCGCCTGGAACATTCTGCAAGCCGACTCTGCAGACGAGGTCCTCTGACAGGCCGCCTGAAAAACAAACAGGCAGGAGCCTCGTCTGATCGCGACAGGGGCTGCCAGTTTGATTCAGTTCCTTGTCCCTGAGTTAACACGCCAGGGTCTAATTTTTTTTAAGTTGGGGGGGGGGGATGAGGGTGCGCGGGGAAAGGGGGTGGTGGGCAGGAGGGATACGGAAGATCCCCTGGGGGAGGGGTGCCTCCCGGCTGCTTGTGTACGCAACCTGTAAATTCCAATAAATGCCACGTGCGCGCGCCGTGAGCACACAATGCCCGTGCCTCTATGAATGGCAGATTAAAATAAATTCCCCTTCAGAGGCTCGGCATGTGGCCCCACGACTACAATTTTGACAAAATATGGTGACATCTTGTTTTTGTTCCTTTTGTCTTGTCGAGGCGTACTTTAAAAAAAAACTCTTTCTGGTAAAGTGCTTGCTGCTAAAAGAAAGACTGCCGCGAATCTTAAAAATGGAGAGCTCTTCCTTCTAGATTTTCTTTCGTTTCTACGCAAAAACAATCCGTATTTTCTTCCATTATTGCAAATTCCTCTGCTTTTTTAAACATCTCATCTATCTGCCAGAAGTATCCTGGTCTATCTCCCCCATGGGATGTCTGTTCTTTGTTTGCTTAGCTGTGCTTAAAAAACACGTCTTTGTAAAATAATAATTAAAAAAGTCTAACAGCAAAGAAAAGATAACGATGATCTTTCAGTAATTTATGTATTTAATATTTAATCATCCAGGACAAACACCAGGGGCTAGCCGTGTGAAGACTAGGGTCGTTTAAAAGAAAGGGACGGCAGATCTTTTTAGAAGATCTACTACGTTCCTTACTTTCGACTCTCTGTTTGCTACGTGTTTGGGTACGGTAGGCTCCCTTGATTGCATACGTCAGCATACGGTTGTGTCTAGCGCTGCCAGTACTTTGTTAGGTTGTCATTTGACGATTTATAGCGCTCTGTCCTCCTTTGTTCCTTATTTATTAGTTTAGTAGAGGTTTTAGAGCGTAGTTTACCAACAGGAAGCCATCCCCCTTGCGGCGAAATTACCCTGAGTTGGAAGCATTCAATCCCTCTAAATTAACCACCCACCCAATCCATCCTTGCCTGTTCTCGCGCACAACTGATGCTTCATAATCCCACCCCAACACCACACGCCACAGTTCCCACTTCTGCCAAGTAGGTATTATCAACCAACTTATCACTCGTCTTTATTACGCACTTTTGACCCGATCCAAACCTGAACTATCATCGAACCAGACCTCGAACGAGGAAAAGGCTCAAGGGCACGAACGCAGGCACGCACGGATGTGCATGGATGCGCATTTACACCCCCTCCCACCCGACCGTTTTCACCTGGATACAGATTCTTCCAACCTGCACACCCACAGCCAGGGCGGAGCAAAGTGCTTCTCTGCCTAGCGACTTACGTCCTTGGCAACGTACCCGGCTCAACAGACACGCTTCTTCTCCCTAGAAACGCGAGAGCACCCGAAAATAGTGGCAACGGGGGGATTACTCTAAGCACGTCTTCGCTCGCGCTAAGCCCACCTGAATGAGGTCGTGTTATTCACAATTACGACAAGACAGCTGCAAAAACAGCGAGCAGTATTTATGTGCTACTCGACTCCGGCCTTTTGAAGTGTCAGCTTCCTATGTCTTCCCGTTGCTGATGTTTCTTCCGCGTCGAAGATGGAGTAGGCTCCCTTAGAAACAAGAAAAAACCTCCACTGTTATTGTTGCTCGTTCGCTCCCCTCTGGCCTTTGAGAGAAAAAACCCTTCCATGTGGGACTGTTGCGAACAATACACAGGTTTAAGCCTACCGCCAGCACTCGACATAACAGGAAGCTGCTTAGAAAAATGGCTGGGGTTGGGAGTGGGGTGAAAGTAAAGAGAACAGAGGGCAAAAGACAGCGACGACAACACCAGTGCAAGTTTTTTTTAGGGCAAAAGACAGCGACGACAACACCAGTGCAATTTTTTTTAAACTTGCCGAGGTGCGGAAGAAGAGAAGAAATTCTACCGACTGCACTGTGAACGGATTTCTCCCCACTCAACGGCTCCGCAAAAAGTTTGCTTATAATACACGAAGCTATCCACAGCAAAAGCGGTAGAACTGTGAATTATAAACAAAATAAACTAAATAAACCAACATTAATCCTGGATGCTATTTCAACCCCTCCCTCCCCCTTCAATGCTTCATAAGTAATGTTTTCCCTGCCACGTGACTTTCGACATGTCCTAGAAGACACTGTGCTGCGATAGTGTTACCTTGGGAGAAAAATTAAAATGACTCTAACCACGTGGTCAACATTACGTGTTCGCCTATCTGGTTATTTTAAAATCAGGTTATACACACAGCAGTGAAAGCGGGTCATACCCCCGGTGCAGCGACTGTTCCTCCTAAAAATAGTAGGTTGGTGGGTAGATAAACAACACCCAAGGGTAGCCACCAAGAGACCGGAAGTGGGTATTGGGACTGATTAGCTCTCTGGTGTGCTCGAATGACTACTGGGAACTAAATGCTGTGATAAATCTTTGGGCGGGGTTACGCTGCACAGCAAATGAATGGCACGCGGGTGGCGTACGACGTGTATCAGACATCGCTTCCTAAAATACTCTCTGATTTAAAATTACTCGGTACTTAAAATTCTCCTAATGAAGATGGAACAGCACTTATATTGTACAAAAAGCAATGTACAGTTCACACTCAAGAAATGTGTCTATAGAAGAACACAAAGCATACACAACAGGGACAAATTCAAAATGCCTTTCGTGTTTCACAGCTTTTCTTCTCTTTACAATCGGGGGAAGCGGGAAAGCAAGAAAGAGAAAAAGAGAAAGCGACAGGTGTTTAGCCGCTGCAGCCCGTGTTTTCACTTAGCACTAGACGACCAGGTAACGAAAATGAATTCCTTTCAGAGCGCCACATTTTAGCAAGATTGCCAGTCTGCCCAGACAAGCAATCAACAAAGTGCGTTTCCCGTTCTGATCCACTCCATTACTTGAACATCGACTTGCCATTTCCAATGTCTATTCCATTTTCTCCCTCAACCCACAACCTCTCTCCCCCCTCCTGCCCCATCCTCTCTGTTTCTCAGCAACGCCTGCTTTCCTCCCAGCGTCAAACCACCATTGTCAGACACTGGCAGCAAGTGGAAGTTTTACACTATTCACCAACCCAGCTACCCAGAACTTCTTAACGCAGGTACAGGACCTAGGAGTCAACCTCTCAGACCATCCTCCCCCCCCCCCCAAAAAAAAGGGGGGGAGGGGGCGACAATTCACATGATGATGTCACGGTGTGTGGTGACATCGTTATGCATGACGGCATAACCGACCTACTTTGTTTTGAAACAAAATCAGAAACACAATTTTTCTTGCTCCGGATATACATCCCTGCAGGGTCTGGTCGGAATACGACTTCATGAAGAAGAAAAATTCGCGAAGTAACTAGTTTTGACTGCGCAGCTCTTGGTTTCTCATGTAGGATTTGTGGACATTGCACCTGAGCAAACAAATCCTGTAGTCTGTCTGTTCGACATAAAACTGCGTGGGAAACATTGCAGTCGCGAAAGCCTTTGTCAGTACACACCAAAACGAGACAAACAAGCAGCATTACGCCAGTTGTCCTTCGGCTCCAGAGACCTGAAGATGCCTACAATGCACATGCACATCATCCCGCCATACCGCTAGACTTCACGCGTCACTGAGCCAGTCAGGCCACTGTCTTTTAGCCGAGCTGTTTCTCGGAATGGAAGAAGAAGGGATGTAATCACCTTTTCCACACAAAAGCCACACTAACAATGACTTCCTCGCTCGTTCTCTCCACTGTTATTTTCACATCACCGTTGTTTGCCAAACCCTTAGAAAAAAATGTCTCTGTATTATCACGTCAAGGTCCTGTCCGAAAATAGTCAGATGAAAAAAACTGAATCCACTCCATACATCCGGGTACCACTTCCCCCGAGTTTCTTTGAAACACGAGCAGATACCTTTAATTAAAACTTGGGTTTTTTTTCTCCCTAGTCGGCATTTGCGACATAAGGGAGACGATTTTCACTGAGAAAAGAGTGGCCTCCCCTTTGAGCGTCTTGATATATGGTTGTGTTTCACGTTACGCCTTTGATGGGGGTTCTTATTCCTGGTTGTAGCCAGGTAAAGACCAGTAATAAGAAACATGAGAGAAAGAGAGAGGGGGGGAGGTGGGAGGGAAGAGGGAGAGAAAGGGGAGAAATAGAGCGAGGGATAGAGAAAAGGAGAAGGACGCTAAAGAAAGATGGAAAGTAAAGCGAAGAAACAATGATGGAGAGAGGAAGTTTGTCTTAGCAGCTGGTTTTCAGAATGAACTTTCAGCATTCTATCAGTGAGTCTGTTGATCGTTTCAAAGCACTTTCTGTCTTTAGAAGTTTCTCACAGAGCAACTGTGGTCTTGAAGATTGCGGCGGCGCAGCACAGTGAGATGAAATAATCAGAGGGCAGCAGGCCGGCCAGCCGACAGGCGAGGCATCCAAGAACAGAGTTTCAGCAAAAACCTCCGGCTTTCAATGCAAGATAACTCCACACACGGCCTGCGCAAGCAGACCTGACAGCACCGACAACTGTGAGAATCGATCCATTCGGGTTAACAGACGCGATAAGCGGCGCAGTGACTTCACAGACCCCACCCCCACCCCCACCCTGGATCAGGAGAGTCAGCTGACTGAACCGCCACCTTTTGTAGACACTGTACTTATGGCACTCAGATGGTATCTGTACGGTAGGGTGGAGACAGTGAACATCCACGGGTTCACCCCTCTCCACCCATGCCTAGGTTCCAACCCCCAAAGACTCATGGGGTCAAGCGAAATCAAACAAGTTTCTCGCTCCGCGCCGTTACTGGAAGGTTGCCGCGCGACTAAAGACGGAAGGTAATCGTTGCCATTAGCGTCGTTGGTGGGGGAGAAGGGTTGCGAACAATGACGTCACTGCCTGTCGATGTGAGAGCGATATCTCTGACTACACGGCCACGCCGTGATCTTCAGCACCAGTCCGTAAATCAAAACCGTGTTCTAATCATCATGGAGCCGAAGAGAACCAAACGCGAATCAATTCGCAGAGTTGACTTCGGTAGCTGTTTACATTCGAGTATGAAGCACAAGAGATCGAGGCGATGTAAGCGAATGCCCGACCCGCTACCAGTCTGGTGCCAATCAGGGCGCCCTGCAGAAGAATCGCGAAGGAAGCTTCGAACTTCACACCGCACGACCAGCGAAGCGCTGACTTACACCATTCAGCCTCTTTTGCTTCTGACCCCTCGTTGGCTACCAGACAGCTGTCATCCGCTTGAAAAACAGCAGACTGCGCGTGTTTTGAAAGTGATTCTGTACCGATCACGTGTCATATAATTGGAGAGACAGGATAGGCTACATAGACGCGACGGAAAACCACACGAATTCTAACAACAGAGTTGACCGTAGGAGATATGACGTCACGACATCGCGTGTCGCTCGCGATCTTCGCGCGTGGGGTACGGACGTGAGGTAGTAAGGACAGTCTAGAAGATGGTCAACATCACGTGGGGAGATGTAGGGGAGTCGGGGAGGATTTAATGGAGGTCCTTTTAGACTCCGGTAAGTGGCCGTCCTCGTTGCAGGCACTCTTTTCGTCATTTCACATCGCAAAAGCCACTTCCTGTGGGCCTCTGGCACGTGCAGTGGAATTGGTCCCCGGCACATGGGACCTTCTGGACACACGCCGACTGCAACCAGCCTCTCGGTCGCAAGACGTCTCTAATTTGTCTGCCTGACTGTGTTTATCAGACCGAAAATTGGTTTGTAAGTGGCAGTTGGGACAGCCCGTCGCAGTCCTCATCTCACACATGGCTTCCTTCTTCGTCAGAGAAGTCCTCGCAGGGCGCAATTGTGGCCCCAAGCCCAGGGGCAGGTAATGCTAACGCGCCAGTGGGGGAAAGACCCACCATTACGTGCTTCCAGCCAGAAGTGAGCGAAGACTGATGAAAGTTTCAGCCAAGGTGGCTGACTTTAATGACTTTAGTGGCAGCAGCTATTAATCTCAGATCGAATCCTTAGCCAGTACTTTCCTTCCTTTTCTGTCTTCCTCCCTCCTCTCCTATTTCGTCAACGTTGTCTTTCTCCTTCTCCCTGTGCTCTGGTGTACCTCTTCTTGTTTAGTTTTCTCCGATTTCATTCATGGCTTAGTTTTCTTCATAGCCCCGTCCCCTTGCCCTCATTTGCTTCTGCGCCTTCTCTTCGTCCTTCTCCTAGTTCTTCACCTTTTCAACCTCTTTCTCTCTTCTTTTCCTACTTTTTCCTCCCCACTTCCTCTTTCTCTTCTGGTCTCGCGCGAAAGTTGTCAAATTTCTATCTGCAGAAAAGAGGTTCATTCACACGTACAAACGTCGCATACAGCCGGCAACTTACAGACTCGCGGAACCAAAGTGATGTTGGATAGTGAGGTCAGAGGTCGGGCGCAGGGTTCTGGGATCGCCAACTCGACGTGCCTCGCGTTCATAAATCTAGTCTGTAAGAAACGTCTATGTGCCTAGGGACTTTCTGGGCGATCTACATATTATGTCACGCGCAGACGACCATGCAATAAGGAGGCAATAATCCAACTGATGCAGTCGGAGCGTTGTCCCGTTCTCAATACAATACATCTTTATCTTTCAGGGAAATTAAAAAGCGCGTATCATATATAATACACCACGGAACACATCACACATCGTATCACAGATCGCATATCAAGTCAAAACAATAATACACATTCCAATAACACTCAAGAAGGTTCGGTAATTCTCGTTCTCTCCCCCCCCCTCTCTCTCTCTCACTCACACACGCACACACAGAGTTGATACTGAGTTTCTGCGCCAAAAGCTCTTCTCCTACCCTGAGCACCTACCAACCACATGACAGAACAACAGGGACCCCACAGAGTGTGTGCTGGTCGACTGTGAAATATTTCTGTTATTGAGATTACGCAAAGATGGCGGCAAAAAACCCTTTTGCAAACAGTTTTACTCCGCATCTCGCCACGTACAGGCGGTAGACAAATAAATGCAACTAACCCGCCAGATTTTTTTCAGTTTAAAGAGATGAGGTGTTTCTTTTCTCTTCTTTTTTCTCCTTTCAGTTTGTAAAGCGGCGCTGATTTACGGTTTGTCTTGTTCCCACCCGAAACCGTCCCCAGCGTGTCTTTATTGTCCGCATTACCCGCGCGCTAACAACAGACACGGGTACCGGGGTGCAAAGGACCCGCAATAAACAACGCGCGCCATACGACAAGATACATTAAGATGCGACGTAGGCATGTTCAAACCCCCGCCTCACCACCACCACCACCACCACCACCACCCAGGTGCGGGGAGTTGAGAAAGGAGGCGGGGTATAGAGGGAAAGAGAGAGAGGAGGAGGAAGGAGGGAGAGACAGGGGAGTAGGCAAGGGAGAGAAATCTCTCCAACGAGCTTCTAATGAGCACTTCCTCCTGCTGCTGGTGCTTCTCCAGCTGATTGTTATTTTTGTCCCCTCCATCCTTCCTCTTCCTACTTGCGTCTCCAGCACGGAGTGTTGCATGGGGCGCACTGCTGCACATCCAGTGCAGTTGTTAAGACGTCACAATCTCGAATCAACTCCTTCCTTCACCAGATGCACGCATCCTCCAACCAAAAATCCATACACACACGCTCTCGCGCGCGCACGCACACACACATTCAAAAACTCATATGCATACTGATAATAGTGTCGCCGTCCTCTAAAAACACTTTAAAACTTTAAGCCCATTTGATCAGCATCAAATGATTCGAAAACCTGGGCAAGTCGGCAAAGGTAGCTTCAGTTTCATTCTACGTTGCGCTCTCAACAGCTATTTTATCGGAAACCCACCAACCCCCATGCACTTTAACCTTCTCTACATTTCCATTTACACGTTAATCAAGTAAGATGGCAGCCATTTAAAGAAACTTGAGAGTAGTAATATTATGCCTATAGGCTTGATCTCCCCTTCTGAGTTGTCTTTGTCGATGTTTTTCGTGGTAAGGGATCAGACGTTCACGTGACACTACGCTAGCCTATGCTGTTTGTCAGAGGATTACGCAACACAGTTCTTGCGTCTCGCAGGCTGAAATCCTAAACTGAGAGCGCACATTTACTGCCCTAAAGAACGGGCTACGTCTCTAGCGTTAGGAAAGATCATCGGTCTGAACAAAGTGATCACTTAGGAAGTGACGTCCCTTTGTAAGCTTTTTCTTAAAGCTAAAGCAGGGACTCTAATGGCACTGCAGATCGACTGGGTACCAGCTTTCCAAGACGAAGCAGCAGTGCGGATATGAGTTCAGGTGACATATGGGTGCAGCAGAAGAAAAGGAAGGGACATCTGCATCGATCTGGGTACTAAATTACATTTTCTATGTGCCGTAGATCTAACAAGTATGTGTATGTGTGTGGGGGGGTGTGTGTGAAAGTTTTCTAATGGTGTAACAAACAGTTCCTCGCTGCAGTCGAACAGTTTTTACAAGCGTTTGAAGAGGGCTGGCAACAAAGGTCAGAGGTCAGACTTTAATCCAGAACCGCAAGTGTAAAGTGACAAGCCAATAATAATAATAGGATTCTTCTAGAGAGTTATTCCCCCGAACGGCTCAATCCCTTTTACAAAAACAACGAAGACAGTCACAGTGTCACAGTATCACATAGTATATCCACACACAGTATCACACAGTATATCCAGACACAGTATCACACAGACACCACACGCAACCACATAAGGACTCACCAAGAAAGCAGCCATCAACCACGCTCACAATCTCTCTCTCTCACTATTTCTTTCTCACTCTCTCTCTCTTTCCCTAGAGCAACATTACCAACAAGCTCGGTACAATCAGTGAAAAGCGAGGTGAAGGAGATGGTTCTGAGCTGTGTTTGAATGAAGCAAGAGAAGGAGCATCGCGGAGTTTAGCCGGCAGCGAGTTCCAAAAATTAGGGGCAGCAAAACTGTAAAATGCTTTGTTAAATTTTGAAGCAATTATCTAGCTGCCAGACTGCTCATTAAGAAGTTCGGAGAACTGCTAGGTACATTACACTCTTTATATCGGACGTAAGTGTTTACCAAGTGGACAGAGGTCCCTAGTAGACGTCGCATGCATGTTTTGACAATCAACACAGAACACGCGTGACGGCTCCCGGGCAATCGTGTTGTACTGCTGAATGCACAGACAGGAGAAAAACACGATGGTCTGCGATTCTTCCGAATCCCGAGCGTTAAGGGCAATGAGGGGAAACATCTTGAAGAAGTGACAAAACGTCGGCATGTCACACATTCTAGATACCTGTCCTCACGAGATGAACGTATTTTGAACATGGAGAACGCATGCCTAGTTTCGTAACGCCATTGCTCGGAACTGATACTCATCCGAGCAGCAAGCTTCTGCAAAGAAAGGAAAGAAAAATAAGAATGACCAAGAGGATAGGAAGGTGAGGTAGAAAAAGAAGAAAACTTAACTTCCAGAATTATCCCACCTCTCTTCCCACGGCAGCTCCGCTCTCGTGAGATTTACGCGTGACCTTGTCGCTTCGAGTTTCAAGTCCCCTGGTGGCGGGAAGACGGCACGAACTGAGGCGACTGCCACCACGCGTAGGTCACAGACCACAACGATTTCTCTCCCTTGTCGAAGGGGCGTGTTAAAACTCGCCCATTTTCCCCCGACACCTCTCCCAGACTGGACACGGCTGCTGACACTCGCCCGACGGGGCGCAGACAGAAAGCCGAGAACCGGCCAAGGCCAGCGCCGACAAAGTGTCAGCGAGGCATTAAAAAGAGGCTGTATGCGACAGTTTACAGCAGGTACAGTTTCGGGCCCGTCAGTTCAAAAAGAAAAAAATGATGCCAGTTCTTTTCATACTACGTTTTATAACCTTGCCTCTTTCTTCTCTTCTCACCAGGCGACCATAATTCAAAGACTTTTAGAGCTGTCTCTGAGGCAACCAACCCCCCCCCCCAAAATCCGTTACATACACAAGTCCGAGAGCTGTGACACAGACTGAATAACATACAAGGCAATTACCCCCCCCCCCACCCGAAGGTTTCTTCTCAAGAATTAGTCGCTTTGAGCACAAGCGGGGATGTGGGGGGGGGGGGGTATGGAAGTGGGGGAGACGGCTTGGCATTTCAATGTCTCACGTCCTTGCGTCCCGAGTCCAGCGTGTTTTCTCCTCCCTACCTCCTCTGGCCACTTAGGTGTTTTTCTTTTTGTGTGTGAAGACGCAATTCTTCAACGTTCTGCACTTTCCCGCCGCTTTTCATGCAGTATATGCTGTCTTCCCCGCCCAGAAAGCCGCTAAATCCGGAAAGAAAATCCGAGCACTTGTCTCCCTTGACCGCAGACAGCTGAAACAGTCCAGTCGCCCCTTCCCATCCCTCGCGTCTTTCTCTCGGGTCTTGGCGGGCCAGCAATCGTGCTGCATCACGAATGAGGAGGTGTGGAAAGGTGGGAGGGGAGAGGGTGGAAAACCGTCGGTCGTCGTCAGCTTCTGTTGGAACAGCCTCCGGCCCACCCGAGATGTAGGAATCCGCATCCATCTCCCCCGGACAAAGCTAACGGTCAAGCAACTGCCGAGTAATCCATGGCCAACGGGTCTCGTGGGAACCTGCTGGTCGACATACTGCGAACCGTTCGCAAAGCTCAGGCAGCGCTGAAAAGGATGAAAGGATTTTTCGAGGGGATGGAGGGAACTAACATTTTAAAAATGCCGTTCTCCGTGCGGCCCAGCCCCGAGGGCTGGCAGAGGGAATTGTCTGAAACGCTCTCGCTTGGGTATTAATGAAGGCAATCAAGTCGTGTCCGTGGAAATCCTTCTGGTCGATTTTCGCCAAGAAAAGGTGCGGGAATTGGGGTGTGTGGTGGTCGAGCTTTGTCGATGAGGTGAGGAAGAGGAGGGATGTCTGTATGAGAGAGTGACAGTGAGAGCCACGAAAGGATGCGGACAAATAGAAGACTAGAAACGTAAGGAAGGAGGCAGACGCATCAGATGTCTGCTTGGGGAACTTCACGCACATCACAAGCATGTCTACGAGCAAGACATTGAGCCTCACGGGCTCCTCTGCGTGTTCTCTTCGTTTCCCCATCTCCGTTCATCCTTGGACGGCCTGCGTCGTCACTGCTCCCCACGAAAGACGGCCGACAGTAGTTGTTCGAACAGCAAAACGTCTCGACATGCCCTGTCCGTCTGCGTATCCAGTTCAGAAGAAAGACCCATCTTGAAGAATTGCGTATGTATTGCTAGCTTCGGCTGTCTCAAAAATTAGCATGCAGATGACGTATTTCCGGTTGTCAACAAGGAGACGAAACGTTACTCCTCAGTAACCCGCTGCATGACCAGGTGACCTCTCACTGATATCCGTTCGCTAACTTCAAGAAATCTTCAGTGACGAAAACTGGAAACGTGTTCAAGGGGAGTCCTTCCAAGGATTGCACGGGACAGCGCGGGAAAGTTCTGAGGATGGAAAGGAGGAGGTTAGCGGCGGGCAAAAGGGGGATAATCCAGCAAGCTGCCTTTGCAACCACCCCCAAATTAGACGCCGCGGATCTGGTGGCCGCGAGATGATGGGATGTCCTCATTACGCTATCGCTAACTAGATCCCACCCCGCCCGCAGCGAGAAGGAAACAAGACGAGCAAACGAGCCTGAGAGAGCGAAGGGCAGAAGACAACAGTAGCGCCATCAGCTAACTAGCTAGCCCAGCTACCAGCAGCGGAAACTGCAACAACCTTTTGAGCCTCCACAGCAGCAGCAGCAGCTGCAGCAAGGTTCCATTTTCGCATTCTCTCCCCTTAGGCTGCCTACACACTGAACTGCGCGCGCAGACTATCAATTTTCCTCCAACCTTGCTTTCAGCCATGGATAATTGGTATCCTAATCTTGCAGATCGCGCAATCTCAAATGATGACGGCTTCGGGGCATCGCTTTAAAAAAAAAATTAGAGGTAGGTTTCCTTGCAGAGAGTTGGAGCAGAACTGAAGGCAGCTTTAGTTCCTTACAGGAAAAGTTTCAGGGAGGCTGGTGATCGCGGGTAGGGTATACAGACAAGAACGGGTGCGTCCTTTGACTGACCTCTTGCTGAGTGGATAATCGTGATAGATCTGTAAACATTTTGGGGTATACAGACACTACTTGATGTTGTGACCCCCAAAACAGATCACTAATAACGTCCCCCCCCCCCGCCACCCCACACCACCTACAGTGCCCCCCGCATACCATTAGTGAGGTTTCATTGGCAGCTAACACATCACCCCCTTACCACCAGGATCACCTCTTTCAGAGGAAGCCATCTACAATATACACTGTCCCAACCATCCTACACACATTTGCTTGAGCTATGATGCCACTTTGGAGACTTCTACTTTACCTTTCCCTTATTTTCTTTCGGATATATCTCTCTCTCTCCCTCGTTCGCTCTCTCTTTGCTTTATTTTCATTTCTTTCAATATCACATCTCGGTCTGTCTCTGCGCACGCGTGCGTGCATGTTCGTGACCGTTTCGAGTACTGTCCCTGACCAAGCGGTCGGGGTGACGGCTCCATGCGCGGTCTGTCTCCCTCGTCCGCAAGCCAGCAGCAAAACACCACCTAAAGTTCAACGCCAAGTCATGGAATTTCCAGTTGCCAAGGCAACCCCTGCATGAAAATGGGGAAGAAAAACTATGCATTAATCCCTCACCCCCCACTTTTCCTTGTCAGCCCTCCTCCCACTCCTACGAGGACATCGGGAAAAGGTAGGCAGCCAATGCCAGCCATCTTGCGCCACGCTGTTACTGCACAGCTTCTGCGACATCGCTAGATGACTGTCCTGACAGTGCTGCCAGCTAGCAGCCTACAGTTGCTTTGTTTTTTTAAGGTGTTTATCTGCCAAGTCTAGGATATTGCAGCGTTCGTGCCGGAAGGGAACAGAAAATTCCGGTCTGTCAAGGAACCGATGCAATGGCCCGGGGGGTGGGGGTCGATATAACAGACACAGGCACACGACAAACTCGGTACAAACGCACAGACAGATGACGACAAACTCGGTACAAACACGCAGACAGATGACGACAAACGGAGAACCAAAGGAAAGGCGCGAGCGCGCACATACACCCACAGTGGGAGGCAAAGGAAGAGAGGGAAGGAATTGAGATAATGACAAAGGATGGAGGGGGAACAGAGGAAGACAGGTGGCAAGATCGCACCGCCTACCAACGGGGCGACCGTGTGTGTGAACAATCGGGCAAAGTGTTAGTTTAACCTTTTAACTGGTGCACCCCTGCGGGGAAAAAGTATCAGTTGCAGTCCGGTTCATTACCCGACTCACTTTACCGATTAAGGCGAGTATTATTATCGCATGTCTTGTTGGTCAGCTACTTGGCCGGGGCCCGGGAGGGTATGGACACGTCGCTCTACAGATCACGTGACGAAAAAAGTTAACAACGGACTGGAACGCATCTTTGTCCTATTTCTGTGGCCTTGACATCGTTTGACCCCAAGGGATATGCAAAGGTCCTAAGAGGTCTGGCACATCAACACTTGCGCCATCTGGCCAGGGTCAAGATAACAAAAAAGCATTTGTCGCAGTTGACTTATGAATTATAAAAGCACCACACACTGATAATCAGAGGGACACAACCCCACACAAAGAAAGAAAGAAAGAAAGAAAGAAAGAAAGAAAGAAAGAAAGAAAGAAAGAAAGAAAGAAAGAAAGAAAGAAAGAAAGACGAGAGAAGAAAGACGAGCGAAGAAACACCCAAACCAACGCCCAATACTGTTCACGGCCCTTAGAGAGTTTGATTGTTGGGATCGTTAACAGGGGACCTGGCTTCAGTGGTAGGCCAGTCCCCAAGACAAATCAAGCCCCTAATCCTTCCCCATGAAGTCACTGAACCCACCGCACTCAGCTGGACCCCAATCTGCCAGCGCAGTTATGTTATACGATGCACGGCATCAGACCCCAACCTTGCGGTATTAAAGGCCATTGTCTCTGCACCAGCCCACCCCACCCCCTCCTCGCGCCATCTGCTGGCAGGGCTGCAGTCACGCTACGACGCAGTGTCAGCAAGGGCGATTAGCAGTAAATACGGAGGCTGACTGGGACACATGCCTGCACCGACAGCGCTAACTTGACAAAAAAGATACAGAAAAGGGGCTGATGTGCGAGACCGGTAAGTGTGAACAACCACGCAAAGGGTTCTAGCGTCAACAGTGGACCCCGCCAGACGCCGCTACACCACCCCTACATACTAGCAGAAGAAAGAAAAAAAGGTCTTTACCAACGATGATGATGTGGAAGATTGAACTGCTAATGGGGTTTAAGATGGTTTGTCAATGTCTAACATATTCTTTTAATTCCCACCTACTTCCCCCTCTTGTGATTGTGATGGCGATAACGCCGACTACTTACTGTTGAAGTTTGTTAGGTTTTGTTTTCAGTCTAAAAAAATTAATTAGATGCACGTTTCTACTTCCATTTATTTCTTTTCTCGATACAATCTCCTGCTATTTACAAAGTCGATTTCACATAGACGAGGCTGATACTTCAGTCCATGGACTGGCGATGTTGAGGTCCATGGTCTGGTGATATTACAGTCCCCGGCCTGGTGATATTTCAGTCCATGGTCTGGTGACGTTTCAGTCCACATTCTAGTGATGCTTCAGTCCACGGGCTGGTGACGTTCGAGTCCATGGACTGGTGATGTTTCAGCCAACAGACTGAAGTCTACGGCCTGGAAACGTTTAGTCCATGGTCTAGTGACGTTGTAGTCCATGGACCTATGCCCGTCCTAACTGCCCCGGACAATATCTCCCATAGCCTGCAGCAGTACTACTGCAGATTCAAAAATGTGTTCCCCTCAGTAAAATGTAACGAGGAAAAGCGCATGACCTCCATATCGAGGGAGGCGGTAAGAAGATGGAAGGGAACAGAAACAGAGCCGTGGAAATGCAGATGAGATCTGAAGAAGTCGTTTCTCAAGTTTCGGCAGCACAAGCTTAGGTTTTAACAGTCTGTCAGCGCAAGCTGCTGCAGGTTCAGCAAGGGCCACTGACGTTCACTCTGTTACCTGGCCTCAGATCCCATCGCTTGCCGTCAATCTGTCGATGAGCGGCGAAAAGTTAAAAGGATTTTCACCTGCTTTATGCGACCCCGACACGCGATAGTGACAGAGTGCGGTGGCCTCCCGTGATGAGCGCGACTTGGACACGCGCGCTTGCAGCTAGCAGCTAGACTGAACAACAAATCCCCGAGGCACCGCAGGTCACGTGGTACTCTGACGCATCCCCCGCCAGCACATCCATGGTCTGTACACATAAAGATGTCACGTTTTATGAAAGCCTGGATATCTGCAGCAGCTTGTGTCACAGAGGCACGGTCCATAACGTGCACACATTTCACGCGTTGCTGGCTCCGCGGAATTTACCTGCAATTTCGTTCAAGCGTTCCAGAACAAACGGTAGTGTTTTTCTTTGTGTATTGCTTCGAATAATACTGTAATGGCACAGTCCTCGTTTCAAGGTAGGATGAACGTCAGCAGCCCTAACATCAAATGCTAAAAGGCTCTCCTTTTTTCCCCTCAGCAGTAGATTTAAGATAAAAAGCACGTACCTTAATAGGTAGCCATCAACTTCAAAGATAGCTTTTCAAGGTTCGGAGACAGGAGTCTCTCTCTCTCACACACAGGAAGGGAGTGAATTCTCTCTCTCTCACACACACACAAACACGAAGGGAGTGAAGAAGTCCCTCTCTCACACACACATACCAAGAGAGAGAGAGAGAGAGCGATTGAGGAAGGAGAAACAGAAAGGACGAAGCCAAGAGACAGCAGACGGACTGACGGACCGACGGACCGCCACAAGACCCGCCCTCCATCACGTGCTTCTCGATGCGACGCGTTTCACGCGGTGAACCCGTCTCACCGTCGGTTCGTGCTGCGACGGACAGGGCTGTGAACAGCTTGCGATGTGTGCACCAGCACACATGCCGCACAGCTTTACACCGTGCTCGGAAGTGAGGCAGATGCTGCATCAGAAGCACAAAAAATAGCGCAGCTAGCTCGTGCACCATGCACCACACCACCAGTCCCGAACCCAAGCTGTTTTGTTCCGTACATAAGACCCAGTCCCGAACCCAAGCTGTTGGGTTCCGTACATAAGACCCAGGGTCGGGTTGCATGTGCGCATTTCCCCTTCCAGTCTTTAGAGCAGTCATAAGACCATAACATACACCTTTACGAATGAACAGGCGATAAGAACGCCCGTGCAGCCAAACGCCTTAAGTTTTCTCACCTCCTTCCAGCTTTTCGCTGTTCGTTTTCGTCCCGGTTCAAGACCTTGTCCCCTACATCAACATAAGCGAAAGCCGCATCCAAGAGTTACTTCCCTTTCGGCTACCTTTTCGGCTATGAGCTCAAGGCGAACACGACAAGATTTAACCATGGATCATATAATATACTCCGCATTGCTAGCACACCAAATGTTTGCCTGTTTCATCGGTATTTGAGAAACAAAACAAAACACGTCACGGAGGTACCACTCAAAAAACTCCTTGACCTATATCCATGTCCTCAAACCCCCTCAACACCCCCTCCCGCTCCCCTATACCTCCACGTCCCTCAAACATGGACACAGCTTAGGACCGCCTCTCCCGTACCGACCGGTGGTCACGTGACTGGTATTAGCAGCATGTTGCTGGAAAAGCTTTCATTTGCATGCACGCGGTCTGCTCCTGCCTGCAGCCCACCCCGCTGGGGACCCGGCAAGAGCGCGAGGCTTCGCGAGGGATTAATGATGGCTAATCACCGGCATCTCGTGCGGGTGTCCCCCTCCCCCCACGCACATCGTCTGTCCTGGAAGTGCGACTAAAACTGTTCGCAACAGACTTGCTCCCGTGCTCACACGCGGGCCGATTACGAACGATGGGGGTTGGGGGCGTGGGGCAGTGGACGCGCAGGGCAAGGAGGGGTACGGCAAGGATTAAGGACACTAACGACGCTAGCTACCGACGTCAGAGTTCCCATGTTCATCCCTAAGCGTTACAACGGCACTACCTAGCCTCGCTTGTTTTACTCGCCTCAGCAAAACGCCTTTTTGCATAAATCACTGTCTTTCTGGCGCTAGTGTTCGCCGCCGTAATTTGCGTGTCGAAACTGCACAGCCCGAGGGAAAGGTCAATTGCTGTAACTATCATGGTCGTTACAATTGGACCTGTCTGGGATTTTTTCCAGTTTGTCGAACCCCACTGCCCCCAACCTGTGAAGCTGTAGTCGTAGGAAATGAGAGAACATTTTGCACTTTTATCACGCGGAGAAACAAGACGAATGAGCGAGGCACATAGGGACAGGAAAGATAGAGGGAAGGTGGAGGCTGAAAAGGGACAGGATGGCTAATAGCGAGGAAAGAACCGCCACCCTGGACAGACACTGACTAGAGTCTGTATAGGATTACGCGCCCACACGCAGACGCACGCATAGCTGCACCCTTAACGCGTCAAAGAATGTTAACGGTAAGCAGTAAGACTGAAAGACAGCAAACGGAAAGAAGCGGCAACGAGCCACGGACACGATGACAAAGTCGTGCTAAAAACTTCGCCAAAGATCTCAGCTGTCGGAAATGTTGACAGAGTTCGATTCGCAGTTTCGTCTGTCGGTGCTTTTCAACCTCTGAAATATTACGGGCACATTTACGAACAGAAAGCATTCAAAACCCAACACGGGCGTCGTGCGAGTTACACGGTCCAAGAATGTGTGTTTACACAAAGCGAAAGCGCTTGGGGTTTTTTTCTGTCAAAAGCGTGAATTCGCATTTTCACAAAGTTGGGGATCGAGAATGAATCCAGTGAATGACCTCTAGTGGCCTCAACGTCTTGCTGATGATGATGTCAGCTTCAACACAGAAATAAGTTTAATAAAGGTCTCTGACGTGACTTCCAATTTCACTTTAAATCCTTGCATCTGTGGGCTTCACGTCTCGTGCAAACGTCAGCTGTCAAGACAGTGCCTCATGACAAAGATTGCCTCCCTACCACCCCAACCCAACTCGCCTCTCAAGGGATAACAGACAAGAAACATGCCAGAGACAGGCCAAGGGGGAGCACTCTCAAAACTCTGCGACGACGTCTGCATCGCACCACGGTCCCAGCACACCTCGGAAAGAGGGCCTGCAGGTTCCCCCTCCCTCCCATTGGCAGGATGCAGAGCGGACGGAGTACTGGAAGCGAGAGGAATTTCTGCAATTAAACGTGGCAGGGTTCACGGGATGTGTTTTACCGTGCTGTGGTCCACACCGCCCTTCTGCCTGCCGCGCTTTTAAATGAGCTCTCTTTTCTTTCCCCTCTTTCATATCTCGACAGTGGTCATGCTTCCACTCTCACCCCCATACCACCCGACACACACTACCACCGCATCCCCTCTCAGTCTTGTTGGCACTCTCTCGTTAGCAGGTACAGCAGCGGCCAACGCTAAAAGGATTACCTCCCTTGCCTAGTGGCGCGAGAACGTGTTTTTTGTGCGAGACGACCTTGAGGCTCGCGTATCGATCAAAACCGTAATTGGAAAAACCCCGGGATTCTGCTGTAACAAGGACGTGGAATTTGGGGGAGCAAAGGGACAGGGCAGTATAAAAAGTCGGGCTAGAGGGTGGGGGAAAAATGACAGCCAGCTTAGATAAGACACAGCTTGGGTAAAGGCCTCGCTTTCTCTAAGGAAAATCTGTGTTTAATAACCGTATTTTATTTCGGCCGAACACAATTCATTTCTGCCGCATGCCGTAAGATAAATTAGACAATTTTATGTCGGACGCAAAACACGATTAAAAATATCAAGTAAACCTAGTTGTATCTCACTAAGTGTTTTACTTGAGTACCGCATTGTTTGGGTTGCGAAAACAGTTTTATGTAAAATAAATACTTAGTTTTTATGTGTCTGTGTGGCAACTAAGTTACTGCTGTATTTATTTCTTGCCTCCAATTCTGCTTTTCGGAACTGCCTGCTTGTGTGCTCCCAGCGGAAGCCAAAGATCTACAACTCTTTCAGCTTTTTCGACCTCGAACTAGAGTTTTGCTTTCGTACATGCGTGCGTCCCTTTTAAAAGAAAAAGGCAGCTTCAAGATGCGCCAGATCGCATTCAGACTGTTTTTGTCCTCTGCTCGTGCTCTTGCGAAAGGTATTTGCATGACTGATGGCTCTGTCTATGGCGTGCCCACACTCTCGTGTCTTCCTCCGACCATCACAGCGTGAGGGGAGAGAACCCAGCGAAATCGTCAATTTGAAGCCTTGTTACCGGTCGCGTGATTCCTGACTTCTCGTACCTTTTGTGTCGTATCTGTTGAGGGGATTATCGGCCCTGTCAGCATGGAAACGCAGCGGGGCCTTCCGGTTAATTAAATGCCAGGTTTAAGAAGACAGCCCTTCTACACTGTTCAGAGGAAAGTGGTTCTGACAGTGCACTCTCCCCCCTCTCCACTCTGTGTGTGTGTGTGTGTGAGAGAGAGAGTGAGAAAAAGAGGGCATGTGGGCGAGTGGGGAAGGGAGAAAGAGTGAGAAGAGAAGAATAGATAGAGAAGAATAGACAGAGAAGAATAGACAAATGATCGAAACCAAAAACATTGTCTTGGCTATGATGCACAATAAAAAAATTTTTCGATCTCCATTATTCGATATCACCCCTACGCCGCCCTTCCAAAAGAAAAGAAGTTAGTTCTCCTACAAGGATGAACATCGGCACGCGCAATATTTCACGTGCCCCGAAACTGACGCCGACGGTCGATAGCACTTCTGCTCGCTTCCATTATGGCCTCCGTGTGTTATAATGAGAAGAAGCAAGACGAAACACACCGCCATTTCCATCTTCTCACAAGTCCTTAACTTCGTCTTCAGCTTGTTTGTGTCTCGTGCATTGTTCGAGAAAAATGAAATCCAATCAAGTTGCCGTGCGGCCCACAGCCGTTCCCAGCAGCAATGGCAGTAATCATACTCGATGTGTTCTTTTCCTCTCCAGCCATTCTACTTTCTTCTTTCTGTTTTCTTTTCCTTGTTTTGCATGGCCTCCGGGGAGACGTTAAAAATTTACCTTTTGTGCCAGAAACCCTGCAGCTCGCGATATAAATTACAGAATCGGCCATTCTCTTTCGCCTCCCTGCCTTCTCGTAACTCGAACGCAAATCAAGTTGTACGCATGAGGGAAGGTATACATACGTTAGTAGGCAAGCGTACAAGATGCAGGTACCGAGGGACACTGCACACTGCAGTCCCAACAAGCTCTAAGAATATACGCACCCATGAAACAGCACGCATTAACTTGCAACAGCACGTGTAAAAACACACTAATCCCTCTTTCCATCAACTACGCTGCTCCATGCCAGAGAATAGCAACAGGCTTAGGGGAGACCACTCTCCGGTGCGGCCATACGCCACAGCCTGAGTTACCTGCCGCTTAAAATGCGTTGGGTGGAGGTGTGTATGTGGGGGTGGGTGGGCTGGTGGGCGTTGTCACACCCGGCCTCGGGCAGGATGGGTGGTCTCGCTCTCACTGGTCCGAAGCACAGAGCCGGCGAAACTTGTAATCTCGACGACTCCGCCCCTTTGCGTCAAACTCCTCCCACCTGCCCCTCCCGCGCCCCCAAGCACTTTAGACATCCATCCTGCTACTCCCGTCCTGCACCTTCTTCATCACGACACAAGAGACGCAACAACGACAAGACAGGAAAGGTGGGGGAGGGGTGAACGCATGCATCACTAACAGGAACCGCCATGCGACAGTGTACATGCAGCAGCGGACCTGCTGTTCGTCACCCGTCATCTTCTGTCTGCGTATACCGTGCAGGTAAGGCCACAGCCCAGAGGACGCGAGGCCCCGACTGACCACGCGTGGCGTCGCTTGCCGGTAAAACCGAAGCTGCGGCTGGTTGCTCTGGACTCTGCTCAAGCTTTGCATCCCCTCTTCATATGATCGTTGTTGTTTTTATCATTAGTCACACGAAGTTCGTGAAAGAGATCTCGTCACACAAGGCAATGAGTGCTTTTCTGTATCTCTCTCTCACACCCGCGCCTTACCATTTGTCTTCAGTGCATGTGTTTCCGCAGGGACGACTGTTTTATATCGAGCTTTGCACAATTATGCACAGACACAGGACTGGCTTGCATGGATGATCGCACCGCCTGTTTATACGTAAAGGTGCACGTGAAATACACATGTGGAACTGCCCTTACAACTGCTATAATGACCGGAAGAGCAGATAGATCGCACATGCATGCCAGCCCCAGAACGCAATACCTGTTCTAAACTCTGGCCCTGGTTTGTGCGGCTTCTTATTAATATATATTTTTTAAAAATTAGGTAGAACATTTTAAAATAAGACTCCTCCCAACCCGAAATAGGACCGATTAAAGGCTTTTCAGCGGCCAGTGAGGACCATGAAGATTTGATCTTCAGACCCATCTGCACGCGTACCTTCTCTTTATCACTTGAGACGCGCGACCGATTCTTCCAATTGCTGATTCGGCGTGAAACAAAAGCAAGCAAACATCCCGACCAGCTTAAGAAAAAAAAACCCACGCATAAAATCACAGACTTTAAAAGTACGACGGCAAGGTCAAAAGCTGAAAGTCCCTTTTTTCACATGGGAAGGCTTTATCCCTCGCGCAAAATGTTCGCATCTGCGCAGTTTCCCTCATAGCATTACACGCTCACCGTTAGTGCTTTTCCGGCAGGAGGTTAGAGAAGCGGAGACACAGGAATGCAGATGAAATGTCCAGTTACTTTGCAGGCTGATAACACTAAGCTCCCTTCTACTCTAGCTTCTCTCCCTTTATTACCATGACGCTTTTGGGTGGCAGCACTAGGCCGTTTTCTCCCTTCCTATGCGAACTACTGCACGCGCTGACCTGTTGTTTTGGAATCGCTTCGAATTCATGCATATTCGTGAGGTGAACTTATTCCAATATTTATGTACTTACCAGACATGAGATTACTGAACGTATGTGATGGCCAAGAGACAAGTTTATGCTTGAATGCCTACCTGTCTTGTTCCTTAAAAAAAAACTTCTGTCGTCACTTTCAGGATCTCTTTGAGTCTGGTCCGGTTCATGCTGTGTAGGACGTGCGTCTTGCTGGTCGCGTTTCAATCACGTTACATGATGACGCAGTCGTCAGGTCAAACAAGAGCTTTCTCGCACGCGCTGGCGTTGAAAGGCTTGAACTATTCTGCTGAGCATGAGTCCTCTGCTGTTGCTCTTTCGATGTCTAGCCTTTACTGACAAGTACGATTCCGCAAGCTGCTCCGATCAAGTGGTGTGATAGGAAGCTCGAAGTATCAGTCTATCTGCCGAGAGAGTTAAGTTTCCTCGTCTACAATCCTGCACGTGTCGAGAATTGTGTGGGAATCCGCACTAGAAGCAATAGCATCTTACGCCGCAGTAAAGACTCTTCATTTACAGGTGTGGCACTTCGCGCCTGCCTTGACCTTCACACCGATACAGTCTCGCGTAACATTGAAAGAAATGTCAAGACAAAACGTTAGTGCCCCTTTCGTCTGTAATTGATGAAAGAAAAGGTCAGTTTGAAATGCTGCGTTCATAACACTCCTTCTTTTGTGCCTGCCTTTGGGGCAAACCTCATCTAGGAAACAAAGAAAGACGAAAGACTCTGCACACTGCACTATCAATGCAGAAGGGCTAGCCGTCTGTCTTCTCTTTGTAACGCGCGTGCAGTGTGTAGATTCCACTTAATTATTTCTCACGCAAACCAGGATTCTTGAGATTGGGGGGGGGGGGAAGGGTTTGGTAGTAGCCTTAGTACGGTTGGCGGGAGAGACACCCAGACGTGTGCATTGCAGACTAAACAGGAAACAGGTCGTGAGCAGTGCTCATTCATTCTCGCCGCTATCGACGTCTGCTGCCGCGGGCGTGAATAACGAGGCACACTGGGAAGTTCGGCGAGGCTGGTTGTCCTCCACGCTAATCTCTAGCTACTAACGATCTCACCGCTGCAACTCACCGGCTCCCGAGACAGAACAGGGGCGAACTCCTTCACAGACGAGGCACAGACCAAACGGGAAGGAAGTCGCCCGCGTTATCAGAAGATGGCTCCCAATAGCGGAAAGGTCAATCGCCAGCTCGAACGGTGGATCAAAATGTCGAGATATATGCCCGACGTTGGGGGTTTCTGCTCAATTTCTATTCGGCGTGACCTTAAGAAATTTAGGACTTAACCAAAACGTGCCATTTTGTCATTCTGTCTTTCGCAACCTTTCTTCTGAAGTTCTAGTCATCATTACATGCATGCACGCACCTTTGTACCCACAAGGGGAGTGAGAAATACCGAGAAAGACAAACTCTCCTACTCCCCAGTGGGAGAAGCAAAAGGAGATAGAATGCACGAAAGGATAGACAGAAGCTGGGAAAGAAACTGGAAATAGATGCAAATCCATTTCACGTAACCAAGCCAGAGAACTACGATTGAATTACCTCCCTCCGCTTAAATGACGTTTGAGAAAATAGGACCACTCTTGTGGTTCGCGTCTTTCAAACAGGAGACGGCAAAGAAGCGATCTGGGGATAGGACTGGGAGAGAGCTACCGTGGCGCCAAAGCAGGCGAAAATAGGGGATGGTGATGAGATCTTAAATTAATGAGCTGTTCCAAAAGTCTGACCCCGTCCTGATAAACTCTCGCCGGCATTGCTGCACTGTTGGTTTCCGCCCGAGCACTCTGTGCAGGAAGTCAGATGTCTCTATCTATTATTACTCCTCGGCCCAGACGAATGCATAGACCCCCCTCCGGACCACGTCCATCTCAATATTATTTCCCAGGATTCCATTACCACAGAGACGGCAGGAAAACAAGACCAGGGACCTTCGTCACCCTACTTACTCCACACCCCCTCAAATATACTGCTCAAAAGAAGTGAAAGACCAGATCCATTTAGGCAGACAGGCAGACAGAAAGGTTAAGGAGAATAATAATCTGGTAATAAGGGTTGAGAAGTCCTATAAGATGTCTTCACAGTAGTTACGCAGCGTTTAAAAAATAGAATATTCCACCAGAAACAACATAAGATTCCAAACCAGAGTCCTGTCTTGCCCCACAAACAACATAAGATTCCAAACCAGAGTCCTATCTTGCCCCAGAAACAACATAAGATTCCAAACCAGAGTCCTATCTTCCCCCAGAAACAACATAAGATTCCAAACCAGAGTCCTGTCTTGCCCCAGAAACAACATAAGATTCCAGACCAAAGTCCTATCTTGCCCCAGAAACAACATAAGATTCCAAACCAGAGTCCTATTTTGCCCCAGAAACAAAGGCCATGCGACGTCGTCGCCAATCATCCTACAAAAGGAATACGCGGCCTTTGGCAAGCTGCAAGGAGTAAACAAGCCCCTTTTTCTGTATTTCAACGAAAGGTGCGTGAATAGGAAAGCTGTTCCAGCCCATGCCCGAAGGGGTGTTTACTTTTTCCCAGAGAGAACAGGCGGGTAGAGATGGTGAGTGCGGAGTGGCTTGTGCCTGAAAAGGACCACTACAGTTATACCTTCAGGGCAGTCAAAAATCACTTCCTAGACAGGGGTCATAGGTTACTGAGGAGAACACAGTACTCGGCATAGCCGTGTTCTAATCTACCAACGCATCAACGAACTTCTCAAAGTTTAAAAGTCACGAAATGAAAAATGAGACATTGCGAAGCGCCTGAACGGGGTTCAAATCGCCTCGATCCTTTCTGCCCAATGCAGCAGATACCGCAGTCATCATCGCGACAATTTTTATCTTCGGTCGCTTCAGTAGATTACAACACGACCCTAAGGTTCACAGCAACAACGCCGTACTTCCGCTCAGCTAGTGTTGCAAACAGGACTGCAATAACAGACAACTTTCACATAGCGGCCAGTAAAGGAAGGTCGTGAGGATAAACAAGCACACAAGGATAAACAACCCTTTAACCCTACTTTTTTGTAGGCGGGGGTACTTTATACCCTGGGTGGCAAACGCTTAAAACAAACCGTGCTGCAACCTAGTCTCTACCCTCTCCAGGTCCTTCTCGAACACTTTTCTCGCCATGGCGGCCACAGGGTCCCGGCCTTTACCAGCAGACCCTCGGGGCCCCGAGGTGACAACAGACTGTTGACGCCTGCTCTTGAGAGTGGAAAAGGGAACCTACTATAAACAATCGCTTTCTGTTACCCTCCGCCTTTTCCTACTTCTGCAAATGTGTACTTCCAGCCGCCTTTCAACACTCTCTCTCTCGTTCTTATGTTAATAAAACAATAATGATAATGGAATCTTATCAAAACTATAACTTTCCCTTAATATTCCCCTACCCGCCTCTGAGCGCAGTGTCACGATCATTATAATTTAATCTTATCCACGCAATTATCATTTCCACAGTTTTTACTTAACCTCCCTCTACGCTCAGGTATACCAGCATTAAAATTAGGTTTTATCAAAACTGTTGAACGTGCTGTTATATAAAATAAAATAAAATGTACAATGTTTAATTCGCATTTATTTCAGTACCATTTCTTGCTACATTGGACATCCAAAGACTGAAATGATTACTTAAACATTTTTTCGTAAAGTCTATTAAAATCACACCTGTGTCCGCCCATCAACTGCACTTCTACAATTGTTTTTGTTCTAAAGGGTTCTTAAAGCAGATATGGCATTGTGTATTTATTGCACAGCCAAATGCGGAAATATGCCAGTCAATCCACAGCCAGTCACGGCAGTGGACCACAGTTTAGTCCTCCCCGCTTCCTGTTGCTGCGTTCAGCTACAAGCGCGAGGGCATCCCCCTCCCCTACTCCCCCGCAGGGCAGGACTGAGCGCCCGAGTGGCACTGCGGAGGGTGGTGGGCAACTACACTCGTTGTTTACATAAGGGAGATGACTCGCGAGGTTTACACCCTGCAAACAACTTTCTCGCCCCCCGAAACAAGCCCGGGTGGAGAGACAAAGCAACTGCAGACAGACTCGAATAAATATTTTCACAAGGTACCACTTCACAAGGCATGAGGGCGGGGGTGGTGGGTTGGGTTTGGACGGGGGTCGAAATGGTGGAGCCGAAGGGTTGTTTTCCGTATGGGGGAAGGAGTGTGTGTGTGTGCGGGTGGGGGCTGTGACAGAGAAACGAACGGATGTAGAAACGTGGCGACAGCTAGGGACTAGCAAATGAGCGGGGTGGGGGAGAGAGTGAGGGAAGATGAGAGAGTTTCGTCAAACACATACACCTAGAGCAGTTCTCCAGCAGGGGTGGGGTTAGAGAGAGAGAGAGAGAGTGGGGGAGGCTCCGGAAAATTTGCTATCGAGGAAGGAAACTAACTCTTACTCAAAAGAAAATCCACACTTCCTGAAGCCGACAACTCTCCAACGAAGAAAGGAACCCATCTGTTACTTTCCGTCAAAAACAGAGCGGACATCGCAAGAAAATAAGAAGGCGCATGGGTAAGACGAGACGAACACATCAACTGAAGCCACCGCCTCCCGAACAC
>SMGT01016278.1:77997-89881 GCA_004794575.1 Lanistes nyassanus
CCTAAATCCTACCCCGACCGCCCACACATCCCCTCCACCTTCGGCCAGTTCTAAAAGATACGAAAACGGTCTGTTTCCTGTATTACACACGGACGAAAATCATTCTCCAGGCAAGGAGCGGTCCTCTTAAAACGAGGGGTAATACAGGTCTGCGGATCAAACCCATAGTCTGGAAACGCAAACTTGCTGTTGGAGGGGGAGGGGAGGGGGCGGGGGCTGGTGTCTTGTCTGCTAGCGCACGCGTCTGCCAGAAATTTTTGCTGTTTCCTACCCGAGGAAGCCCTGTGGATGAAAACAATCTACAAGACTCTCCTTCTCTCCCGAATCTGATCTTTCAGGTGGCAACGAGGAGAAATTCACAATCAGAAACTCTTAAAAATACAATATGATGGCATTGTCGACACTGGAGGAGGTGACGATATCGAACAGCAAATTTGCAACTGTACTGCCGGCTAAGGTCAACGGACGACATAACCTTAAACCCCACCCATTGCTCGCCCATCTCTTTTAACTCCTTGCTTCCCACAAGCCCATTTTCTAGGACAGCAAGCAAGCCTGCCCCCTGTCGGGGAATTTTCCATCAAGCCTGGTGGGATTACCGCAGCATGCACCTGGGAAATCTTTCTGGTAAAATGTCCTTTGCCTCCAGCCAAGAAAATCAACGCTCACGCACTGTACGAGAGTGGTCTCCCCTACTTTCAGTCTTGCTCGATCAATTTTCCTTCGGTTTCCCACTTTCCATTAGGTTTTGGCGGCCCGGTGTGCAACTTCGATTTTTTCCTGTGGCACGACGTTCTCTGGTCTTGGTCGAACTGCATTGCTTCTCCCACCCACCCGCCTTCCCACCCCCACCCCACTCGCCGTCTACCCAACTCCATCTATTAAAGAAAGAAAGAAAGAATGAAAGCGAAAAAGAGAGAGAATTATTTAACAAGTGAGCACCAAACTTATAATTACTTCGTAAACAGAAAAAAACATGACAACAGACGAGAGGAAGAGACGTCCTGGGGAAAAGCTGGGGGCGGGGGAAATGCGAAGGTGACAGGGGCAAGAGAATACAGGGGGCGAGGGAAAAGAGAGATGCACCAAGCTTGTTTTAAGAAACCCTACATTTTGAACGAAACAAAAACGACATTTAAAAAGTTACAAGAACAGTTGCTTCTCCTTCCTGTGTTCTGTTGGCAGATCCTGAACAACAACACGGCTACATTCTCTAACAGACACTCGGCTAAGGAAAAAAAAGTAATGCGTTGGCCACAGTGCGGCATGTTCTCCCCGCTCGGCCATTCAGTACACAAACACCCCACCCCCCATCTCAACACTATGCCCTACGCCAGTCTTGCATGGTTCCCTCGCCCCCACCCCGACACAATCCCGACTGGCATCAGCCCACTACATACTTACAGCCCTCTCCCTTCCTCTCCCGCCCGTCCTCCCCTCCGACAACGAGTGGCATAGCTAGAACCATGTCTCTAGCCTAGTTCCACACTCACGCGTACGAACGGCCTAATCTCGCCTGACAAATGCCCAGCGATTGATGCTCTGCCAGCACTTTTTTGTTAATAGCTGAAAACGCTGACAATGCTTCTCAGATCTGAACCCTGGTCTAGCCTGCAATAGGTTTTGTTCGCACTGTTGCCTCCCCACCTCCAGTTTTTTTCTGAAAACCTACAGAAAACGCAATGTGTACATTTTCTGTGAATAATATACATGACACGCGGATCTGCCCGAGTTCGACATGAATATATATATATATTGCACTTGCCGCCCTACCCTGAGGGACTGAATCCTGCGGTACGTCGTTTGAGCTCCCTTGGTCGTCTCGATACGTCTTGTAGCTGAGGTGGAAAGCTAGATAAATGACGTGTCTTGAACTGTCAGTGATTGGATCACAGCTGTCATGCGCACTGCAGCTGTACGAACTGCACCCGTTTGGCAGAGCCTTCAGTACTGGTCATCATTTCCACTATCTCATCAACATAAGGAGGAAGGCGCCCTGACCGTCTCACCAATTCCTGCAGGAAGTGCACGACAATAGTGGCCCTCTTGGAACGTTATCTGCGTTCAGTAAATGTGAGCACGCCAGCAGGATCTAATCAGTCGTTTTCTGGTTGTCCGTGCGTTAGAGAGATGTCAGCTTTACAATTTTTTTCCGAAATTTATCATCGGGACAAAAACAATGCATATGAGTGTGCGTGCGTACACGTGCGTGATATTCATTAAAACATTTTTTCATCTCCATGGATTTTCAAATGGTTATTATATCTTGCTATGCATTAAAGACTCCCGCTTTTCACGCATTTTTTCTGTTCTCTATGTCGTCTCCATGGGTTTTCCTGAGGCTTCTGATCTAGAAATACGGATTTAAGAAGCGATGAAGACAAAGATGTTCTCAGCGTTATTCTGCTGATTGTGATGAGATTCGAAGACGACAACAGGCATTCACAACATATTTTTGTTAAGAAATTCATACTTATTATACAATAGCGCTGCAACGAACACCCACACATGCACGCGCACAGACAAATAAGGTCACAAGTAAAAAGACAGTCACAAGCACGCACACCCAGGCATTCGCGCATCCTAACAATAACACACGCACAGCACCAAGGGAGGAAAATGCCTACCTGTCCGTTTCCAAATCGCCCCTGAGTTTCCACTCGTGTGATGACGACCAGCCGGCCCAAGTCTATCTGCAGGTACTCGTACACATCTTTGCTGATGGCCTGACGCGGGCACCAGGCGCCCCCCTTCTCCTCAGACCCGATCCTGCAACAGCAAAGAACCCGCAACAGGTCAGAAACAACAATATACCAGTACAGAAGAATCAATCAATCAATCAATCAATGCCTTGTATCCCTCGCGAGGCATAAGCTGCCCACGAGACCTCGAGGAGTCTCGGTCCTGAGCCAGTCTTTTTTTCTGTCAACAGGCGTGCCCCATTCTCTTAGATTTTTCATGCAACACATCAATAACAGCAACATACCATAGCATAGGACAAGACACTGTATAATAGGATATCGCACTCTTTGTCAATTTAAGCAGCCGCAATGAATAGAACTTTTCTTTATACAGCTCCCTCTTTGTGCGTGCGTGCATACGCGCGCGCGCGACCACGCTGTTCGCACACACCAGGACAGCAACCTACCACGGTGGGGAGGGAGGTTAAAGGGAAATGACGTTCTAATGACGTTCAGAACATCAAAGCATGATTACGTGCTACCCCACTGTTTAGTTATCTCCGCACTGATAATCATGGTCGGAGGGAGGCGGAGAGATACGGAACTCTACCACAGGACTATAAATTCACTCCTTTTTCCTATGTTCTCTCCCCCAACTCCATGTCCCAATCCATATTCTCTCAGTGCAAGTAGAATTCGACGTCGGCAAGCAGTAATCGCGTATACAGTAAGTAGACGCCGAAAAGGCGCATATATTCATATTAATCCAACCATCAATCCAAGTCCAATCTGCATGCCCACGTGTACATCTTTGTGTCTGTACTTCTGTACCGCTTGCATAGTCAAGACTTCAAATAGAGATCAAAAATACCTCTAAGCAGCGCCGACATGGTTTCTGAGGTGACATCAGAATCATACCCTCCCCAACGACCTCCCCCCCCCACCACCACCACCAAAAAAAAACCCCCGCCCAACAAAGAAACAAAAGCCACCACATTTCGTGACCAACAACCGGACGAAGCCTCTGCTGACAGTCGGCGCGTTGCTGACTGTCGATGTTAAAGTGTTGCGAAGGAAAATATTGTTCAAGAAAACTACTCAACAGAACTTCCTGTTCAGTGGTAACACGATGACACCCCCTCCCCCAACCAACCACCACCACCAGCATTCTCTCCCCAATACGTCCACACCCCGTCTCATCAGCACGTTTGGCCCACAAACCGGAGATCTGGAAGATTCTATCGCTTGCCATAACATCTGGTGCTCAAGCGAACCGGGGTCCGTTACTACAGCCCCTCCCCGCACCTCCCAAGAACAGCAAAAGAAACAATGGCGGCCAACCAGCTGCATCCAAATGGCCTGAAACCACTGTGAAAACAAATCCAGCCAAGCAGAAGGCCGCCAGTAACGTGGCCTGTGCCCCTCAACCCACAATCCCCGACCCCCAGTCCAGCCCACCCACCCACACCCGTCAGGCAACATCTTCATCCTGCGAGATGGTACCAGCAGATAGCGCGCGCCGCTCGGCCCAGAGATGCAAATCCCGTGACAACAATACCGACGCGGGGCCTATCAGCGGCAGCTGCGCCCAGGTATTCTGCCGACTGCGGCCCGCCGCCACTGGACCGGACCTCTCAGTTCATCCCCTCCTCACCCTAACTCTCCGAACGTCGGGCACGAACGGCAGGTGTGCGTGTTTCGTGCGTGTTTGTGCACGTGTGGACATGTGAAAGACACCGCGCGCTTGGCCCGCCAGGCTATGAGGTAGAGATAGAGGGCGCCCCTTCAGGCATCCAAGAGATTCCAGCAATGGCAGGGACACGGGCCGGCTGTCTCATGATCACTGAGTAGAGACGTAGTGGAGAAGACGGACTGTGCCGTCTAACGTACATTCGCAAACGAAGAGCATATTAGGACGGGGTGGACAAGAAGAGGCGAGAAGACGAGGAAGCCTTTACCAGACTGACTAGAAAAATCAGCGAAATACTATGTACATAGGCCACATAGTGTATTACATTGCCGTGGCTATAGATGTGGGGAGAGCCGGATGGTGTGTGTATATATGTACGCGTGTATGAGTACGTGATTCAATGCAAAGATCCTATGTATGTTAGCAAAGACATATGTACAGATGTTTATCACATGTTGGTGTATGTATAACTAATGCACGTACAGATGTTTTGTATGCATGAATAAAAAAAAGACGGACAGACATAGAACCTCAACTCATCTTGCGGCACTCCTCACGTATTCAAAGCTCTTGATTTTTGCAATTATTTTCAACATTTAAAAAAGGAAATAAGGAGACGCCGCAACGGAACAATTACACGTACACCCGACAACATAATGCCATCAGCATGCCCTTGCTAGACTCCTATGTCATTCAACCGCGCAGATTCCATGTTTGCCATTTCTGCTTTGAGACCCCAGGTCGGAAAAATATGCATGAACAGCAGAAACCGACATCGCCTGAGATTTCCGAGTAAACGACGCGAAATGAGACGGTTCAAAGGTTCACGGAGAGGAGAGACAGGTCCTGTGAGGAAGAGCGTCCTGACGGACGGACGGATGAATGGAAATGAAGAAACGAGACAAAAAGGTTTCGAAAGACGAAAAAGACAAGTGAGACACGTACATGTGCTTTATCTTACTTCTCCTCCCCCCACCCCCCAACCGGCACTTCTTGTAAGAGGGGTCAAAGTTTAGCTGAATCACGTAAACATGTTGAGTGAAAACTGCGTCCTTGATGGGAAGGGCGTGAAGAACTGCTGCTTCTGCCGGACATCCTTCTGCAACCACATCCCTATGCAACCCACCCTATGCAGCATGTGGACAGCTGACGGCAAATGCATCGCTTGCGTCTTCTGCTGGACGTCTTCGACAGCAACAGGCAAAACAGTGTCAAAAGCAGGCACTCACGAACAGCTCGGAACCTTCACATACTGGTTTTCCCATCTGTTTCCAAGCATGCACCCGCACACGCACGCTCTCTCTCTCTCTCACACACACACACACACGGCAGAGTCATTTCAAACATATCTCCTCCACTCCCATCATCCATCCTCCTACCTCACTATTTTCACTTTACCAGCGTCCTTTCCAAAGCTCCTGTTTCCCGTTTCTCCTAGTATCCAATCAATAAGGCCGTGTATTCTTCATTAAAACGTCTGCGAACCCCTTTTCCCCCCTTGTTATTACTTCAGCTTCACGAAAAGTTCCAGTGAATTTGTTCCCGTCTTTTTTTGGCAGTGGGGGTCGGGTTGGAGGGAGTACGGATGCATTAAAAGTAGCTGAAGAATGCACGTCACCTTCCACTTCCACCCTCCATCCCCATTTCAAGTCTTGTGGAGAAGCGAGTTATTGACCTTGCGTCTTTCGTTCTGGAAGAAATGTTTTCCTTGGCCCAATGACGCGCTTACATGCGGCCCAAACGTTGATTAGGCTTTCAACCTTGTCACGCAAGTAGCGAGCCAAAATCTCGGTGCTTCGGGAACGTTCGAGAAAAAGGGAGACCAGAAGAAGGGTGATGGAAAGGTGGGAGGAGTGGAAAGGGGAAACGGTTGCTTCGCAACATTTTCGCAACAGGATTTCTGCCGTGTCAACAGGGATTTTGCCATCTTTACCAGGGTAGCCGGCTGTCAACAGCAGGAGGCTGTGGAGCTTGGGTCTGCGTAGCCTTGCCAAGTACAAGCATCGGTAGCGGCTCTGCGAGGCGAGGTGGGATTTTTATTTCGTTTTTCGCCCCTCCTCATGCAGGGCGAGTGATTTTCCTCTTTTCCACGTGACAGATCATTCATCAAGCTTCCATACGGTCTGCGCTATCCCCACCCCCTCCGCCCCCACAAAGTCATACTATACTCTTCCCAGGGCCCGGCGGAACCCCACCCATACTACAAGAAGTGACTTTGCACAAAATAAAATCGATTGCCAGCCGAGAAACAGATACTTGACGACATTTCGTGACAGATCATGAGAACATCTCGCGATGTCGTGCGACCCCCCACGAGCCATGCACGCGCACCCTCGCACGCACACACATGCATCGACATGCCGCTGCTGACACAGGGGTTTCTGGGTCATCTGATAGCATTCCGATCCATCGAATCGCCTTCAAAACCAACATGGCGGTCCGTAATCACGCAATATTCTTTCCCAACATAAAAACTGCGCGTTTCGTTATTCTGTTTGCCCAGAGCCTTCTGACGTCACTAACAAGCGGGGTAATGCAATAACATCCAAGAAGGAGTTGTGTCCCCTTCTCTAGTCAAACAACCCCCTCTCACCCCTTTTGAGCTTAAGAATCTCGTGGATGAGACACCGTTTGCAGTTAGAAAGACGTTCCGTCTTGTGAAACGCGAGACAGAGTCCTGACTGGTCATAAGCGATGCAGGCCACGGCTCCCAAGCACAAACGGCATTTCTAAAGTAGAAGATGAATACAGCAAACAGTCCGACTTTTGGCCGTGCACAAAGCATACGGGAAGAATTTTTACACAACAGATCCAGCAAACAGTACGTGTGAAATAACTAGCTGGCTGTAGAATATAACTGGAAAGTCAAATGTGCTTGTGTAGCACAACCGCGTTTGGAGTACAGATCACCCAGTATAATATACTAGTGATCTCTTGAGACCTAGTAATGATAAAGCGAAAAGCAAGAATGTACCATATGCAGAGTCAGAATCTACTACTTGGGCTGTATGTCCTAGCAAGCAGGCCGACTGCGAAGCTGCCTATTCAGTAAGATCGCATTTGCATGAACTTTTTTAAAACTATGTAATCCCCAAAGCCCGACCTAAACAGACCTGACTACTTCCTCCTTCTTGACTCCAGCCCCAACCCCCACGTTCCGCGAAGACAATTACACGGTCTGCGGTTGTCTGCACAGCGTGGGCTGGTGGCGCTGAACACTGCAGCTGAGGTGAGAATCGATGGACAAGACCAACAGGAAATCGATGGTGGTTAGCTCCCTTGGTCTGAAGCACGTTTACCTCGGATAGGGATACAAGCAAGGGTGGCAGCCCATTAGACGGGACGCTTAACACCTAAGCGTTACAAAGTACGAACAATACTGACTACACTGTCTGTCTTGATCATATAGACAACAAAACGAAATATAAGTATGGAGCAATGGCTTTAAGGGCCCTCTTCTGGAACCAAAATGTCACTAGCTCGAAGACTGAGCGCGCTTGGTTATGTCCGAAGTAGCGTATACCGAACTGATTTCGAACGAGATGTCAGGATCAGTGCTGCTACCTACCGGCGGGAACGAAACAGTGGAGGAGCAGCGACCTCTAGCGGCTGGTCCGAGCCCCAGGGGACCGCAGCACGCCATCCACTCATCGGGCCGTGGTGGCAGAACTAATTCTCTTACCTCCCCTTCCATCCTCCCATCGCTGCTCACGCTATTCCCCCCTCCCCTCCAATCCGGAATCTCGTGCCTCCAACTCGGTGTAATAAGAAACGTGATCGACTTTCAATGTCGAAGCTGAAAACCAGTTTCCAACCACTTTTCTTCCCTTTTCCCCCTTCAAATTCAGGGGATGGGAGTGGCGCTGAGAGCCCGGGGGGTGACAATGGGTCTCACCACTGTAGATTTCCATCCTGCTGGATATGTTAGCCACGCAAATCGCCCTCGCCAGCTTTGGCCTCCTTTGAACTTTTGTGATTGGGCTGTCAAAATTCGCGCTCGGAGTCGATAGTCACCCCTTCCCTGGGGTCTGAGACGTTTCCATGGTGAGAGGTAGGTTCACAAGCTGGCCGTTGGCCGCTCTCGTCCCAGCTGTCAAACTACGGTCAAGGTCAACTAGTCACGAAACTCTCTTACAACGGACACATTTCTTCCCCATCATAAACATTTTTTAAATAGTGATTTAATCCTCGGACTAATTAAAATGTACAGGCCCCTCCCCTCATTTAAATAATATCAACAAAGACAAACATTTATATTATCGAACACACGTGCACGTAGTGTGTACAAATGTACTCAACACATTCTCGCACGTACAGACTAGCGGGTAGGGACGGGGAAAACGAATGGCGGGAGATGCGAGACAAAGAAGAGCGGGTAGGAACAAAGGAAGATTTGTATCTGACAGAACAAAAAGCATCTTGATGCAGAGGGTCAGAACAACTGTCGGACAGAAAAAAACAAGGCGACAGAAAAGGAATGAACGAATCAGAACAGATGCGAAATGGACTTGGAATGAGAAAAGTGGAAACAGAAAAAAAAACAATGATGGAGACAGCAGAGAGGACAACAAAGACAGCTCTGAAAGAAGAGTGAGAGAGTGAAGGAGTGGTGGAGTGCGAGATGTGCATAAGACTACTCTTGGAACCAGAAATTGTCTAGACACCGCTTTTAGTGCCGACCCTTACAGGCAGCGAACACCGGGGTCGTACCCGGACAATTGTTCTACCCGCTACGCCCACAGCCAGTCCCCGGCTCGCCCACCCACTCACTGTACGGCAGTCAGAAAACCAGACCTCTAACACAGCCCCGCCCAGATTTTATCTTCGAGTTAACACTGAGTGTAGCAAACGACAATGAAACTTGACACAACAGTCATGGCGAGATTTAAGGTCACCCAGCTGTGTGCAAGCGCACGTAGCTGCGTGCGTTTGTGTGTGCGCGTGTGTGAGTAGTAGAGTGAGTGAGCTATAAAGTAAGAGAGACCCAGATCTGCAACCTCAAGTGATGGGGGCGGGGGAGGGAAAAGCTGGGGCCGGGGGAGGATGCAACAGCCAGAAAGAAATGGATGGGTGGAACTTGGCTGAAACAATATCTAGGACAAAAGAAAAACTGCGGAAATTCTTGATTTGAATTGCACACAGCAATCAGTCTCATGTACCTCGCATTCACCAACACCAGCACCGCCCCAACAACAACCACAATCTTTTTCATCTTGACAGTTGCTGGGAAAATTATGGCCGCGTGACACCGGAGAGAAGTCGGGGCACGACCCAGGGCGTCAAGGTCACCAGCCCTACCCCCTCCTCCAAGAAAAGCGCCTTCCGCCTCTCCCCCCCTCCTGCCCAATCACTTACAACTCACATAAATCGCTCGGAATCATTGTTTCAGGCAGCTCATAATTATGAAAGGCTGGCGCATGTGGTGCGTGTGTGGTCACGCGTGTGTCTAACTCAGATTACAAAATCTTTTAACTACCAAGTACATAGAATACAAACTGGACAGTAGGACTGCAGGGGTGGGGTGGGAGGGATAACTGACATCTCGTGTAGTTCGTCATCATAGGAAGTATTTAAAAAGTGTGACTTTACATGTCTTTTCTAAGTACAAAGGGCAGCATCTATAATTTCGCATTTGTTCATAAGGTGGCGGTTCCGCTGATGTGATCAAAGCCTGTGAAATTCGATAATGTTCACTCTGCAGAAATGTTAACAAGTGATTTTATTACGGTGTAGGGGTAGGGAAAGGTACCCAGACACAACGAAGATCTTATCGTCAAAGAAAACTCTTCAACACCGCCCTGAAATATTTATCTCCAAATAAATAAAATTTCGCTACCCTGCAGACTCGGAGATAAATTTAGCGTATGAAAGGTAAAGTCCTTTACGGTTCGTTGTAATAACTTGCCATATTTGACGTCATATACATTTCCTGAGACTTCCCCACCAGTCGCCGCAGGGGCAAATGGAATGCAAAAACAAAACAAACGGAAAAATGAATTTCAACCAAAAGCAGGGTGGAAGATGGAGCTCTGATTTTCCTGTTGTGACTTGTGCCTGGGGGATATACTTCCTTGACGCAAGATAGCTTGCTGTGAGGCAGCCTCGACGGACTAAGACGATTAATTACCTGCTAAAATTAAACGCCAGCACCACGCGCAGGGGCACTGCATCTTTCCCGCTCGATTAAAATCTCCCCCTCCCTTCCTGTCCTTCTGTTCCTCGTCCCCATGTTTTCCCCTCTACTGCATAGTTTTAGAAGCATGTGTTACACCTTACTCTTTGTTTGCTGACACGTATCTGCTAAAAAATCAGTTTCGTAGACTACGGAGATTTCTTGTCACAACACGCCACAGCGAACTGCTTTAAACAGATGCTCACGCCCATTGCTGTAGGCTGCAGCTGACTGCATCAATAATCAAGCCCTTGGTTCTTCCCACTTCTGCCTCTATCGTCCCCTTGATCCTACGCCCGCCCACCCCGGATGTCTTTCCTTCCATATTATATTATACATCAGTACCTTAGACGTTAATACATAAATACTAAGTCACCGAAAACTGACATCACTGTTATCTCTGACGTCATCTGTACTATCATTTATTCAAAAACCGGATCACGTTCCTCCATGACGCAACAGATCCCATATGCTGATAGAAATTCGGAACACGCCATATCAGCCTCTTCTACGAGCAAACACGACTCTGTAGACTTTAACTGCGCCATGATGCGTCCCCTATTCGAAGTGTATTGTGACAGCTCTGCTGGAATCGTTCCGCTGGTTCGATAAAGGACTGTAAGGGTCAAGGTTTTTACAAACGTACTTTCACTCTTTGTCACGTTACGGATGGTTTTCTTCAGCGCTGTATTGTTCGTTGTATTCTTTTTTAAGATCGTCTCACTTCCTTTCATTCATTGAATTGATAGTAAGCTTCCTTTCATTCATTGAAGGATTGACACGTTAATGACGCATAAAATTGTGTAGTCATAGAAGGAAAGACGTCACGCGTTCTTTCATAGAAACGCGTAGATATCAGCTTCGAAGAACCAATGAGAAGGTGTAAATCGTGTTGTTAAGGGAAACAGAGAAAACTTTGGGGCGGAGGTTGAACGCTTCAGTGGGAGTTTTGCAAGGGACGTTACAGAGGTCAGACGTGTGTGCAAGCTTGCGAATCTTGCCAACGGTTTTTCCTACAGAACTAGACGCGTTGCTATTCCAGAGAGAATATTCTTCGGTCACTGGAAGGAAAGGTAGACTTCGTGTAGCGACAAAACTCATTCAGGAATCATAGCTCGTAAAAAAAAAGGTGACGAGGAGCAAAAGGAAATTGTCTTCAACGGTTAGCCGTTAGCTATACGTTTTACGACGGAGGCTGTGTCCGTGTAACTACGAAGCAAGCTATCGTACGACAATATTAGTAGCTCATCGCCGGCCGGGGGAAGTTCATTGTTACACTTCCGCAGCGAGTACGTGTCAACCTTTCTATGTCTTATGAGGGGATCATAAGATAATGTTAGA
>SMGT01016278.1:90519-102005 GCA_004794575.1 Lanistes nyassanus
ATTCTTAATGTTCATAGTTCAATAAATGTGTAAAGTTATCTGGTCGTGTACCTTTTGGTTGAAAAGGTGAGGGTCTGCACTAGGCGTATGTTTCTCGTGTTTCCTTCCCTAGAAATCTAGCACACCCCACAAAACGTTACACTATTATCATCGGATATCGATGGCTCGCCGGATGAATCTGCTGACAATCTTGGAAAAGAGGACTATCCTCTGAACGATTTTTGGTGAGCGCGTGTGTGTGTGTGCGAGAGCGAGAACCGACGGAGAGGTGGGGCGGCAGGGAAAGCACTAGGCGTGACAACTTTCATGAGGTTTACTCCAGACGAAGATGCCGCTGAATATGCCGAAGCACGCAGGTTAATTCCATTAAACATTTAAACTTTGCGGCAACAAGACTTGACAACCGGGGAGTGTGGGGGGGGGGGGCCCCCTTGCGTTAAAAAATGGAGAAAAAATCCTACTTAAACGCCGCGAAACTTGAAAGGAGGCAGGTCCCGTAACTCTGTCAGGTCCAATAACTCTGTCAAGCCCCCAGAGTCCTTTAGCGTCAATGTACCACCGGAAGTGCGACTTGCTTGCATCACAGTGAGCTGGAAATCGAAGATTTTTACATCTTCCCCCTAAAACACGTGGACATGTCCCCAGGGAGGCTTAGGCCCTCCATTAGCCGTGACAGAACACTTCAATATTTCTCTAGATAGAATTTCCAACCTCTCTCTCTCTCTCTCTACCCACCGCTCATCCTTACTTCCCTCCCTCCCCTCTCGCTGTGCGGGTGTGCTTAATAGGGTGTCTTTATCGAATTGTGTGGCCAAAGAAAAATTCATGCCTCCATTTCCAGCAAGGGTGCTACTTCTTCAAACGCTCAGCACGTAACGCCACGATGATATTCGCTGCTTGCGTTGGTCTGTTCCTCTCGTCTTCATATCACGTTGGCCTCTACTGCTAAAATATGGTAACGTCTCATAATTCACGGGTAGAAGAACCTTGACAAAACTCTTCTACCTGCTAACATACGCAAGGAAGGTAGGAACAGAAGAAGGAAAAGAGGAAGAGGAGGAGTTTTGATTCCGAGGTATGATACTGAACAAAATGCACGCTGTGACAGAATGGACGTGAAGTAACAGCAACCTGTAGTTGACACAAACCCCAGTGAAAAACTTTGTTCAAGAATAAGGTCGAAGTTTACCACAAGAGTTCGGTGCGACATTGAACGAACTCGCCCACTGACCCTCTCTCTTTTGCATGATGCGATAAAACCGTTGATAGCAGGAATTTCTGGACACAGAACTGGCAAACGAAGAGGATTCCCTGACCTTGGTGACTACTACAAAAGCTAGTCTTCCTCCGCGCCCAACTCTTCTCTTCAGCTTTTATTTTACTTTCGTTTCTCGCACACTAAACGTTGAAGCCACAACAGCGGCCATATCAGCATTCTTTTACACCTTCATCACAAAGGTGTGCACACGCCAGGTGCTTGTGTTTCACGATTAGCATGACAAGGAGTCGTGACCTAATGCCTTCTTCACACACCTCGATCGTTACGGAGCAGCCACGGCTAGAAATCTCGACTGTGAGCGTTCATGGGTGCATTGTGTGAGTGCGTGCGCGCGCGAGAGAGAGAGAGGGAAAGAGAGACAGCGAGTCATCTACAGATATTTCCGTTATTGAGGCCAGTACATAACGACAACAAAGAGGAACAGGCAACAGCTCCGCACAGCACAAAGGTGGGTTTCACCTCCACCCCTCTGCAATCACTCACGCACGTTGGCGCGCGCGTGTGCAAGCGCGCAGTGACCTGCATCAGAGCATCGCATGGAGATGTGTCAAAATCTGGTTCTCGTACCAAAAAGCGGCTTGTGAGTTTCAGGGTGAAGGATGAGGTGATAGTGGGAGCAAGAAGAGCAGTGCACTGAGCAGAAATATTGCCGAGACAGTAAAGACGCCGAGGGCGCTGTGGGCAAACACCCGTACCCCACTAGCTCCCACCCTTCCTCTGGCTTCCAGAAATGAGACGAGGAGTCCTCTGCTCACAACAAGCACGCAGGCGATGAAGCAATGAGGGTGCAGTCTGCATGCACAAACACGGACAAACACATGTATGCACACAGACGCGCGTGCACACACATGCAAGTCCGGCCCGAAGTCCAGCGCACGCAGGACAATACAGCTTTCAGAGACGGAAAGATACAACCTGCACCGCGTTTGATGGACGCGGGGGTAAGGCTCTGATTTTGAAAAGTGCACCACCAGCAAGACCAAGGGCGCTGCGGAGATTATACAAAAAACTGGGAAAAGGAGGATGCGCGAAAAAAACTGCGCGCGCGTGCTTTCGCATGTGAAGGTTGGGGGGGGGGGCAGTAAATCGGGGCGATGACAGTAAGCCCTGAGAACAAGAACAGATGATACAGTGCTCAGAGTTCGAGTCATTTCACTTCCCCGCTGTTTCACTTTCTGCAGGATGCACGTCACGAAAGTTCGTGTCTACCTCCTGTGTTAAAAAAAAAAACTCGCGAAAATCAGCGAACGAAAACGCCCCTACAGGTACTAAAAAGGAGACACGAAGGCTTATGCAATCCGGCACAGATTCAATTACTGACGCGTATTTTAAAGTAACTCCATGCTTATCTTCTTCTTCTTCTTTTTTTTTTTTAAAGAAACGGACTGGAAGTTTCTAATACAAGAAAGCACAAAACAGGGGCCCTATGGTGACGATAAAGGGTCTGTGGATACACTCACGTGTTAATTAAGGCGAAGACGATAGAAAATGCACGCACCTAAGTACTCATGAGGCAACCCTATCAGGCACAAAGGCACAGGCATAAAAAAGTTGAACATCGCATTAAGACATTCTTCAGCATTTCTGAGCGACCCTCGCGCAGGTTCGTGACCGCTTTGCGTTGAGCTCATCCGCAAATTTGCATTCGTAGCGAGATACTTTGGAACAGCTGCACATTTAAGGCACTCCCCATTTTGATCCCTGTGGGTTCCGTAAGTCCTTACTTAACCTTACTAATGTGTGTTCGAGTTCGCTAAACCTCGGCTGCTTTGCATGAGCGTTCTTATCCCCGTTCACACGTAACGGTGGACGTAAAATACACAGGGCGAATGGGCCTTACGATCAGTAATATAATCGGAGAGCAAATGCGAAGGCTCATGCAAGCCAGTCCTGGTCCTGTGCATACTACAACTTGAATTCGGCCGGTTAAGCCTTTATACAGGACATTTTCCGTCATCCGTACTGACATAATGACAGTGTATTCCGTTTTATCATCACCTCGCCTAGGTCACACAGATTAAACCCCAACTTCACGCCATCTTTTGATCCGTTGAACGCGTTTTGTCATCATCATGGATTCTTATCACTGATCTCCGAAGGAAGGAGTTTTAAGATGAATATTTTCGATGGCTACATTCGATACGAAAAGAACTCTTCTGTCAGAAAGCCCCCCTTCCTCCCACCACTCACCCTGGCAAAAATACTTTTTACCATGACTCGATTTCTAACACCCCCATCCCAGGTCTCGCCACATCCACCTCTTACATCACCTCTTACATCACCTCTTACATTTTAATGACAATAACAGAAAATTATGCCGAGTGGATGGTCTGCCTTTTAACGTTGATGAAAGAAGTGTGCAGGAAAGGCGGGGGCCGGGTGGGTTGGGGGAAGAGACCTTGCTGAGGACACAGGGGGCGGAACCAGTTTCTGTGGATACGCCCCTCCTCTCCCCCTCCCCAGCTTCCATCAATCACATTTAGCGCGCCTGCTCGCGCCGGGCAAGCGGAAAAAAAGCGACAAGAAAATGAGTGAATTATAGATGACACCGGCCCGACCGGCGGATCGAACAGGAAATATGCTTGGGCTGTTGAACTGTGGGATACCCACCGCTGGGGCAGAACGCGGCAGCCATATTGCCTCTCTCACTCATTCGTCCTCCGCTTCTATTTCCCTCTCTCTCTCTGATTTCACGCTCGCTGGGCAGGAACTGCGGTAGGGAGTCGAGTGAGGGGGTCGGCTACACCGTAAAGATCAGGGTAACGGCCTCTGGTCTCCGATCAGTCGTAAAGACCTCTGTAATTTTCGCCGGCCTGGTCGGCCATCAAGCATGCTGTAACTGACAAGACGCGGAGACGACGCTTGATCTCCCCTGAACTTGTTTACGATCAGCCTGGCACGGAACGCGCGCTGGATGTTATGCCCCTCTCTATCGGTGTTACTAAAGCCGAAGAGGTAATCATCACTGCATTTTCTGTCAAGGGCAGTGCATGCGCATTGGCGTGTGCCAACCATAAGGCGTAAGTTTTACTGATAAGAATGGCCGCCACTTCACAGCGCATTGAACAGTGCTGTTCGGTGCGAAGATTCGTTAGCTTTAGAACATTCCGACTGGGATGTGTCTCGGCGTTTTCTTTAGAATTTCTCTAGAATTTGTGGAATAAAACCAGCGTTTCAAACAAAGATTTGCATTAAATATGGTCGCACGATTCAGCCCACAACTCACAAACAACACTTATGCGAAAAACTGTCAGCACAGACGATGGTAGGGGGAGAGGCAGCTGGGTTTTGAGTGGACGCAAATGCCTTGACTCAAAGTCTCGCCTACTCCATACCCTTTCCTTATCCCCTCCTCAACCACAACCTGTAACAATTTTTAAAAATTTTTCAGACTTTTCCATTGGGGAGGCAAGGCTGGATATGTGCGAGTCTACGGAAATAGGACAATGCGTATGCTTGAATCAAAAACCCGAGGTGGTTACATGGGCTCGTCGCACGCGCCAGAGAACCACCTTGTCAAATACGCAGCAGTTTTCTCCCCTACTTCAGACAGACCCATCGCAGAAACACGCCGAAAGCCAGCAGCAAAGTGGGCTAAAGTAAAAGATGTGGAGGAACAGCGGGGAAGGGGACAGATGACTGGACTTGAGACAGTGGCGAGGCCTTTACCTCTGATACTCGCTTTGGTTCTTCCAGAGAGAGTGGGAGGTCATGAGGTCATTGACGATGTGATCGACGACCACCAACATAACAGCATTACAATGAAGACTAAGACGATAAAAAGAATAATGAAGCTATGATGGCTGTTTTAAGCACAAAAGTTCGCCAACACTGCAAGTATTTGGGCATCAAATTTATCTCAGTTGCTTTTTTTTTGACAAGTACTCCGCTTCCCTGTTTCGATTTCTGTTTTGTTTTTCCTGCTCCCTTTTCTTTTCCTTTTCTTTTTTAAACCACCTTCGTCCCTCAACTCTACCCTGCTCGTCTTCTCGAAGGAATGTTTCTTGTTTTGCTACCCGCCGCAAACGAACCTCGCCCTCTCGTGTTGCCAATTACGGCGGCTCAAGCGCCCAATCCTGGCCCCTCGTCCTCCATTTTGCAGAAATGAAAACACCCCATTCCTGAGATCCAAAGTGACACAGTATCCTGGGATCAAGCATGCGGAAAATGCCGATGTCACTGCCACGTTTTGGCAGCTGCAGGAAAAAAAAAGACGTTCCCCAGAGCTTACCCGATTTAAAGGGAAAAGAAAGATTAAGGATCTGGCTTACAAAAACGAAACGGAAAGTCCAGGATTAAGAAGTCTGAAAACACAGCTACTGTAGTCCAAAAAATGACTGGCTTACTCTTAAACATGCTCCTTGTGATCCGACCCCCTGCCCCACCCCCGAAAAAAAACAACAGTTTTTTTTTGGATTATAAGCACTACAGAGGTTTCAACAGAGTCGATCCAAAGTTTCAACAGTAGAGATATTATCAGACTCTACATCGAGTATCTGTAACAAATACAGGTAATATAAATCTATTCATACTCGACCTCATGGCTAAGGCAAAAACTGTCTAAAAACTAACATCGGGGTCGTCCAGCTGGGGCGAGGAGCACCTGGTCTGCTGGAACCGTAGCTCCATGCTAAGGGCAAACACGCAGCTAACTCCCATATTTTGACAAGACCTTGCCGTCAACATGCTAGCTTTTCGTTCATTCTTCTCCTTAGCACCGGGCGTGTCCTGCACATCGGCCCACAGCCCCCACAGCCTTTCTGTGCCCCTGTGCGTCACGCTGGACGTCAGCTATGCTCCACAGCATGCTCTCCAACTGTTGACAGGAAATCGAACCCTGGGTCCCACGTTGCCCACAAGGGCCGCGTTGTTTGATTATTTTATAGTTTTATTTTGTGCACTTTACTTGCAGCAATGGACTGACAATGATGAATCGCCTCGATTAGAATTTCTACACCTGCACAACCCGATAGATTTGAAGACGAGCAAAGCACAGCAATGATGAACAAAATGGCTTTTGTAACTGACTCAGAAAGTCTGCCTGTATCTATTTCCGTCCTGCCTTCTTCTAACTTTCCCTTCTCTTAAGAAAGGGTTGGGGGTGGGGGACAAAGGAACAAAGGATTCTGCTGAACGTACACGCCTGGAACTAATTTTAGGAAGTTAGCAGGACGCTGTCCGTAATAAGCTCCATGGTTGTAAAGATGATCTGGAATTCCCTGCGGACAAACATCTGTTTTACTGGCTGGAAATGCGCTGGCTTCCGGGTCAGCGTGACCTGGTAAGAGGTCACCGCAACCAGCCCAGATGTGAGCTGCAGGCCTGCCCTCATCCTGCCCCTACAAGGCGACGCGCTTTGTTTTCATTTTCAGCCAAATTAAATGTACAGGCTCTAGCCGTAAATACAAACATATGATGGCGTTCTCATTCAGCTTGGCGCAAGGTATAACGAAGCCAATGCAGTCAGGGAATGCATTCCAGAACACGTGACCTGGATTGGCCTTATATTCGCAGTTTGCAGCGGAGCTTCCCTACGCATAATGAGAGCCTTATGTCCGGGGCTGCGTTGCATATACATTTGGTTGTGCCCTTCCGTTCATAAAAGCGGTAGAAACGTCCGTTCGTTCTGTGTATTTTATGTGCACGTTTACGTGTCGACAAGAGATACGAACGCCCTTAAAAGGCAGCCATGGACAGGGTTAGATCATTGTCCGTAGATGTTTTCATACATTAACTTTTCTTAACTCGTAAAGCGTAAGGGGTTACTAGGGGTAATTTGTGTATTGAACGACAAACGAAGGTTAGAAAATAGAACCTTCGCTGGGAGCTAAGTTGTTTGTTGCAAAACGCACGCTTCGCTTTTACCATTGTAAAAAAGCACATATAGATGTTGTAGCTTGATTGGGTCCAAGGTACAGCTTTCTGCGCGATAAAAAGGACGAACCCGTTGAACGCAAAAAGCCTAGTGTTCTGACGTGAAAAAAACCCATTTGAACTACAGTACAGCTTTTTTTCACTCGTCTGACCCCCCGCCAAACACGCTAACAGAAAAGAAACAAATTCAAGATCCACTTCATGTATTGTTTCTCTTCTGTCTACCCCGGTTTTTTTTTTGGTCTGGTCCGCAAAAAAAAATAAAAAAAATAATAAATCGTAAATTCGCCGTTGCCCCCCAAGGAGCAGTGGTATTTCTGGGATGACACCATATGTCGTCACACTCTCGTGTGTCATTTGTTCGATCGCTCCATAGGGTCTCGTAAACACGTCGTCTGAGTTACAGTCTCCATATTGCGCATGCGCCCCGAGATACTGCCCGTCTCCTCACGTCCAGCAAGGCGGGAGAAAACGGAAGCCTTCAAAGAAGAAGAAGAAAGAAAGAGAAGAAGCTAACAGAAAAAAAAGACTGTCCCCTTCGGCTTCGACCGGAAGAGGAGACGTCCCCCATTAATCACATTAATTGGGAAGCACGCTAAGGGAGAGTACTCATCGCTGCCCCGTCCCCCGGGGCTTACCTCATTAGACCCTCGCCTGTGCTCAGACCGTGAAGATAAGACAGCCACGACGCTGGGATCGAACACTCCTGCGGATATCCTCCGTAATTTCTTAGGGACAGTCGTGGCACTCGTCGACTGGACGTCTGACCAGCTAAGAGGTCAGAGGTGAGCACGTTGTGACGTTAGTCCCCATCTTCAAGGTAAACAGTTCTGACATTACATGATGTCTCGCTCGCGACCCCCCCCCCCCCCCCAAAAAAAAGAAACTCGCACCAACCTGGGCCCGTGGGTCTTCCGACATGGCCATCCCTCTCCCATGTAATTCAGCGGGACTCCTGTTCGCTTACGTGTATTTGTAGAAACTCGCTCACCAGCCATAGTTCCATTCTACTGTTTTCGTTTTCCCAACATAGTGGCAAATGAATGCTCCACTTGCCTGGATAGTTTCGAAGACTGGGCTCAGCAGTCACACTTATGACTCTTTGAGATAAGCCAGCTAGAGGTTTAATGATGTATTCAAACGAAGAGGATAGTTTAAAGGGTATGTGGCTGGGAGATAGGCAAGAGTAGGTGCTTGCGGCTCGTTGCTCCAGCCAATCAGGAGAAAGCGCAACTTTGCTGCCTTCGACACCAGTCGCACTGAGAGGAAGCAGGGCGAGAGGCGAAGGTAACCCCCCCCTCTTTTCCGGTTGACCCCGTCACCCTGAACAGGTGCCCGGGAGGGAGGTGGGGGGAAATCACCCCCCTCCGGCTACCGATCACCCAGAATAGGTGGACAACCCATTTGCGACCTCTGGTAAGTCCGCGCCCGGGAGTAAAAAGTCAGCCCAATGCTAGTTGTGAATCGACGAGTACATTCAGCCTCCTGGTGTGGCTACTGTAGCCGAGTACGACAGTTATCCGCGACTAGGACACGGAGAGTCGGCGGCTGCCGACGACCCGTTAGAAAAGAACTGTGTAGGAAGATAGGGGCGACTCTTGTCAGTTAGACAGGAATTTGGAAACGTCATCGGACCGTTGCTGGGACGTGGAGCTGAGAGATGTGGCATCTGCAGTAGTCCTGCCCGGCATCGTGAATAGGTGAGTGTACGTAACGTGCAAATTAGCTACATGGAGAATGAGCCGACACGATCGTAACTTGAAGATAGTCGTGAGGAAATAGCTGTGAACAGTCAGTAACATCCAAAAGTATACACCATAACTGTTGGTTAATCGGTTCCTCCAGTCCCACCAGTTAGGTGTAATGAGAATACTTTAGAGACGCTGTATGACGTCATTTTAGAGATAGATTTGCCACCACTGTACCCAGGAAGGACAATTCCTTGAGCAAAGAGTATGGTTCCCCTTGTTTCACCGAAGTGAACTGTCGGTCCCGTAGTTTTGATTTATCATCCTGTAAATAGTGTGTGCATGTAGAGAGAATGGTTCTTCTATAATCTGTTTGTTGGTAGTCATGGAGTGGAGCATTAGACGTTGGAAAAGAATAAATAGTGTAGTATTTTGTCGCTGCCCTCTTTTCATTGAGTTGTGCATGTGGCAAGTAAGGGGGGAGGGGGCTAGAGCCGGAACGTTTTGGAGATTTACATAAAAATCAGGCAGCGATCACATCGTTAGTTTTCCCTTCTTGGCACGTATTTATGTTGTCGTGGTTCTGGTTAACGAGCAGACTATTCCAAACACACAAATTTAATACTCCTAGACATACGACACAGCAACACCACAACAGTAGATATATTGCTGCCTAGAGATCTCGATGCATCCACATTAACCCAAACAGAGATGTGCAGTCACTTCTTCCTCTCAAGAAATTTTGAAAATAATATCTTGCAAACATTCATGTAAATAAGGAACCTGGGAGCATCAACGTTAAATTCTCTCTACTTTGTTCATCCACGTCTGTCTTTCCCACTGTTTAGGGAGGGTGAGGTGGTGACAGGAGGAACCATGTTAACCACAATGCATCCCGGGAAGATCAAACACAAAACAGGGTGACTAGCGCCTAAACAGATCACTCCAACAACTAAAAGGATTTCCGAGGCACGATGACTTCGGTGCTAGCCAAAGACCCAGTTGTGTTTCCAGCCTTCGGAAGGCATACATCGGCAGTCCCCTCGCCTCGCTCCCAGGGGTCCAAATCTTTCATCTGGAGGCTAAATTCATTATCCTGCTTTCCTTCCGCAATAATCCCCCCTCCCAGAGCTTTCTCTGTTGCCCCCTCCATCACCCTAAGACAGTGCAACCTAGCCGAAGTGCGAACAAGGCCCCCGCGGCTTGTGATCGGGGTGGGGAGGGGACTGACCTGCACACCAGCAGCACTCCCTTGGGAGCTCTGTCCTTGAACAAGGTTAGATGCGCCGCCATTTTCTTCTCATCCGGCATCTCGCCGCGTTAGGAAAAAAAAAGCGCCATGAAACTGATTTGCGCAATCCGCGATGTCCTCGCTGTTAATGAAAGGGAGCCGAAGGAAGTCGGCGATGATGACGGACGGCGAACACGGCCGCATGCACAATTCAATGAGGTGCAGGCCATCGGCTACTTAGATTAACGAGCACGGCGATGATGGAGGAGCAGGGCAGGATGCCTGGATAGGGATGACACAGCCCGGGGTGGGAGCCAGAGGGAACAGGGGGACAGAAGCGACATGACTAAGCCTGTGAATGCGTCATTACTGTGTCGCTGTCACAGGGAGATAAGCAATTTCCGGCGTCCCCTTTCCCCTGGTACGGCTTCGCGAAAACGTTTTCCTTCCATCCACCCACTCCCCACAAGATTAACTCCCTTGACACGACGCATTCGAGCACTCATTTCACAGACGCTGACTGCCACAAGACCTGGTGCCCGTATGTCACTGCCACCAGAGGTGTGACGGACGGACACCGAGGGCTTAATTTGCCAGTTTTCTGACCCCTGCGTCATCTGCGTAGAATTATCGCCCCTTTGCCGTGAAGTCAACGAGCGTTTAGCTTAGGTGTGCTCCATTTTTTTCTTAGCACATCGCGTCCAGCCGCTAACGCAATATGCCGGGCTATGACAGTCTAGCATGAATCATGCGTCACAATTTTAACGGATCTGAATGTATCAGCGGATCAGCGACTGCAGTGAGGTTTCATCGTGCTACGTTCCCGCTAATACGTCGTAATTACTACGTAACATGTGAGAAAGAAAGCGGGCGATTTTTCGTGTCTGAAAATACCTATCAGAAAAAAAGAAAGGCCAAGGGAGATGGGGGTACAAAATTTAACAACTGAAAGAGAGAGTCCAATAAGATACAATTCCACGCTGTCCCATAAAGACAGTGGTGGGCATGCGCACACAAGCTGTCCTTTTAAGACGTTGTCGGGGGAGGGGGGACCACACACGTGAGCTCATTCGCGCACGCTCGTGCGCACACCGCCCAGTCCTATTGGGAAGGTCAGTCGCTGAGTTGTTACAGCGAGAAAAGCTTCCAGCGTCTGCACAGTCGACTATCGAACCTGCGAAGACGACTAAAAACAGAGCTGTCACGACACACACAGTCCCAGCGGGCGACACGACATGATGGCAGTTCATGGCTACACAGTCGCGTTTACTCCCAGACAAGGCTGATATGACATATTCTGAAGGCGCATGCGTTCTGGATTTTAAAAAAAAATTGTAAATTCTGGTTCGCTTCGATATACGACTGTACAGCTGGGACCGTTGCCGGTGTCGGGTAACGACTCCCCCCCCCCCCC
>SMGT01016278.1:127378-141674 GCA_004794575.1 Lanistes nyassanus
GTACTGCGAACTCTTTTAAGCGAAAAACTGTTTCGTCACGCTGACCCATGTGGCTAGTTTGTGCCCTCCCACCACCACCACCACCACCACCACCACCACCACCACCACCACCACCACCACCACCACCACCCTTGGAGCACTGAAGACGGAAGACGCCACTGGAACGATAACGAGAGGCTGGCTGTTCATTCTCTTCCATGGGACTTGGCGCTCCCCTGCTGGTAGCATCCGCACGCCCTCACAAATCCCTGCACGTGCACACACTCCATCATTCCTCCTTCCTGCCCCAGCTCCCTACAAGAGTCGGTAGCAGAAGTCCAGACACCTGCCAGCTGGACACTCAGTCGCCCAACCGTGCTTTCCTCTCTCTACCCGAGGCTCCAGCCCGCCACTCCCCGCGTGTTCAGCTGAGAACCAGACGCTAGAGAAGTCAGCGAAACGAGGTGGTTTGGGTAAATATGGAGGAGAAGGAAGATGAAGGAATAGGACGATGGGATGAAACGAAGGGAAAGTTGGAAAAGGAGGTGAAAACAAGATGGTAGAATGAGAAATAAAACAAGAAAAGAAGAAACAAGCGAGATTTTTTTCCCCTGTAAGTCAAGTGTCGCATATAATTCTACATCCTAGCTCTAGGTCTGTGATAATCGAAAACGTGACAACGATGTACTTGAAAAAAAAGCCCCTGGCCGCAGGCTGAATACACTTTTTTCCCAACGCTAATCAGGGAGAATGTTTGCCCTCCGGTAACATCAATAATTTATCGAAAATAAAAATTAACGCAAAACCGTCACACTGATGGGGATGAAAACTGCCCAAAGGTTGCTTTAATAATTCATGAAAATACGACAGAAATAAACATTTAAAAAATACTCTACAAGAACTGCGTTGCGCGTGCAGTGCAAGTGTCACGTGTTGCACCCATCTGAAGCTGCTCCCTACCCTGCTAGCTCTCTTCCTGGGCATGCGGTTGCACGGCGACCAGCCTCTGTACGCCAGATGTGATAATAGGCTTCCTGGGCGCAGTGAATGCTGGGAAATTGAACCGTCTCCTCCAGTATTTTCAGCGCAGCTGCCAAACTCATCGCAATGCCGCGCGCTCCCTGCTTCTAATGGAGTCTGCCAAGCTTGCCGTAGTCCGCAACTCTCTCTCTCGACCCTGTTTCCCTCCTGTTGAACGGTGCGTTTCAACGACTCCCGTTTTGGAGTACTGTACGGCTCATTCTGGTGAACGATGAGCAGGTATAGAAGTACCTGCGAAGGTGATGAGGGAGAAAATGAAATGAGTTCGGTGCACGGTGTAGGTTATTCAGGTGAGTGCAGAACAGGTACATGGCAATGTAAGAGGGGAGAGATGCACAGCACGGGCCTCTGAGCTCACAACAGGTATACAAATACCTGAGGAAGATGAAAGGAAAGATGAAGAAACCCAGCACAAAACAGGTGAATGCCTAGCGAGATGATTTTATGGGGTGGGTGGGAGGGAGGATAATGGGGACGGGTTGAACAGCAAGGTCACACTAGCGGGTGCGCGCACGCGCCCACGCACACACCTTTTCCGAAGATGATGACACGGGGTAGGCCGGCGGGAATAGATGTACGATAACAGCAATTTAATGACAACTGGAGTTGAGTTCCACTGTAAGTGCAGACAGAGTGAAAACTTTCCAAAGATGCAGACAGTAACTATCAGTATTGAATGCGGCTGCTGGGTGTTGAACCGTCACCGCCTAGCGTAGAATAAAACCGTTACAATGCCGGTGAGGGGGTCACGATACCGCTCTAAGAAATGCTGAGGGGCTTTGAGACAGGACGTCAGGGCGTCGCCACGTCAACAGGAAATGACAAGCACTTGCTGTCCCCGACGCCCTGACCACCTGCGCGCCGTGAGAAACGTACACGCGCTCCTTTGATCTCTCCGGCGATGAGACCTTTCGTTGACAACTTTCCATCCTACCTGTCAACCCGTCACACTTACTGTTCTCTAGCCTCTAACCTTCAGACATCGCGTTTGTTGACGCCTTTTTGCCACGGGCCTGGTTTGTTATAGCGGCAAAAAGGACGCGTCTAAACCCCTCGTGTGCGGTGCATAATAAAAAAGACGTATAAGAGTATAATCGTGACCTTACCCTCTCCCCCCCCCCAAAAAAAAATTTGACGCTGGAGTGGGGGTGGTGGTGGGGGAGATGTTTTTGGTCACGCTACACTCGCTCGTCTTCCCCTTCTTCTCTAGTCCGTCCACAACCCTTGAAGCTTCCCCCCCCCCCCGCACTGCCGTCAATGCTATCACCTGTTAGCTCTACAACCCACACCCTCTGCTTTGAATACCTGTAAAGCGGTCAGCACCTACCAGTTATTCAGGTCGTGTTCAAAGCTGAAAAAGTCGATGTCGCCGATATTCTGAGGGTGTTTGTCATTCCCATTCGACAGCCTCTCCAAAATATTGGCAATAACGACCTGTCTTCTGTGCTAAACATCTGAAAGTTCCGTCTGCACACTAACGCTATTGCCTACATCCTTTCGCCAAACGCCTCTCTGCAACATTCAGCGTAAAAATCTCCTCCCCTCCGCAACACTGCTGTGTACATGATGTGTCCTAAACACCTGTACAACAGTCTGTCAACTCCTTTCCTGTTTACCTGCATCATCTCTTACAAACAGCCCTCTACGTCAGGCCGTTTGACCATCTTTCTATTTACATACACTGCGTGCACCAAACAACTCGCAACAACGTCCTACCCTTATGGGTTGTTTACCTACGTCGACACTGCACATCTCCACGCGTCTGCACAGAACAGCAAAGGACTTTGAAGGCGCTGCACCAGTCGCAGTGCAGACGACGCTGTGACTCCACTGCGCTGCTGCGCGGGACGTGTCTGGCCGGCCCCTCAGCGCGACTGTGTTCTTTAAAGACAGAGTGATCTGGGCAGTGAGCTGAATGATCAAGGAGGAGTGGGTACAGAAAACCTTAGCAATTCTCCACCGAACTCTGGCCTTTCCGTTCTACCCATCATTCTCTGCCTGCTCCTCTCACTCTCTCTCTCTCTCCCGCACCCTCTCCCTCCTGCATGAACAGGCACCTTTGCTTGCTAAGACGGTTTGCCCATCACTAATACGGCACTTGTAATATTCTGAGGGCTTAGTTTGTAGTTGTGGGCTCGCTGGCACACCAATCTGTAACCTAGTAGCTTGATTGGGGGGGGGGGGCAGGGAGAGAGAAAGAAAGAGCGAGAGGGAGAAGAGAAACGTTAAATCCGACGACAGGCCCAGGCTGCAGTAAATTTGATCAAGCTCCAGAGCACTTCAGTTCCTTTCCTAGACGGTCAAATTTAAAATTACAATCACGGGGGGTGAGGGGTTGGGGCTGAGGAGAGTGGAGTCTGCAATGCCAGGAATATCACATGCAGTCCGTCTCGCCTGTGCTCTCCCGCCGGACAGCACGTTCGGCCAAGCGGCGACCTCTTCCGGCGAGGTGTCGGCTCGAACGGGGCACTGCGGAAGAGGGTGTCTCGTCTGGACAGGAAACCATCGCAAGGAGGATTTAACACGCAACCCTCTGATTAGCATCGAACCACGGCATTATGGGACGCAGCCTGCTCCGATCGCAGTTGTGAGAAATTTGTGCCGTCTGGGGAACGGTGTTTTTTTTTTTTTTTTAAGAGAGAGAAACTCGGGCAGACGGCGACTAGACTTGATCAAAGATCGATATTCCGGGGAAGATTTCCTCTCCGGACGAAAGAAGTCTCTCCACGCCGATATCTGCTCCCTGGAAGACCATTACTGTTAAAAAAAATCCGGTCCCGAATATTGTTTTCCCGAGGTGGGACAAGGAACCTTCAGCCTTTAACCAGCGGATTATGCCCTTGGTCAGGTGCAGGTGCAGACAGTCTGGTTTGCGACCGGCAAACGGTTTATGGAGACGTATGCGTGTGTGCACCCCCGTGCGAGTATACGAGCTAGTCAGTATGAGTAATTGCGTGTGTGACTGGGGAAAGCGGGAGTTAAAAGCGTTGGGCTACTGGGTGATAAATCTCGACGTCAATAATACCAGAACTACTTAAAATTCTATGCAAATTGCCACACCGGAAACTACAACATCAGGCGTTGAGGCCCTCCGCCTCCCACCCCGTTTTACATGGCAGCATATCCGTGTCATGGGAATCGGCCAATCCCAAGGCGTTACTTCTGATGCATAGAAAGCTCTGGGTTGGAATATGTTCCCTCTTGCTTTCAGCCACAGTACAAAATTCGTAAAAAAAAAAAATTCTGGAAGACACCGCGAGACAAATCTTATAAGCAATCACATCTTTGCAGCGTTTATTTATGCACATTTGCGTCGCCTGTTCATACACAGCAATGACAACAAAGTTGACAGGGAAAAAGGACACCACGGGTCGCTAGGTATCGAGTGTAAAATGAAACGTGAGCCTTTTATGTAACCAGATCCAAGGGTTTGTTTATACAGAGCAGCAAGTCTGGCGACATATGCTCTCTTCCGTGTCTCTGGAATTATATGCCGTCCTCCCTTGACGTGGATGCTGCAAGATCCAATTCGAAGCTGTTCGTCTTCCTTCGGGACAACCCGGAACGGGCCCTTTGGGTCCCTGGCCAGCCCCCTTCCCCCTCCTTCTGGCTCCTACCCCGCTCTTCTCCACTCGGTCTCCTCCCGACCCCAGGCAAGCATGCTGAAAGTTTCATGGAGTGACCTCAGGCAGGCATGAATATTTATGCCGTCTGTTGCGTGATGCTAGGGAGGATGGGACGAGACGGGGTGGAGTTGGGGAGGGGGAGTTTAAAAGGAGGCAGCGGTGTGCATCCTCGGTGCAGCGAAACACGGGTTCGGGCAGAGCAAAAGCATGTGCGTGCCCGAAGCTCCAGCGAGTTTTACACGCGTGACGAACGTCGGTGGTGCTAGGCACTGACGCTGGAGCGACCCGTTAAAAAAAGTAGAGCGCTACAAGGGTCCCGGCAGATTTACTGGTCAAAAGGCCCAGATTAAACTCATAATGTCCATATCAGTCACTCTGGTCAGACGGCTAAGATCGTCAACATATCTTGCAGTATGTGCTCCTATTTCTTTCAGACAGGTCCTTTACTTTCTTAATGTGATTTTTTTCTTATTTATATCTGATTTGTTTGTTTGGCAGTCCTGATATACGATTAATGCACAGAAACATCTACTGCATCTGTGTAATACTTGGTTCAGTGGTTTTGTTTTTACCATCGTCAAAACAGCTGAGGTTGCTAAGGAAGTCAAACAAGTCAAGAAGACAGTATCGCAAGTTTTATCTACCAGGCAATGTCACGGAGTTCGCTGAATAGTCTACTTGACATTTTCTCTTCGTCTGTTCAACTTCCACGACGTGAAGGCTAACAGAATCGAAAAGGAGCCACCCCCCCCCCCCCCCACACACAATCCTGACAAAACATATGAAGATGCAAGGCTCAACGAGAAAAAGATACGCTAAATATAATACACTTTTTTCCGAAAAGAGGTGGGGGAGGTGAAAGCAGATTTGAGGAAAGGAGAAGATAAAACCCCTACAACTGAAGCAAAGGAGGAGGAAGAGAGATTTCGGAGGTGGGTGGGGAGAAGCAAGATGGAAGAGGATGAGGGAGAGGTCAGACCAGTGAACCAGGCAGCAAAACAGACTGTATCAGACTGAGCGCGTCATTACGCACAGCTTCAATAATACACCCGCCCACCCTCCTGCCCCCACCCTCCCTGGCCATGCGTCTTACTCAGCCCCGCACTGAAGTATTTCGTTCACAAGGATTTCAACCTGCAGCCCGTTCGCTCCCAGTCGTGACGTCATGCACAAATTGCAGCGTAGCGCAGGCCCTCTCCATCAATCAACTGTCACGTGATTCAAAAGTCCCCACAGCTGGGGGAGGTAGCTGGATGGGGGGGGGTCGCGGAATTACTTTATGGCTCGAGTCCGAGATGGGGTGTGGGGGGGGGGGGGCGAAAGAAGCGAAACAGGAGCATTTCCCACTGCTGGCACAAATGCAAGCTATTGCTTCAACAATTTCCTTTTTAGTTTCCAAGCGCCGAAGCTAGAAGTTACACAATAAATCTTCTTCCTATGTCAAAATAATGAGAAATTAGAACACGAAATCGACACAGGTGCTGTACATAACGAGGTGGCTCGATTAGCTGGACGCATCTAAACATATGGGGTCTGGTTTTAATGTCGTAGGCACGTCGTGAATGTCGGTATCGAACGCAGATGGACTCTTAGGCAGCACGCACGCACACAAGTCAGAAGGAAAGCTCACGGCGCTAGGCACACAAAAATTTGCGACGATACGGTTGCATCTTCACGGAAAGGGCACAACAAATAAAAAACATGATACTCGGGTGGAGAACAAGCGCAAAAGATTTATCCTCATGCGCACCTTGATAAGAAAACTTTAGAGGGAGCATTGGTAACGATATATAAAACAGGAAACGCCGCATTTGCTGAATGACTGCCTGCAGTGCGCGTAGAGACCTCATCGATCTTAAATCCTCAGCTACGTAACGAAGGTCTCCCACTGACATCCGCGGACCCCATTCCGTTTGGAAGTACCGTTATCGCTGATAGAGGGCTGCGCGATGCTGTAACTTCTGATCACTTATAACTGCTTATGACACCGATAGCCCCTCCTGCCCCCGTCCTTGAGCTCCGCCCTCACCGAGATAGCTCGCCGCCATTCGAGAACCGTAAACTTCTCCATGCCCCAGCGTCTGTGATAGTCTCTGGATCGTTTAGAGTTTATCCTCCAGCCCAAGATGCAAATGGAGCGTCCTGTGCACGTGACACCCCGAGCACGCAGCCCCAAAAGTTCTCCTAGATCAAAAGACAACTAACTACCAGCTCAGCACACAGACCAGGAGTCGGGGGCCGGAGTCAGGGGCCGGGGGAACAGGGGGTCTGTAGTTGCCACACCATCGACATGCCATTCCGGCGCAATTCAGCCGAACGCAATCAAATGCAAACATCGTCTGTACGACCATTAAAACCTCCAGGCACCATTCTCCACGTAAAACAGCCTCTCGTTATCCACCGGCAGCTGGCCCGGACAAGATCACGTAAAGAAACGCCGACAGACGTGACGGAAGCCAGGGGCACGCAACAGCCTGATGACGTAATGGGGTTTCCGGTGCCAAGGGGTCTAGCTTGGGAGAACCCAGGGGCCACGAGACAGAGCAGGAAACTTTCGGTCCTATTAAAAAAAAAAGCAAACTTTACGATTATCATCGAAAGACAGGCATCAAAGAAAGAATCGGAGTTATCGTTATTTGCTGATTTTTCAGCAGAAGGGGAAAGGATGAGAATGCAAAAAAAAAAAAAAAGGAGAGAGAGAGAGAGAAAAAAAAAATCTGTCTCTAATACCTAACAGCATGATCTGAAACTTAAGTTCATTAATAGAAATAGTAATCTGGATACTCTGGCCACATAACTGTGTGTAGTAAAAAAAAACAACCGTGAAATGGTAAACAAAATTAAAATCCATTTTCTTACCTGCTAGGTGACAGCGATCGATTTTACTATTATGCAAAGGTAGCTAACAGTTCCTTATTGACAGTTCAGCTCTGGTAGACTTTGAACCAGTTTTCAGGGGGAAGGTGACTGTGATAAGTGTACCACTTTCTGCCAAACAGATTCCTTTTTTGTTGTTTGGGGTCTGTTTTTTTTTTTGGTCGTTTAACATTCTGAAAAGGCGTCCGCCCCAGCCGTGATTTTCGCTGCTCAGTGTGAACTAACGCACATTGTTGGATCCATTAACTGGGGGAAATGGTGTAAAGTTCTCGGGCAAACTATTTCTCCAACCATTTAGCGATGTGATTTGTTGACGTCAACAGGGTGCCTGAAGCAAATTGACTTTGGGTGGTTTGTTTTTTTTTGATAGTGCAACAGCACCTGTTTGCACAGTAATATGCTAACCTACATTCTTCTGCCTGCTCGACAGTGCGTGTTTGCCGAGATGTTAATGTCATTCGTTTCAATGGCCGCTTCTGATATTGATCAACACATCAGTTACAAGAATGCAACCGCTTCGTTCTCCGCTTTCTCTCTATCTCTCTCTCTCTCTGCAACACTCGCGCGCGCGCACGCACACACAGAGAACTTCAAACAAAATGAGAACGAGGCAGACGGATGTGGTCGTGTAATGGCGGATGACAGACAAGGGCAAGCGAAAGAGGGAGGGGAGCGGGAGACAACACGATCTGAACATGTGTACAAGGACAGCGAATCCAGCCAGGACACAACCTACATCAGGACCCAGCTTCACGACAGCTGCGGACGTGGGCCCTGGTTAGCTCGGCAGGTAGAACTGCAAACTAGAGTTTGGATGTTGCTGGTTCGAATCCAGGAGTGGTCAAGGATTATTTCTATAGATAAATCTTGTGCAGACTCCATCTGGCATTTCCCCAAATATTAAACTGCCTGTCCCCAATGACCCTCTGACAGCAGCGTTGGTTCTGGTGCGTCTTTCAGTGCATGGCTTAGTAATAAGATCCCAACCTCCCCATCGTACAAGATCACCGCGAGGTGAAGGCACTGTCCCTCTAACGTTTCCTACCTACCAAGAGTTGCGGGCAGTCAGCTTGACTGCTGAGAGGCGCTAGAAGAAAAATTCCGCGCCACAGTATAACATCCTTTGTAACGCCTCGGCTCTAAGTTGCAGTTGATCGATTCCCCGTAGCGTCCAGTAAACGGGTTCTAGCCACACAAAGTATGACGTTGCGATATCTAGCTTCACGCGGCATCTTCGCGCCTCTAGAATCTCAGTGAGATCCCTGCCAGCAAAAGACACTCCCCCTTCCACTGACGCTAAAAAACAGCAAAAACGCAGCACTTTTTTTCCCTTTGTCCTTATTTGCATTGATATCTCGAGCAAGATTTGTCATCTTCTAATGTACCTCCGTGATGATGCCTAGTTATTCGCTCGCTTTTTCAACTTGCAAAACTTTCAACAGCCATCTTCGGAAAAACTTCCGACCCCCGATCATTTCTGCCATTAACTTCTATACCCCTTTCTACATGCAGGAACGCACGTCTGCAGACACATGCACTGCACCTACCGCTACGTACCCAGAATTCCTTCGCCAAGCTACAGTGGCTTGATCGACTGCCTGTGTACGTCATTCGCAACTGATATCTACTTGCCGAAAACGAGTGGAGAGGATGGAGGAGAGGAACTGGGAGACAAAGAGAGAAAAGTCTTTCCAAAAAAAAAAACCCCAACAAAACCCACCAAAAACAGCGGCGAACGCGTTCGTCTGAAATGAGCACTTCGCCTACTGACTCCGCGATCCAGTGGGCGGTGTCGCCGACGGATCGTTACCCAGGGCAACGAGAACGACTTCGCACGTAAGTGTGGCATCGTACTCGATGATGGCGACACTAACACGCCACTCCTGCTTTCGTCAACCTTTTTTCCTTTAAATCTTTTTTTCTTCCTTTTTCAACTCAGTGAACTCCTGTGACGTTAACCGCTTTGGCATTTTGATGCTGAGAATACCGAAGTTAGTTCCAGTTTCAGCTTCGAGGTTCGGCAAAAACGATGAATTGCTCATTTTCTTCGAGTGGGGGAGGTGGGTGTCGGGAAATCAACGGAAACTCCATTTCTTCGCTTTGTTCACTTCGCCTCTTTCAGGGTTTTGAAAATCACACAGGTTGGTTGTAGTTACTGCCACCAGTTCATCGCTGGTCAACGGTCAAAGACGAAGAGGCCGACAGCAGATGATGAAGAGGCTGGAACTGAAAAACCTGTCTGCCCAAAGAAATGGAGATAGTTGTGTCGGTACTGATGTCCTGGCCTAGATGTTTAAACACAGTCGTCTATCGATCTCGAACATTTTCCTCCTCAAGACAAAAGAGATCCTATGTGCTGACAGAACTGAAAAAAAAACCCAACCAAAAGTGGCGCGTAGACATTCGGAACATGTCATGTCAGCCTTTTTTCTGGGAGCAAACACGAAAATGTGGTCTTGAATTTGTCAAGAAGCGCCACCTACTGGGAATGCGTGAAGCGCAAGTTCCATTTGGAGTCGTTATCACTGTTTCAACAGACATCTGAATGGAAGTGATAGGTGCGGAAAGTTCACCCAGGAGCCAGATCCATCTAATGGCTTCTATGCGAGATCGAACTTCCTGGCTTTTCCACAAACATTGCACCAAGCGTTCTCCTCCTGTCGGCTGTTTGCACTATCAAAGGCATACATCTCTGCAGCCCAGGGTGAGTCTGCTACGATTCGGTAAAAATTGAGGATGCAGTGTGATGGGTCGTTTACCACAGGCACAAAGAAGCTTTGTATACAACCCTAAAATAGTGCCTGCCCCTTGTATGCAGCTGAAATCGAGGTACCCCTGCATACCGCCCTTAAGAACTGAGTTCAAACACTACGATGACCGTTTACAAACTTCTGTTGGTTCCGTTGAACCAAGTCAGAGCAGTGATCGAGGAGAGGTTTTGGGGGAGTATGGGTATCGGTGGCTGTTACTTCTAGACAGATTCTGAACCTTCAAGTCCTGCGCTCAGTCAGGTCTCACCCAGGAAGCTCCACGCGCCTGTCTGCCCTCCCGCGGTCCACTCCTCCCAACCCTTCTGTTGTGTCACATCTCGCGATGCAGTCACGCGTAAAGGTGCGAGGACGTCTGGGCTGTAACACAGTGTCCCACGACAATAAGAATTTACACGCACAGTTGTCCTCCTTTGTGCCCCTGGCGTCAGACCCTACGTCCCACGCGCCCTGCTTTACGTCCTGGTGGTGACCTCCCCTGCCTGGCACAATGGCGGCTTGCTCCCGTTGCCCCCGTCTTCTCCCTGCAGCCAGCGGTGGTGGGTTCCGAACCGTAATTACTTCTGACGCTTTTCTCCGACGCCTTTTTTGTGGTGCGAGAATTGCACAAACGATTGTCGAGTCCTTTTGAAGCAAACTGTCTGGCTGGTGCGAGGATATTTAATATTTCTGCGATTTTGCCAGCACGACAGACGAGAGCTGTCGATCACGCCACCACACCCCACAAACTGGAAACACAGGAAAGTACACTTCGCTCTTCGAGGTCATTTTCTTCTCTGAAATTAAACTATTAGATTTCCACCAAGTATCGGCTTCCCATTCTCTCTCACACACACAAACGCACTTTCAGGCAGGGGGAGAGAGCATGTTAGTGGGGAGGGGGGGGGGGGGCGACAGAATATAGAAGTGTGAACTGAATCAAGCTCGTGAACGCCAAAACCCCGCGGATATACTGATAAGGATCATTCATAGAGTCAAAGAATGGAATGTAAGACGAAAACTCGTCCAAAGAAAACACGCAGCGATGTTTCTGCAAACTTTACGAAAATATTAACATTGTAATTATTGCACTTGCCGACTTCATTTGTCTACACACCTTTCGCTTCTCGATTACCCTGCTTCTGCAACTCGCAGAAAGGAACCGTGCTTGTGTGGGTAAAGGGGGGAGGAGGGCACGAGCGAATAGGACATTGGCTGTATGTTAAAAGTTCAAAACAGTTTTCCACAGACAGTTGCTTTGTTACCTTTGCTTTTTAGCGGCTTGTCCTGCTCTTCGTGGATGTTTACCTCTGGCTTAGAACAAACGCCTCAAGCTATATGTCACGGAAAAGTCATTGTCAGTGTGACTCGTCAACATCTGGGTGGATGCAAGGGTGGGGTGGAAGTGCTCTGCACAGAAACGTTTCTGTACGATTTTTCTTTCTTCTCGGCAGCAAAAAGGTCTCAGAGTCTATAGACACCTATTCTGCAAACACGGAGGCTTTCTCACAGCTGACGCATTCGGTTGTTTGTAACTCATATCAATCTTAGCAAAGCTTTTGAAGTCTTCGCCGGAACACGACAAGCCTTGCCGGAATTCCAGTTCCGTGGTTCCAGCAAAACGAAGATTAAACGCGCCTTTTCACCCTCTCCTTCTCTCTCTACCCCCACCCCCGGTAAACGCAAGGGCCGGCGAACTCATGTAAAGATATTTCTGGCACTGGTGAAATTGATCAGAACGCCTCTTCTCTCTGCCGGCGTCTTCGGTCGATTAAGATCAACACGAAAGTGTTGTTCTTTCATACCCACATTTTCCGATGTCAACTATCAGAAACTTTCATGAGTTGAGGGCAAAGTTTTCCAGTTGGCCAGCCTATTCAAGACTCGGCCATCAAAGATCAGCAAGCATCGACATCATCTTTCAAACAATGATAGAGTCAGGAAGGAAGCTGGGGGAATAATCCACGCGGGAATTGGAAGCAAGGCGTTCGGACATCAAAAGGGATACCCCTTTCAATTTATTTCCAAGATTTTATCAGTGCATCTTTTGGATTTCTATTATTGCAGTACTGAGTAGCTCCAATCTGTGTTCAAGGTATTTTAACTTTCGATAGAACTCTATTTTTCACATGCATATTGTGCATATTGCTGGCGACAATAGAGGCAATGGTCTATGAGTTATACGCGCAAACCTCCGCCGGACATACGGGTTTTAACACCCCCCCCCTTTAGGGAGGAGGGGAAGATGAAAGGGGGGGGGGAATATGAGGGGTTAAGGGGTGGGGAACAAATCGAAGGAAAGATGGAGATATTTACGAGATTTGGGGGAGTTATAAACGTTTGAACAAAGGTCAGCTAGAGGTTCCGTAAAACAAACAAACAAACAATCAAACCTGACTATTACACACAATTTACACTGCGCGAAGTAATACCTGCTGGAATGTCAGGTGACTAATATCAACGGTCCCTGCAGTATTGGGAGTATTGTCAGAAAGCGATGCAGGGTATATTTGCCAGTAAATCTCAACATTCCAGTTAGGAAAGCTTTTGGCCATTTTCATACCAATGTCGTTAACTCTCGCCCGTACAGGTGGCGAGTTTAGTGTTTATAAAGAATAATGTAAGACGTGTGCTTATAAAAGATATTTCCTTCTCAACAAAATAATAAAGGGACGTAATCAGTATTACCGAACTCGGTGTTCACGGCTTAGCAAAGACAGCAGTCTCAAATTACTTGATATATAATAGTAAAGTTTCTATTCTATGAGTAGTTAAGTTAGCAACCACAGATGTGGCAGACAACGCCCCCTTCGCACTCCTCAGTCGCCGCCGTGCATGTACACACCCAGGAATACGCACTGGAGTAATCTGTTTGACATAAACCTGGAACAGGGTTCTCTCTCTCTCTCTCTCTCTCTCTCTCTCTCTCTTGCTCCCAGCCATTTGACAGTTCCGTTTTCATTTAAATCCCTGGAAAGAAGCTGTACAGATCAACCACTCTCCGGATAAAGCAGGTCGTACTTATTCCATCCACGATCCCGAGGCAAATAGGCGTTCTTGACGGCTAATCCAGAGTAAATGAGACTCACAGCGCACCGGTCGAGGAGAGAATGATGAATGGAACCATTGCAGTTCGTGCGCTGAATGTCGGCCTGCACTTTAAATAAGTTCCAATGCTCCCGGGCTGTCAACACACACTACCGACTGACCTAAAAGCCTCTGTCCTGGATCAGGTTTGCGGGCTGCAGTGGCTTGCACCGCAGAGGCTTTGTCCCATCCCACAAACAGGCAAGCCTTGCACCGTTAACAGTACTATTAGCACAGCTAACCCTTCGCTTCTGCTATGTGCAGGGCCTCAACTTCCGGTAATCTGCTGCCAGTAGCTTGGTCTAGGTTATGAGGAAATGATGGTAGCCTTCAAATACACTTAAATAAACATCACTTTTTAATTCCTTCGTTTGACGTCAGCAAGCTGGAATGACAAAATGAACTACTCACTGTTTTTGAGGTAACTTGTGGATAGTCGAACATACTGCAGGTTAACTCGCCAACAACAGCTTACCGGAAGCCGAGGAGCTACCAGGGTACACCCAAAAAAAGGAAATGTTTTAACAGCGCTCGCGAATATTTGGTGCCGCAGAACATCCCTCAAAGCACCTCATCTTCCTGTAAGCGTTAAGCAGTGCTATACTACAAGAGGCTGATAAAATGCAGCCTTCGGTACAGGGAACTTTGGCCTCGTTATAAGGGGGTCTGAATTCCGAGCTCCATACATTCTTTGTGTGCGCTTGTTCAAAGGTTAGTCACCCTTTATTTCTGCCAGAGCGGACTGCCAGGGGCTTCATAGCCCTCCGTCCGTTTCGTCCTTGACGCCCAGGGGCGTCGTGCAGCGACCCACACTTTCAAACTTCAAACGCTCCTCGCGGAAAGTGGTCTAAGGGAAGGAAATGTGTGTAATCAGTAGCTCAGTCAGTCATACATATAGGATTGTGTCCCTTTGACGTGGTTTTCGTTGCGGCGGGGGGG
>SMGT01016278.1:161238-189065 GCA_004794575.1 Lanistes nyassanus
CCCCCCCCCCCCCACGAACGTTAAAAAAAGTAGCATCTTTGCGCCATCGCCTCCGCATTTTGTCGACAAACCTCGTGACACACAAGCCTAGCGCCTTCATCGATCTTTCAGCTCTTTGTGTATCGCAAAGGTCACAGCAAAGTAACTTATGTTTCTAAAGTAGGCGTTTATTTTAAATCAATATTACCGAGCTAAGCCCACCTGCCCCCTTCGCAGCTCATTCCCACCCACCTACAACCACCCACCGCATCCCTGCCCCATGCGACCATCCACATACACATGGCGCAATCCTGATACGTGACTTCCAGATTAAAACTTATCATCGATATTGGCTCTTAAAACACTTTTCTTACCTTTAGATTACATTTTCTACCCTGAGAAAAACGTCCGCCTACCTTTGAAATAAAGTACCCGCAGCAGCAGATGCATGTTGTTAAAGAAGTTGGAAGTAGACGTAGGCTGGAGTCTGTTGCGCCATTCCACTCAACCTGAGACGAAACGCTATCCTCCACTCGATTTATTTTAAAAGAAAACAGAATGGAGTCTAGAACAGCAGCAAGTATTTTTGCTGGCAGGTTAAGGCCTAATGACTACGTCAGGGTTTCTGACTGAGAGAAAGCAGGCCTGGGCACGAGTAATGCATTTTTTTTTTTACATTCCGTTTGAACTGCGCTCCAGCTGAAGCCAAGAAAATCCGCCGTTTCCTTATTTAAAAAATCACGTTTCCTTCCCGCGTATTCTTTCCAGATTTTCTGTTCTGTTTCGTTATCTTAGTCTCTCTTCCTCCCAGCCTGCCTCCTATCTTTTGCCTCCCCACTCTCCTTTCTATCCTCTCCGCCTTCCAGTCCTGTTTGTTTCAGCTTCCATTTCAAATGCAAAGAGACGAAGAATGGAGAAAGAAACAAGCCGCTAATCTGCTCTGTAACAAATATAGCCCGTCTTTCTGCTGTCAGTGTCCGTGAGTAGGTTATCAAAAAGTAAATTCTGCGTTTAAATATGCTGTGTTAGAGTAGTCTCTCTTTCTCTTTCCACCACCTACCCCCACCCCTCCGGGCCTGTTCGTACGTGCGTGCACGCACACGTTGTTTTGGGGAGAAAGGGCAGCGGTTTCGTAAGTGGCACAAACGCTAGATGTCTTCCGAACTAAGCGGTGACTGGTTCAGCAGAAAAGGCCAATAATCTGACAGCCTAAAATAAGGGCATCTCGCCATATAAATGCATCAGTAAAATTTAATTGCCCATAGTTCACGGCTGCTTCGGCTTGGGGCAGCAAAGAAACGGAAGTTAGAGGTTAGAAGCCTAACGGGAAGCGGGCGTCAGAAGTTCACAATCCTTGGAAGAGGTAGTCCTGGGGGTACTATTGCTAAGAACATCAGTCACGGCCAAAGGGCGAGGGTCAGGGGTCAAGAACGATGTGGTTTGTCAGACAGGGAAAACTCGTGCATCTTTTTGTCACTTGACCGTGTGTCTGTCGTCGCCGAAATGGCTGATCATGCACTGTTGGGCGTGTCACGCCTTGGGGTTATGCTGTCTGTTAAAAGGGGGTGGAGAGAGAGATTTGTAGCAGCTGTTGGTGTGTTGTTGCATTTATCTCCCCTGCTTTGCCGCTAAAGCTAAACGAGCGTGACTGGCTCTTTCAGCCTCCTCCCATCTGTTCAGATGGAACTAGGTGGATAAAACATGTTAATACTGCAGCCATTTCTTGATAAAAATAAGAAATCAAGGTTAAAAGGCTCTTCCAACTTCTCTACACCATCTGGCGATCAGCTTCAGGATTTTCACCTTAAAGGCGCACGTAGAAGCGAGCCCGTGCGGGTTTGTGTGCGTAAATGCGCGTGCATGCCTGCACCAGATGCGGTCTCACTGTGCTGGCACACAACAGCAGGAGCAGCAGCGAGGCGACGGACAGAAAGGTCGTGGTGGATGAAGGTCAAGGAATCCGAGACCCTGTGCACTGCTTGGGCAGACAGGATCTTTCCGTTCACAGCGAGGACATCAAGACGTAATTTAATGCCAACTGCGTCCTGTCCATACTATGAAACTCAAATGTCCCTTTTTTCAGTCGGTGGGCCCCGTGCATGTCAACGCAATCAATCTAGGAAAGACGATTTCTGTCGGTACCTTTCCAACAAAATCACGTATGACCTCCAAGCCCACCTTCCGCAGGACTTTCGTAGGCTATGAAAATCTTTGCTCGACGCCCAAATCAATAAGAACTTTGAAGTAAAAGAGCTTCGCGTAGCTTAAAAGCTGGGCTGCCAATCCATTACCATCCGAATTCCATTCTACGCGGGTGCTGCCTTCAGTTCACGCTTACCCGTTCTGAAGCACAAGAATATCACGTGGCAGTTTCCCGTTACGTCACACAGGAAGTGACCGTCTTTACGAGGCCTTTGGATCAAAGCACCATCCTGGCTTCTGTCAAGGCAGGATACCCCAAAAGTCTGGAACTTCCTTCGCTTTGCTTTCTGGTGGTCCGGGTTAGCTTTCATCTGCTGGCCAGGCGATTATGTATTTCAGTAAAGTATTTCTCTCCTTTTGGGACTCGCTGTTGCATTTTGATTGGCCCCTCCCTGCCCCTGCCTCTACCTAAACTCCTGAATTCTCTCCCCCTCCCCACCCCGCACCTAAAACAGGACTAGGCAGCTGCAAACTCTAAAGGCCGTCGTTCAATGGGACGCACGTGGCTCGTGGCGACCCCTGGTAACAAAAGTCTTGTCGCTTGTTCTTATCGCCCTGAAGCCTACGAGGTCAAAGGGCCTACTCGACCGCCGACGTCTTGAAAGTAAAAAAAGGGTTGGGGTAGGGGATTCCTTTGCAGTCTGAGAGTTTCGCAGAGGAGCCCTCTATTGAAAATACGCCAATCAAGGATTAGCAAAAGAATGGGGCTATCGACCTTTCGAAGTAGCGAGTTTCTGTCAACAAACATGATGGATGGCTGTGGACGTTGAGCCGTCTTGCCAAGCGCTCGGAACAGGTGGGGGAGCCTGAGCTGTCTGACAAACATTGCCGCCAAGCCTTTTTTTTAAAAATGCGGACAATCTTTGTGCTGAGGTAATTCGTCGAGAATGCACGGCAGCGGCCCGCAGGCTCTCGGACAGCCTACCTTGAGCTGCGAGGTGGCGTGGTGTAAAGCACGGCTCACACGGAGCAACAAAGCTGAATCAAAGCAGTGGGGGAGGGATACTGCAATCGGCTGCAACAAGCATAGAATTAATAGCATCTGGGACGTTTAAATTTGGGTACAAACGCGGGGTTTCGTTTACAGTCTCGGTGTGGGAGAAGTTTCCCTGTAAGACAGCTTGAAAAAAACTTATCGTTTTGTCGAAATGTGTGAGGCCTCCTTAAGGAATACTATGCGTCCGTTGACAGATTTGCACCTTGCGACCTCCCTTTTCAACCTGTGGCAACCTAAAAGTTTTGGTGGAGGGTGGTGTGTGTGTGTGTGATCGTCTCGACAGTTCGACAGCACTAACAGGGGCGGCCAGGTCTGAAGGACCCTCCAGGTCCTGCCAGTAGCCCTCGTGGCCAACACGTGCAGACTACCCGACTCGCGCTGCTCCAACGACAGACCGGGCTCCGGGCAACGGAAGTAACGATGGCGAACGCATGAGCCCTCCCATCCTCTCCAAAACGTTCGTTCTTTCGCTCTTTGGTGTCTGTCACCTCCACATACCGGCCAATCACATTTTCGGACTTTCCAAGAACTTCCAATCAAATCCTCCCCTCCGCCGCAGCCCAAGGAGAAGCAAAGACTGAGAAGAGCCATGTAGCCAAACCTTTTGGGGGTGGGGGATGGGGGGTGTAGAAAACTAGTGGCGTTAACGCAGTCCACGCAGCGCAGTGTCGTGATGTGTACATGTGATAATTGGTGATTAGTCCTTTATTTTAAGACCGGAGCATATGGTCTGTACGTGTGACTCGGTAATAAACATCTGGAAATGATGCTTGGGGTGAAAGCTCAAAGTTGCTACTCTGCCTCTGGCTAAATCCTACCGACATAACATTCTACTGTTTCGCTCACACTACTTCGTCATCCTGTCCACACTAGTGACAAGCCACGCTAATATCATTCTCGCTGGAAAAGGGTTTTTGCTAATTTAACCTACTCTGGTAACAGGCTGTGCTAATTTAACCTACTTTGGTAACAGGCTGTGCGAATATCGCTTATTTCTGATCACAGCCATGGGTAATTTCACCCAGTCGCTTGTAACTGCTGTGCTAATCTCATTCATTTGTTCTTACTGCTAACAAGCTGTGCCAATCTGCTTCTCATCTAATTCAATCTCTGTCGCTGCTAACAAGCTGTGCTAGTCTATCTCTGCGTGTAGCCTGTGCTAATCTCATACATTGTCACTTTTGCCCTGTGGCTGTAAAGGCTATGCCACACGAGAAACATAAATCACTGTTTCAATAATCACGATTCTGCGAATCAGTATCGCTTCTTGGCGTGCGAAACCTTTGTTGGAACGCTATGCAACACGATCGAAGCAGGCAGTCTATGAACACAGCGAAACATTACACAGGTTCTGTCCCTTCAGCTAGCAAGATTCACGAGTTGTTCCCCTTCTTCGCAGCCATTTAGGCATGCAGGTCAGTGGTCTAACATCACATGAAGCCTCATGAGCTTAACGTATATCAATTAAAATAAGGGTATTTTTTAAAGTTTCCAAGCGGACCAGTTGCTTTAGGGTACTCATTTATCAAGGTCGAGTTCGAAGCATCACATTATCTCGATCGTATATTTCGCTGACTGGCGCTCTGTGAATTACGAAACGCGAATGCCACATGCCCGAGGTCTGGAGCAGGCGCTAGGCTCAAATCAATTCGAATCAAAGAGAATCATGATTCCACGAATCAGTTTCACGCGCCATGCCACACGTGAATCATATATCGAAACTACATCGTCATGGTTATGGTTTTGCTTGAAAGGAATCAGATCGCCGTGGCATAGCCATAACACAGTCTTTATATATCTCTAACTTACTGCGCCATAAGCTAATCGCCTTTTTAACTCTACCGCTAGTAAAAGTTTTGCTGGTTTCATCGAGTTTACAGGAAATTGGACGTGGTCCCCAGTTAACTGGAATCCTGACCATGGTTAACAGAAAATCCCGCCAATCTGTCTCATGATGTCGCTAGTGACTGCATTATTTTCTGTGCCAATGGGACCAGGTGAGCTGCGTTCGCACCTAGATGAAGCGCCTGGCACAAGACCGAGATAAGGGCGCCAGCACACGCCACTAACGATGAATAGTAGAGTTTACCAACACACTGTCAGCACGCGCATTTTTCGGCACGTGCTCCCTCGCTGGCCACCATCTCGTGCGCTTGACAAACCACAGACGCCACGCTGTATCGTCAGCAAGCAAAACAGAACCATGAAACTCGTCTACCTCGCACGCGCTGGTCTAAGGAAAAGCGTTAGCGAGCATAAGCTGTTGGAAGATTCAATTTTCGCTAAAAGCTTTTATGTTGCAAAGACCGCCTATCGTAAAAGCAGGATGTGTTTATGCTCCCTCCTGTCTCGTCCCTCTTCTGGGAAAGGCAATAGAGAATACGCGCGCGTATAAATACGTGCCAGCAAGAAGACGCGAAGGAAAACATTAATACTGCCCATCATGTCGGTGACATGCATAAAGCAACATATATGGTTAATAAAATGTAAAATGTTAGTAAAATGCGTGTACTAGGGTCCGTGTGTGACTGTGTGAGAGAGACTGTGAGAGAAGGGGGGGGGGCGGAGATACGCATCCCAGTGCACAGATGTTGCCGTAAAGTCTGCGACTGTTTCACTCGGCGAAGCTCGCGAAGTGTGTGTGTGTGTGTGTGAAGGGGGGGGGGGGCGGCAATCTGCCAAAAATACCAATCGCCGGATGTTTCCATTGTCGTCCTCACCGACAACATAGCCGCCAACACACAAAGCGGCAGACGATCCCACTGGGACCTTTCTTCCCAGCATCCTACTGGGGTGCACCACGCTGCCTGTGGAGCTTAGCCCATCCGCCACCCTCCTTTTCACACCAACACCACCCGCCTCCCACAAAAAAGCAACGCATACAGTGCTGGGTGATAGTTTGGCTATCCAGTGACAGAACAGTCTGGATGAAGCCTTTAACTCCGGATAATGGTTACAATGAATGTTGTTACTATGCATGCGTTTTCTCCCCGTCTGATCTATCCGACGCTTTCTATTTGTCCTTGACGGTTAGGCGCGTGACAAAGGAGTATTGGGTTAACAGGACCAGGGCCAGCGATCGTCCTCTCATGCTTGCCGCAGCGTGCTTTCATCCGTTTGTCAGCACGCTCAGACTGGCACTCCCTCACTTTACCCCTTTCCACCCTCCTCTCTTCCATCCCGTCTTTTTCTAACACGCATGCGCGGCAGAGGTCGGCAGTCCGGCAGACTGGCTTCTGCATAACAGAACACGTAAAGCACAATATTTAATTATGGAGTTCTGGCACCGTCCCGCAAGAAATATTGGGGTGTTACTGTCATAACGCAAGAAATAAAGGAATAATAATGGCACACCGGAAAGAAACATCGCAATATTGCTGCGACAACATCAGACTGTTGTTCACACATTGCAAGAAACAGGGAAACTAACATTACTGATATATAAGGCAAGAAATTCTGGCGACGTGGTTCACAAATATGTCAAATATTCTGGCGCAATACTACACATTCCACAATACTGTCGATGATGTATGAAATATCGAAAGGAAGAGACCGAATTATCATGAAATGCACGTTAGTCCTCAGGGCTGGTGCATATCAGAGGTCTTGGAAGTTGGTCTTGAACAGTAGGCTTCGTCAAGTCTGGTTTTAAGACAGGGGGAGAGGAGTCTTGAACTCAAGACCAGAATTGCAGACTTGACCACCTCAAAACCTCTCATGCCCAGCGATTTTTGGCGTCTTGGCTTCAAGACTTTCGGCTTAACGGGAAGTCGACTGAACTCGGGAAAGATCTCTCATACACACCCCCAAGACTCCACGACAGGCTGACGTCAATGGTAACATCGCGCCCTCCGGCGGTGAAGGTGGGATGGCACACTCCACGAGTCCGCCATAAATGCCGTCCGGGCATTCCGCGTTTCTCGCGATTTCTCGTGCCTTATCGCACCGTCCGCCGGAGAGAAAACCCTGTAATTGGCCCAAAACAGTCATGATGTCGCCTCCACCTGGTACTGTATCAGACATCTTTCTGCGAGTCGTTAAAGCCCGCCTCAAGCCGAAACTAAGATTGCAGTAAAAGTCCGCATGTGTCCTGAAAAACCTAGCGATACAAAAATTTTAAGTATTTTTCTTTCTGTGCTAGAAGCACCAAAACAAGAGTGCGGAGATGGCAAAAGCCGATATCAAACACAGTACAATTCAAAAGCCCGCATGAATTATAACTTGAAAACAAGAAGTATCGCCTACTTATCTTTAAAAAGATAGGAGACACATTAGTGTATCTTAAATGAGGTAAAATTGGACGTCTAAGATGCTGCTTTGTTTAAAATAAGTCAATTTGCTTAAAAAAAGACGCAGCAGCTTTTGTTTTAACACTTTTAACCTATTTCAAAACGACATGGATCTGAAAATAGGGGACATCTTTTATTTGCTAGCATTCTGTTAAAGCTGGCTTAATAAGAGGATAGCAAATATCACGTGACTCCACAGGCAGCGTCTGATTAGTCAAAACCGACGTGATTGGGAGCGTTTAAGGGCAAACACTGACATCTTGGCAAAGCTTAACTTAGTCATCATGGGAAAACATCCGCGCCCTGCAGGTGTGGGACCGCCGAGACTCGAGGCGAAGAATAACGAATGCGAGAGCACGGAAGCAAAAACATTCCAATTCTTTGGTACTCCTTCTTTCTTCCTGTCACTCCCGCCAACGGCTATCATACATTTCGAAGTCAACCTCAGATAACGGCTTTATCGCAGGCAGCCCCCTTCCAACCCCCATTTCTCCCACCCACCCGACCCCCAGTTCTCCTTCCCACAGATGAGAGCTCCAAAAAAGGCAAAGAGGAAACCGACGCTACATTTGGAAGGTTCGGGCCACATCTGAATTGCGCAATCTTGGCCAGGTGATTTGTTCCTCCTCGCCTCCCCCACCCCATGCATCGTAACGAACTCTCTTCTCGTTAAAAAGAAGCTTCGCCCATGCGCTTAAGGTCTTTTGATGATAGAACCTGGGTGCCTCACTGGAACGCAATCAATGAATTCTGCGCATACTTGACTTCAAGCAGGGGGCCTCGAACGCAAGACAGGTAGGCGCTGCCTAATTTCATGTTCGACGTGATCAATGAAATTCTTCCTCCCCTGCCGCTGACCTCTGCAGGTTAACCCTGGAGGTGGGCCATTTTGGTGGTCGGAGTACGGCGCTTATCGTTATGCAGCGCGGCTATTGTTAAAGAACGCTTAATTAAGAGGCCTGTTATCGATGCTGCACTTAGGGCTGGGATCCGTGCGTATCCCAGGAACTCGTTGCTTGCACCTGGAGCGCCGGGAAACAGGTCGCACGCATTTGCAGGTCACGTGAGGACGAGGCTGTCAGCTGACGTCAGCAGCAAAAAGCATTTGCATGGGTAACAAGTTGTGTCTGAACGAAAGAAAAACTAAAGATGAAGTTCATATGTCAGGTATTAGATTTTTAAAAAAAAACAGACACAAAAGGAACAGAGAGAGAACCTATTGACAAAACACTGGAATTAAGTCCAGGCTAAATGATTTTTGGCGAGCGCGTGGACGGACAATCGTAGAGGTAGACGAAGGACTAAATATATGGGCAAAGAAAGAAAACAACAGGCATATCACTTCAGTCTGAGGACACACAGAACAAGACACCGGATGTCAAGAAAATAATGGCCTGCTCATTTTATGTCCAGGGTGTCAAGCCATGTCATCTGACCTGCTACGACCTGGCTTGACCCGAGACAAGAAACCATGTACCCGCAAACAAGATTGAGTTTCCCAGGGTCACTGGGCTGCTCACCTAGTCTCGACAGGATCAGGCACGGGGGGAGGAGGAGGACAAAAAAGTGCGCAAAAAGATGGGAGGGAGAGTGAGGTGGGGTGGGGAAGGAGGAAAGACGATAAATGGGCAGAATCCAGCAAAATGCTTCTAATTTTTTTTTTTTTTTACAAAAGGACACTGGAACACCCTAGGTATCTGCAGACCAGAAGCAACCACTTTAAAACTAGTTGGTGCCCAGACGGGAACGATCCGCCCCTTTGCTTACCGCCCCTTTCGATTTCTTTCTACTTTATCCACGTTACTCTTCACACCTTCTTTATCGTCTACCTCACAAAGGTCAACCACATTCCCTTGCCCTTCGCAAGGCAATTTTCAGATAGCCCACCCGTCGGCCGTGGTCAGTTCGTCATCGCCTTAATGACGTCCCCTTATCGACTGACACCCTCTTGGAGTTATCTCCCTCGTTACCGCTTATCTGTGGAAAACTGTGGACTTGCTCCGCGAGTGGTACGACGAGGAGAGAGTGGTCTCTCGCTTATCTAAATGGACTTGTCAGTCGCCACGGCTCCCGTGGACGCATACGTTGGGGCGTGAATACCAGTGACCACAGGGGCTGGGGCTGCCTCGCTCTGACCCATCGGCTAAACGTAAACGCAGCGGGTAGGACCTGGAAAAGGGAGGAGCGGGGCTGCTTCAGGGCCGTCTTAATCTGTCGAATATTTGCCGCTATGATCCTTCCTTGACCGCCACAGCCTTTCCTGCCGTAGTTCCTATGAGGTTCACAGTAACATAGCTGTTTCGGGTACACCTTGGACCCTGTGCCACTGTGCTCACTTACCCAGGTCCCAGGCCGCTAGGTCATTGCTTCAAACCGATTGGTTAACCAAGATAATTATGGAAGGGCACATAGTCAAGGACGAGGTCGGGGGAGGGGGGGGGGTCACAGTAAATACGAACGCGTTTCTAACAACCGAAACATACGTTCTTAAACATTGCTAATAACATTTATCAGGAAATATATTCAGAGATCCACGAAATAACGCTTCTATCCATGCTAGTTTCCTCATGTGAAGAGTGTGCATGAACTAAATTGTCAGTGCAGTGTACGGGTATCGTATGTAAACGTAGTTGGTGTTTTACTATTATTAACACGCTTTACTATTGATTGTTTAATGTGGACCAGCATACAACACGCTTTCTTGCCAAGACGAACAGTACAATTACCCGTCGTTTTCTCATGCTTTTCTTCCTTCATGAACGGTAATACTACAATCGCAGCAGCTAAAGCAAGTTTCTCTCTGATAACATGGCGCCATCTTCCTAACCTACCTCGGCTGGACCTGCTGGACACAGATTAGTATCACACGGGGAATTAAGACATGAAACACTTTGGAAAGACTGCGAAGCTATCGCATACAAAGGTGTAACGACATAGCTATGCCTCTGTGGCAGTGTGCCCACGCGTCCGTGGCAGATTATGACAGCCCTTTACAGAGGGAGCTTAGTCTTCTCGTTATAGGAGACGTGTCCGTCCAGAATCTTTGGAGGCAACATCCTGCCAACCAGGTTCCCCAGTTTCGGCAATCTCTATCATATTTAATAATGGGCCAGCCAGTCGGGATTGTCAGTATAGTCCAAACGTGCGGTTGCGTCCCTTTGTGGCCTTACGCCGCGACTGTCTGTGCAGGCGATTGGGCGAACGGCGGAAGACGACTTGCATTATCTTCTTTACCACTTCCGGTCACGTACGAGATGGACAACACGAGCCTGGCTCACGCACCACTATAGAGTCAACAACCGCGAGCAGCCCGGTGCGGTAACTAAACACAGGGCGTCCGACTACACTGACGTTCCCTGAATGCCTGCCCATGCACGCGCACGCACACTGATCGGAAGGCAATGCAAAAGGATAGCCCGCAAACCCAGACGCCAACACAAACAGCAGGAGACAGTCGGTCATTTCAGCGCTATTCCTGAACGATGTGGAGACAGCAGCCGCCGAGGCTGTAGCTGAATCATATGTCTAGGTGTTTTCAATAACCCGGCCTGGTGAATTTTTTCCCCTCCTATCAAGGGAGAGAATCGATCCGCGGTTATCCTTTCCTCGGCGTCAGATGGGCTCCGGTTCCAGCCAGTTGTTTCCGCCGTTACAGTGACTCGAAGAGTCGGCACGAGTCACAAATGGAACGACCTTTTTTAATAACTGCCTGGCACTCTGGAGGAAAAAAAAAACAAAAGAGAGGAAACGAAAAATAAAAAGCACAAAGTTCATCGCCATTTCACGATCCTTTCCCGACGGACACAGCATCAGTTGTGCTCAAAATAAACAACATACCAGTCACTTTATAATGCCGGATGCAATCTCAGACTCTACGCCATAATCGAAATTTTCGTATTTATGTTCTTCTGGTTTTGTGTCTGTCCGGCTACTGTTCTCTTTGAAAACTTTCTGTCTCACTGGGCAGTTCTTTATCTCGGTGTCTGTCGAAATGTTACACGAGAAGATTCTCTATCGTCTCCTCTACAACGTTTGTCATCATCTGGCATTTTGTGATTTGCAGTTCGTGATTTTTGCTTTGTGGTTTGTTACAACCAACTGTAGTATTACACTCGGGGCCTTTAAGACACCGGTTCACAATGATGCAAAAGACTTCAGGATTCAGAACGTGTTCTCAGTCAGAACTCTTTGTGTTCTCAGTCTGAAAGCGATTTGAGACGAGTTCTGGGACATAAGAGAAGAGACACGATTTCTATGATCTATCAGAAATCTGAAACCGCATGGTAACTACCACTAAGAGGTGTGCTGGAAAACAAAACGATTTTTAAAAAAATCCATACGAACGTTCCTTGTCTGAATTTTCTGATTTAAAAAAAAATTAGTCTAGGATCACGTATTGATTTTTTTCGAAAATAAATTTTGTACGCGAGAGTTAGCCATTCAGGGTTGCCGCACCATTAATCGCAGACGATTTAGCGGCGTGTTTAACCGCTCATGCGTGACCACGCGGTATCCCTTACAAACTACTGCACTATCGCTCCCCGCCATCTTTGTCCGTTCGCCTCGCTCTCCAGCGTTATCACTGTCGTCGTCACGGATCCCATTTAACGCTTGTCGTCTCCGCCGCGCGACCACCCAGACGCGCGCCAGCCAAAGCACGCAGCCAGCGCCATCTTCTCACCTGTCCGCGAAGACGCGGAGGAGCCACCTCACCCGAACACCTCTGTTCAGGTGCGACAGCCTTTGAAACATCATTCAGTAGACACCCTTCGGCTCCCGCTGAGCGCAAGGCCAAGGTCACTCTTCCATGCTTTGTGTCGCCCAGTCCTGACTGAATCGTGCGGGAATTGTGCTCAACCTTTAACTGATCAATCAGCAACACGTTCACATCCCGTTATCCACTAAGAGCTCATTCAACAAATTATCACGCTTGTAACAGCCTTGCCGTTGTTAAAAACCTATTCGTTGTGATGTCTTCTAACCACTACCAATCGTTTGACAAGATGAAGAATCTACCTCCTCAGAGAGCCCTGCTATCACCATTTCTTCTGTCAGGTAAATAAAAGCCTGCCCACTGTTGTCTCAATCCTTCAGTGTGTGTGTGTGTGTGCGCGCGCGCGCACGTGCGTGATATAGAGAAAAGTATGGCAAATCGTGACATTTCACAAACAGGAAAACTTCAGAAAGTATGCTAATTCAAAATGGCACACTTTCTAATTCCTGTTCACAAAACGTACCGCATAGTTGTTACCTGATGATATAACCAATTATATTCCCTTATTACTCATTACTCATTACTTTTCCATTCTGCGTGCCTCTCGTCCCCATGCTAAATGGCGCCCTGATATATTTCCTTTCTTCGCTTGCCTCCACAGCGATCAATAGTCAGAAATGAAAAATTAATGACCATCGCGCTTGCGACCAGCAAGTAATAAATGGAGGCTTTCCGAGGGCTTCTACGGCTGGCGTACTCCGCCACGTCTGGCGCTCCACTTGGTAAATAAAAGGTGAGGAGCGCGCGGCTGTTACCCAGACTGCAGCAAGCCTCGTCCCTATTTGTTCGCTTTTTGGCCGCATCAGCAGACACTCAAAGCCTCACCCAGTTGTCTGTCGTCTGCAAGGCACAGGACGACAGGTAAACTGCTGGAAATCTGTTAGTATTATACTGCCCAGCTGCTCCAAAAATTGTCGAGCTGGCTCTCACTTATGTAAATTCCAACACTTTCCAAAATGTATCACCCTCTCCGCCACAATTAGTCATGTCAACAAGAAAATCAAGGCCAAAAATTTTCATTCATAAACCATTGGAAGCATCCCATTTCTACACCACCACCACCACCACCACCACCACCACCACCACCACCACCACCAAATTTATGTTTAAAGAGCGGGAAAATTTCGACTTGCTTTAAAAAAAAAGAGAAGAAAATTCCGTGGAGTAGTAATCCAGTGATATTACTTAAAGTCTAGCGAGAAGGCAGGGAGTTATAATCAGAAGGGCAAAGTGGAAGGAGGGAATGTGAAATTAAACAGAAAACGCCGGGTTTGTTTTTTTTTGTTTTTTTAATGCTGACAAACACGTGTGAATGAAAACCAGATTCGAATGGAGCTGTCCGACAAACACAGCATACTCCCAGCAGAAAACGTTTCCTTGCGCAATTTAAAGGCCACAGTCATGTCTGCTCCCAGACAAGGATCAAACCGCATGCGCTGTGTACGCGTCTTTCGTTGTTTCCTAGATTTTACGGGCACATTTGTCTCTTGGAACATTTGGGTACGTATAGAACTGTATTACCCTGAGCCCTGCACCCATCCCTATTTCATGTGCATGTTCGTACATGTGCGCACATGTCTGTGAGAGAGGCAGACAGGTAGAGGGGGTAAAGAGGGGGTTCCTACATGGGTGCTGCGATATTTAGAAAAATAAACCAAAATCTGGGGGGATTTTGTTTTGTTTTAGCCCACTCGCTGGCAATTAGATAACTCAAGCGTGCTCGGTTCGCCTCTGTCTGTTTCGCAAGCCAGAGACTCACCAGCCTTCTTTTTAATTAGACACTTGAGCCCACTGGGCTAGCACAAGCCGCCAGACGACCAGGTAATTCCAGGACAGAGTGAGTCAGAGCTCTCACGAAATGGAATGGACAGGTCGCGGAAAGGAGGAAGGGGAAGAGGGATGATGTGCAGAAAGAAAAGAAAGATACTAGCCAAATGTGTGTGGGGATGGGGAGGGTGGTGGGGGGAAGGTGTCGTCAGCACTCATCAATTTCTCTGCCACCTGCGCGCGCAGCTCTGCGACGACATCCAGTTCTCCGAGAAAAGCACCCCGCCAGGTGCTGGTCAGGCAGGATTCCACCGAAATTCCCCCTCCAGCGCGTGCCGCCGAGAACATCTATATATTTCGCCCGCGCGAGACCCACCAGGCTATCTGGTGCTGTAATGTAGGTGCTGCTTGCGCAGAAACCAGGCAGGTGGGTTGTTTTCAGAACAGCGTTGTTATTAACCAAGAAACACGACTGCTTCCCTTTGCAGTCTCTGCGATAGCGGGCTAATTGCTGGTGAGGTTCGTTCAGTGGCATCGGGTCCTTAGGGAGAAAACGCGTTCATATCGCGCGGGGCAGGTGGTCTCTGACGAGCGATTAGCCGATTAACAGTGCATTTATCACTGTCGCATTTTATATCTCCTTTTTGACACTGATCTCTGCCTCTCTCTTCTCTCATCCACGCCCCAACTCTGCAGGTGATGACACGTTTCTGGTTTAAATCCCATATACTTCGCTTTCCTTCACGTCCAATGTTTTTCCTCTTTAGGAATGTTAGAAAAACGGTCCAATGTTACAGATGTGAAGTCCTTAGTGATGCTACATATCGTAACGTCAGCAAGACAGGGTAGTACATCTGGAAGCTCTAACACTACGTACGATCTTGCTACATTCCCCAATCTCGCGTCCATGCAGCTCGCCCCCGGTCAACACAAACACCGGTCTTTCTCAGCAGTTACGTAACTGTTCCTGACAGGCATACTGGCTGGACTGATGAGTCACGCGTCATTACACCAAAGATTATATACTACTACTGTAATAGTAAGTAGTATACAGTTTTTGATTACACCTAGTGTCTGTGAGCTTTCGTTCAGTGGCGCAAGATGAAAATACATGCTGTCACTTGATAAGAAAATATCTTCCTTTCTGCCTACTTCTCCATCTCTCCCTCCATTTAGTTGTTATATGTTGTTTATACATATATGATTACTGACAGAGTTTTTTGTGTGCAATCAATCGAACAATCAATCGATCAAGCGATCAATCATTCAATCCCAGTGTAAAGTGAGGGACGCCACAGCAAAAAGAATAAGACAAAACAAATGATCGTTTTTGTTTAGTCAGCTTCAATCCCGACTGAGAACCTTCACACTCAGCGAGCCTCTGGTCACGTGGGTCAGATTAGCGCCATTCACGCGTGAATAGAAACCGTAAGCAACCGCGCCCACGCCAATGGTGGCGGCGGCACATCAAACAGATAAGAGCTGGCGGCGGTTCCTTTGGGAGTACAGACCTGTCGAGTCCCTACGGTCGTACCGGGAGTTCTCGGTCTTGGTTCATGTAACACCGACGTAAAAGTGGAAGGATTGGGGAGGTACCGGTCTGTGAAAAACCGCGCTTGTAGGTAGATGAGTAAATAAGCCGGTAGTCAAACAGAATGGTAAGTAAGACTATGCCAGGTAAATAGGTTGGTGGGTTAGAAGGTAAGTAAATAGGTAGACAGGTAACTTGTAAGGTGCTCGTGCACGAAGGTCGACACATCGTTACGTAACTCCGTGTGCTGATAGGTCCTTTGGTCGGTTGGCTGGCTGGCTGGCTGGTTGGAAAGAATAATGGTATGCACGCCGGTCTGTTGCTCGCTCGCTCACTCAGTCGGTCGGTAGGTAAGCAGAGTGGTTGGCTTGTAAGCAAGTAACAGTTCTTTTAACTTTGTATCACATAAGGGTTTTTTTCTAAACTCCTTGCGACCCCACTATCACCACGCCCCAACCCCATCCCGTGCCAGAACCACGCTTGGATGCACACGAGGGCGCATGCTGATTGATGGATTAACACTTCAAGTCAGGCCCTCGTTAAGAGGGCTACCAACTCCTCCCCCCGCCCCGCATCACCGCGCTTCCTCTTAGCTGACAGGGTCACGCGAAGAGAGCGAGGAAAGCTTCCTGCTAGTCCCACCTTTCTCACCTCCATGATTAGCACCTAATCCTCACCTGTAACTCTCCGCGGCTTGGGCTCAGCGTTAACTGCCGGGCGGGTGGGACAGACATTATATAGCAGCCACCACAGGCCAGGTAGGCTTCTTCTCCAGGTGTGTGAAGGATAGCCAGGGATTAGTGCTGCCGTGAAATATTTGGCCAAGCGCTTCGCGCTGCGACAATACGCGACACTTCGTCTTTTGTTTGCAAGGAGCGAAGCGATTCTTCTTCATAAGTGCCTCCTTGCTATTCATAGTAACCTCTTCCAACCGGAAAGTCTGTTACGCGGGGTCTGGTATCTATACCTACCTTCCTTCCTTGGCACACGCGAACGCTTTCATGCCACCGGCGTGAGTTTAAGGCTGTTATCTCCCTGGCCGGCACCCCAGCACCCCCAACTCCCCCTTTAAGAAGACCACCGAGGACGAGTAGCAGAGTCAGTATGCTGACAGACACTGCACGCGCACTGATACAACTGGAGTGACAAACGCTATTGGCGGTGACAGCCAAGAGTTCAGCATCTAGTGCCAACATCTCTCACCTTCGTTAGTGGAACGTAATTCGAAATATTGGCCCTCAGGCTGCGTTCCACCCACTTACATCCCGCTTTCTTTTTCTTTTTTTTAAACCTCGATTGACCGCCTCGGTGGCCTAGTGGTTAAGGCATCCGCTTCCGAGGCGGGTGGTCGGTGGTTCGCATCCCGGCCGAGTCTATATCTAAGACTAAACAACTGGCAATCTAGGAGCTGCCCTGCCAGACGCCTGGCACTACAGGGAACAGTACTAGGACTGGTTGGCCCTGTGTTAGTATAATGTGACTGGGTGGGACTGAGGCCCTTGTTGCGCTAGCAGTCCCTCGATCATGTGGCAGCACGTAAATTCTGTCTAAGCAACGCCGTCCTGATATGCACCTAGACATTAAGCAACAAATACCCCCCTCCCAACTCGATTTGCAGCTTCTCCTTTTTACCCATCTCACCTAGACTCCACTTTTTTTTCTCTCTCTCTCTAATCTACCTGGTGAAGACAGGACTTCAATAAGGACTGGCTTTGTCAAATATCTGATTGCATCCACCTACTTTCGTCCTGCTTATCTACAGCTTTCATTTTTTTGTTTTTTCTTTTTTCTAACAATGCTACATACTCTGCTCCCCCCACCCCACCCATACGAGGTGTTGACCTGTCTTGTTTGACGATCCAGATTAAAATCGTGACGACAAAAGCTCGTGTTAGAGTCAAACCCAAGTCAGTAAGCTAGTGCTGCCATGTTTTTAAACTCTCCACCTGCGGTGCGTCCAAGGTGTCCGGACAGATAAATGTTTATTCATTTATTGCTCGCATGTTTTTGTTTTAATGTTTCCTTATTTCTTCTTTATTTTGTATATTTCTTTAGGTGGAATTGTTCTGATGTTGACCTTATTTTTGCTCCGTGCTTGTTTTATCTAGTTCTGTGTGTCGCGTACACATTGTAAATGCGAATAGTATGTATGAGATATAACTTGAGCCAGAAAAAAAAGCACAGGCTTCAAAATTGATACTTTCGAAAGAAAGAAAAATAAAAAAAATTCATCTGAAAATAAATTTCAACTTATTCTCGGTTGTGCTTGGCGTGGTATGCCCGCGAAGCGCATAATAGGAAGGATGATCTGTCTGTCCACCCACCCCTAATGGCACCCGACTTACAGCCATAAGTACCCGAGTCAGCGATTTACAGCCAGCTCTGTGCTCGAGGTCCGTAAAGCACACCCGGGTGCCGTTCGTCACGAATGCGTATAAAATATCTACCCCTTGAGCAAACACCACCCGATACCTGCCGCCTTTCTACCCGGGTCTAGTTAGCGCTCTCACCTGACATACACCTGAGCCACCCCTGGCTCTTCCAGCACTCACTGGATCACATTTCGAGGGGAAACAATTTAAACCCCGTCACCATACAAGCCCAGGCGCCGTCATTATTATTTGCCCCTGCCCCAATCTTGTCCCTTCTGTTCAGTCCCCTACTTCCCCACCCCTTTGCCCCTGTACCCACCTCTCCTCCCCACGCGTTTAGAGAACCACACTATAGACGTTCACTAGTGTGACGAGGGGTTGGTAAGACGGCTTGGAGACACTTTTGCCGTTCGTCTCTAGGGGCAGAAGGGCAGGGGCGGCGCGAAGCATATTCATCACAAGGGCTCTTCTCTCTGCCTGGTTCATCTGTCACAGCCGCTGTTATCTGCCAGAACCATCCATCTGCAACAAGCACTGCATGATTCTCCTGGTTTGGGCGTGTCAGAACGTCTCTGCCGCTGCATTCGCTTGTTTCGCGTGTCATTGGCATAGCTGTAATCGTCTGGTTCGTCCTTTCATGTCTCCGAGTCGTCTCGTGCATCTGATTATCATATCTCTAAACCGCTATGATCGTCCCCAGCCCCACTACTCTATCAGTTCCTCCCTCCCTCCCCAGGTCGATTCCAGACAGCTTACATCCTCACCGACCTCTTACCGAACGTGGCTTCGGGATCCAAACCCCTGTGACTGTATCATACCTTTAGGAGACTTTCTTTCATACAAACACTTACATGCTCATGAAATAGAGCAGATGGGACGCCAGAATCCCTTGCCACCAGCTGCGAAAAAAACCCAACAGTAAAACAAAAAAAAGGGGGGGGGGAATCCCGGCCGTGAAAGTGCTCCATTGTACCCACATAACAGACAGCCCGCCGAAATAATTCTGTAATGAAGGGAATCCCATCTCACTCGTGGCAAATAACACTATTAAGCGGTGGACATGTTTTGCACGTTGCAAACAGGTCGCGTGAAATTCGCCGGCTCGTCACTGGGGTTTCCGACAGCTTCAATAGAATTTTTATAACGTCTGTGGAGCACATAAGCCCTGAAACACAAAGGGCCTCCGTCCGCTTCCCTCCACGGAATTACTGCAGCACGTTGGGTGACGGGTGACGGTGGGAGTGAAAATGGGGGTAGGGGGAAGAGAGAGGGGACAGTGGAGGGAAGAAGCATGAACCACTTGTTCTATAGACCCCCCCCCAACCCCTTCAGTTTCCCACATTTTCGCTGACCTGAAGCTGCCAACGTATCAGCTTGTCTGCGCCTCTCGGAGAGTTGTTGCAGAGCGCTTCCCTCGCTCCTATTTTCAATTTGCTGGGATAACTGTCTTTGTATTATGTTAACATTAGCATTATAGATTTGTAACCAGAACTGTAGGCCTGTTTTCAGAACAACAATCATCCAGACCATATGAATACTCTCCCACTTCCAATAGAACTGATGATGAAGAGAATCATTTAGGACTTGCGCAGATGACAGGCCAGTTCGCAGCGACATCTACGACTACCACACATTCAGCAGCTGTCGTTAGCCAGCGAAAAGGGGACCGGATATGCACCTCTTTTGTGGGCAACAACAGGTCCAGCCGCCATATTGTGCCATGAAGACGCGTGGACCTGTGAAAATCAGCACGGCTGTTTTTATCGGCCTCTTTGTGCCCACTAGAAAAGCAGTCGCGACGCACAAACATAAAAATGTCAGAGCCGACACAGATCGGTTAAATGAGTGCCCGTTATCTAGTTAGGAAAAAAATATCGTCCGAAGTTAGAACTTATGTTTTCAAGAATTGTTAAGTAGGAACAGCAGTCGCCTGGGAACAGTAAGGAGCTGTGTTTGTAGCACGTATGTGTTGGCAATCAACCTGCTGTATCTGAAGTCAGCGCTTCATTGGTAGCATTAAGGTCACACCACTAAATAACGAGGCAGTGTGTGAAGAACGAGACTTTGTGATGTATTTGATGGCGGTATAGCTCGCAGGAGAACAGGCGAACCCCTGTTTTCGGGAATCGCTGTTTGTGCATTTTGGCAAAACCACAGCTATTCCTTACAAACGCTGGAAAGCGAGGTGAGATATCGTTGGAATAAGTATGAGGTTTTTTGTTGTTGTTGTTGTTGTTGTTTTGATTTAAGGGCAGCGCAGACGAGCGCCAATCGATCGAAATGACGACAAAATGTTTGAGCGTTAGGTGACGCCACAAAAGAAACCGAATGCTTCCAATTTCTGACAACAAAAAAACGTCGATTTTTTTCCAAAATGTATTTTGAAAAGAAATGTGACCGCGGCTTGAGGTAATAATGTAACAACGAAGGGAACTGACCAAGCGAGACTTAGACAAAAAGTCGATGTTTCGGGGCACAGGCCCGTCTTCCAGACGACACAAAGAGATAACAAATAAAGTCTAACCTACAGCACGAAGCTGCCACAAGGAGCTGTACACCCTCGATGTACTGGTCACCGTTAACACCACTGAAGGCACCTTTTAAGCGTCACCTTTCGATTGCGGCTTGTGAGGCTACTTTGTGTTGGTCTTTATTCGGTGTTTACACGGCCCGACTAAAGTCGGACGAAAAGCAGTCATTAAGAAGTAATCTAACCGCGTACATTAAACAGCTGATCTAATTTCGATGAAGAATTTCCGAAAAACGCCTCCCCGAGATTTCAGTGATAACAAGGGTCTGTAAAGAATATTCGATCCAACTGTACCCCAAATCATCGCCTTCACGGTCTGTAAGCACCGTGACACTCTTGGTTTGGACATTATTTTCGAATCATCTGACCAGTCTCATGCACAAGAGCACTGAACTGGTGCCACGAAAAAGAAAGCTTTCATAAATGCAGCGTCGAGATAACAGAACAGTTTCAACTCACCCTCTACACTTCATTGTCTACAGAGAGTAGGGAGGCGTGGCGGATGGGAGGAGGGAGTGCGGCGTCAACTTCTGTGGCAGCTGTGGTCGACTACTCCAGGCAGAAAAAAGGGGGAAGAATTGCTAGTACCCCTTCCTCTGCTTCTCACCCTCTCTTACAATGGCTTGTCTGTGTTGCAGTCCTAGAGATAAAGGCGTTAAAAACCTCCGAGGACTTGCGAGGGCTTCATGCAAATTAAGTGCCCTCGCAGGCGAATCCCTACCCAGTCGAGGCTGCCCCACGTGGTGGAAGACTCTCAAAAAGGAAGGGCAGCCCTTGATCACAGACTGAAAGTACCCAGCGTGGAGTAGAAGTAGTTGCTACTTAGTAATGCAACAGCGTGTACGGGATAAATTTCTCTTGAAACACGGGACATACACGCGCGCGCATGCACACGCACGCACAATGCAGCATTTCTTCCCCAAGCCAGAAAATGTTCAGTTTGCATGCACAAGGTAATAACCGAGACGTTCGCACACAGAGTCAGAATTTCGTTTAACAGATCGTTTTGTACGTTACAAGACGTTACACACAATGTTATGTTGCATGGAAAAAAAAAGAGAAAACCCTCTGGCTTGAAGCATGCACGCTTTCTGTTTAATCTCTCTTATACCACCTCTTTCTTCCTCCTATTTTTCTCCTGCAATTTTTACTCGATAATTAGCAGCGCTTGATCTGAAGGTGACTACATGACTACAGTAAGTTTTTAAAAAACGAAACTTCATGTTCCGATTGTTCTGATACATAGCACATGTCTAGCAGAAGACCCCGCTTCTAACAAACTGTTAATTTCCGAGATTAACATGCCGAGACATCTTGGGATGTTTTCTTGCGCCACTCTGGCTTTCCACGCGCTAATACCTTTCTTCCGGTCGGAGAGACTCGGCAATGCCCGGCTTGAACTCGGGTTTTCTTAACTTTGCCATACCAGCGCCGCTTTTTGTCTGCCTGCGTAGGGCGAGAGGAACAAGGCTTGCTCAGACGAAACGGGAGGTGGAAGAAACCTTTTCCTGGCACAGCATCTACTCCCTAAACCCCCTTTTGAAAAAATAAAACCTTTAAAATAAAACTTCAAAAGCCGACAGTTCACTCCTGTGACCTTTGCTTGTCAAAGGTCGACAAGTCTGCTGCCACTTGCTTTCAACGGAAAATTTATCAACACCCGGGGTATGTATGTCGCGAATTCCCCGAAACCCTTATTTCTTTTCCCCTTCTTTTTCCTCTGCCAGCTGCTTGAAACTGCGAAGCCATTTACTGTGTTTGACAACATCCTGCCCAATCATCTGTTAACACTCCAGTCGATGAAGGCGTAACAGGAATACATGATTAAATAAGCCCCCCGCTCCTCTCTCTCCGTCCTCACCTCCAATTCCGCACCTCCCCCCCCCAAAAAAAAAAGCCCCAAAATTTGTAATGCTTTGTAGTCGGGGCGCACTGGCTTCAGACAATTGCGCAAAGTAAAGCTAGGCAATGACGTCAGAAGATATATTTGAGTACCATGTTCCTAGGCCCACAGCCTCGCTTTACTCGCGACTACTGCTCGTCTGATCACCAAGCCCTTGCTGAAATCTGCTCTTTTCTTGAACGCGCGCGCGACGTCTATGACACTCTCTTGCGCGAGAAAGTGCTTGAGTGCTCGTGTGTGCACGAGCGTACGTTCGAACGTAGTTCATCACGTGTTTCACCTTGCAACCAATGTGTCCTCCATCCCCTGATCCTACTCCCCCACCCAAACCCCTCAAACTGCGCATGCGTAGAAACTTTCCGGACCCAAATAGTGATCGCATTTCCAAAGCCAGCTTTAACGCCCTCCACAGCTGACCCCGTCATCAAACTTCTTCACTGCACGTGCGGTCAAATCATGTTACATGCAGCTATCATCCCGTTCGGGTCGTCTCGGAGTTTTTTCTCCACCCCACCCCCTTTTTTTCCCAAACTCCGTTCCTAACAGCACAAGACTGTCAATATTGTCAGCTACGCACCGCACCAAAATTCAAAAGCCTGGCCGTTTGTTTGCTGGCGTGCTGGCATGGGTTTAGAGCAAACAGTTTTAATCTTTGCAAACCCCAGGTAGCTCTGGATCTACTTCTGCTGATGTAGAACGTGTGGGTGGAGGGGTGGAGATGACTGTGGGAGGATAGCTGTCTGGGGTATGGGAGTAAGAGGAAAGGAAATCCAGCAGGAAGATGGATGGGGGCTTGAGAAAGGAACACAGCTTCTCAGGCGGGTATGAAGCCTACAGCACGTACAGAAGTAGTGTCTGTCTTTTCCATCATGCAGTTCAGTGGTAACCAGTATCAGCACACGATCTGAACAAGTTACCTAGCATGACACGCCAACCATCGTTTAAATTTGTTTGAGTCGTTCACAAATACGGCTGTGAATGAAGAAAAACGAGCGCATCACCGAGTGACTTTATTCATACATCGTTCCTTGGCATTCACACCCTTGAACATATCACTGTCGCTTGATCCTTTAAAGTCCTTGTAAATGACGGTTGCAGTTTTAAGTGTTTATTCTAGCTGTACCTGCCAAGAGCACAAACGTTACTAAAACACTTCCAACATTCTCAACTTGTAATGTCAATATTACGTGATCCAACTGACACTTCCGAAGCATGTAGTGTACTGCATTTGTATTGTACATGTATTTTCTGTATTGTACACGCATTTTCTGTCTGCCTCGTGAAGTGTTAGCAAGCCATGGTCTTCAGTCTTGGCTAGCTTCCATATTTAGTTCGGAAGTACCCCTGTCCTAACCTTGTGTTCCCCACCGTTTTTTGAAGTCTCTCATGAAAGTTACTTTGCACCCCTTCACCATCAACCCCTCTGCGCAATCATGCCCACCCGACATGGGTTTCCACCAGTTATTGTTGTCGATTCTATTCACAAGTCGGCCAAATTTCACTGTGTCAATATCAAGTGCTTTTTAGTCACAAAGGCAGCGGGCCTTGGCTTCGTCTCAGTTATCTGTAGTCGAACCGAGCGGCGAAAGGAATGACTAAAGGCCTTTTTTTTGCCCTTTCTCTCTCTTCGTCCTCTTTCTTTTTCTCTCCGTTTTGCTGAAGTCACGACAGATCTCTGAGATTTGTGCGAGTCGGCCGTAAGGGAAGTATCACATTATCTCCCTGGGGACAAAATGCCTCGTGGCAGTAGGGTGGAGAGGGAGGGGTGGTGATCTGGAGAGGGGGAAAGGACGGGAAGTCGGCGCCCGGTGAGCGGCGATTATTATCTCCATTATAGTGGGCAAGACTTACGGTTACTCCCCATAGCTGTGATTCTCATTCAAAAAAAAAAGGGAGGGGGGGGGAACTAATCCATAATGCCTTGAAGATCAGTAATAAATCACTTACTCTTCTAACCCCACCCGCCTAAATCGCTGCTCTTTCGCTTGTCTTTTTTTAACTTCTTAACACGTCTGCGTAAACAGACTGACGAAGGAACGATCGGAACTTTAAATAAGTGCGTAACCCACCTACAGCCTGTCGGTTCCATGATACTGAGATTATGCAGTCACATAACGAACCAAATAAACCATCTGTAAAATGAATCTAGAGTTAAAGTCACCGAAACTGGATCAAGGTTTCCGTGGTGTTTCTGAAGAAGTCTTGTTGGGTGAAATTAGATGCAATGTTAATGGTAAGAGAGTGGATTACATCTTTAGCCCCCCCCCCCCCAAACCGAACCTAAGATTTTCCGAGGACCCTAACAATTTTCCCTCCGATGGAAAAATAACTGAATGCGCACGCACAAAATAAAATTTTAAAGCCGACCTACCTACCCAATATTTTGGGCTTATGTTACCTGAAACAAGTTCTCGAAAAGAAGAAAAACCAAGCTTTTCTTCGGACTGTGAAACTGTGCGAACCCACCTCCGCCCACACCGCTCCACCCACCAGGTAGGAAGGACAAAAGGCAGCGCTAATCGGTTCTGCACCAGCGGGTCTCACCCCCTCGCTCCTCGGTGTGACGTCATAACGAAGGGCTATCTACCTGCGCGAGCGTCAGCTGATTTCCGTCACAAAAAAGTCAGGCGAACTACGACCGCCGGCAGTCTGGCGTCTGCTTTAGATTAATTACAGCGCGCCGTCTTGGCGATCTTTTTTCATACGATTACCCGATGTCTGCCACCCCTTCCCCTACCCCTTAACGATGTAGCCTAAGTTCAGACACAAGATGTTAAAGTGGGAAAGCTGTCTTTACGTGTGACGGGAGGCGGGGGCAGTGCTGGGAGGGCAAAACTTCAGTGATCTGGATATCGGCTTTTCCCAAGCGTCGATACAAATGGCTGCAACTGATCTCTAAGGCAGCGGCTGAATGAAAGAAAGAGCCTGGCCGATGATGAAGGGCAGAGGAGGGATGGGGAAAAATCAGATCGATAGTTCAATCCCAGAAACAACTGTTCCTGATTCGGATGACCGATCTAGCACTCTCCGCGTCGGATCTGCTGTAAACAGGGTGTTGTGATCGATAAGGTCGCGAGCACGAGCGGGTGCAGAGTGGTGAGCGGGAAAAGCCACCACCACAACCACCTCCACCATCACCACCACCACCACCATCATCATCATTCTCATCATCATCATCCCTACATCTACCTTTCACTTCCTTTCCATCCATCCCCGGCAAAATAAAGCGTGCACACTGTGTGCTACCCTCGTGCTACTAGTGAAAACTTGCGGTGCTGCAGGTCTGAAATGGAACCTCGCCTCAACGAAATAGTAAAGCAACAGCAACCTCAGAAGTGACAGAACCGCGCTACTGACCAAAGCGCAGCCCAGGAAGGCCATATTGGAAGATTCACGATATAAAAGGCGACAGCCCAAGCAGCCAGTGTTTGCGGTCAATCAGCTTCATAAAATTTCATTACCTGACCCAACGATTTTCGCACAATCGATACACACTGCAGGCGAAAGGGGAAGCCAATGCGCGGGTCTGTGAGGAAAAGGTGGGTGGGCGGGTAAAGAAGAAGAAGGAAGGAGGATAAAAAAGAAAGAATCAAGTTAGTGCTCAAGGCAAGGACTACACTAAGATTTACACTCAACTGAATTCTGTTTGTTTTTTTTTCTCGTCGCAAGGCCTGTAGCTTTGTCTGGCGCAATTCTTTGAAGTTAACAGCTCGCCGAGTTCACTAGGAACTGTCTTTGGCACGACTGTGCCTGGCTAAGGACCGACTGGTTGGAGGTCATGGCAGGAAGGAATACGAATTAAAGAAAGAAGAGGGGGAGGGAATACGGTCGTATTTAGACTGATGAGCTCCCCTGACCTCACTCACTCTTCGTCACATCGCGCATGCCCAAAAAATCGAGCTGAAACCTTCATTTCCGTCGAACACAGGCAGATTCCTGAAATTGTGGCGAGAACACGCCGGGCGATCGATCTCCAGATAGTTACGGCTCGCTCGTGTCAGTGGCTTCTCTCGATTGCGTTTTTTTAAATTCGTTGTCGAAAATCTGTCTTCTGTCTCTCCCTTCGGCTGTTTATCCCGCGGAAAACGAAAGCCGAAGCGGATATAATGGTTAGGCCATTTCTCTCTGCACACGCCCCCAGTTTCGACCAGGTAAAGTGCATTACAAGTATACTCCAGAGCTTTTAAGGCTGGGTTTCTGAGTATGGGAACGCTGCATGCAGACAAGGTTAAGTGCCACTATTTGCTGTACGGCCCTTAGATCTCAAGATGGTCTTTCACATGTTGATATTTCTCTCTCCATCACTTTTTTTTTTTGGAATCCTCGAGAATCATAAAAACAGACCGTTCGCACTGATTCCACTTTTCGACCCCCTTTTAGCTTGCTCTCTGTAGTTCCAACATTTCGACTTCAAGCTCTCATTTTCATTTCGACTCCAGTAATAGCAAAAGCATGCCGTCAGATAAACCGACATTTCGATTTCCAACAAAAGGCTCCCCTGCATATGTGTTGGCATTCTGGCTTGATCTGACATGTAGCTACCTGGACAGCGGGAATACTCGATGTTTCGACTTCCAACTAGCTCCCACAAAGTAACTTTGACGTGTCTTCGTATTTCCCCTGCAGTAACGCCACATTTCGACTTAAAAGAAGTTCCGAATTTCTACCTGGCACCACTGCTAACGTACATCTGAGATGCTGACTTTAGCAGCGATTTCCAAGAGTTCATCGATGGCAATGCCGACAACTTCCAAAGCGACGGGTCCATTTCTCAGCACAGGAGCAGCCCTTAATTCCGTCATTTGGGTCCTGCCGTCCGCTTTCCGAAAACCCTAGCAACTTAAATTTGCCGCGTGTTGAGGGATTTGTCAAGGTAAAGACAAATATGGACAAAGACAACTTTCTGTAGCTGTAAACAGTTGCCACAAGTTCTTTCTTTGATTTTTTTAAACGATCCGAATGTAGGAAATAATTGCAATGGGGAACATTAAATGATTCTGAAACGTTAGAGAGGCAGATTTCAAAGGGATAGGGAGAAGCTTTGTGGAAAAGAAAGACTGAGTTCCCCACAAGGTCAGAGGTGACGGCCGAGGATGGAGCTGGCGAGGGCTGTTAAGATGATGCAGATGAAATGCAAATGAAGATGCAAAGCTCGGAGAAATGTTCGAAGTGGATGAGCGGGATGAGGAGGTGGTCTGGGAAGAGTGGGGGGGGGGGCAAGATGAGATGCCCTCGCAGCCATGGAGGCTGGGAGTGGGGACAACTGTCGGGAAGGGGGGGGGGGAGAAGGGTAAGGCAGGGGGCCGAAGGAAGCAGAACTAGAAGCAGAGCAGCTTTGGAACTCCGCTCCCCTAGACAGCCCCAGGGGACGGGAACAGGCAAGCGCACAGTACGGGCGGGGGGGGGGGAAGGGGAGATGCACAAGGGAAGGGTGGGTTAAGGAGTGGCTTTAGAGAAAACTAAACCCTCACCCCCTTGACCTC
>SMGT01016278.1:190644-226567 GCA_004794575.1 Lanistes nyassanus
CATGCAGCGCGCCTGCGCAGTCGTGATGTTTCCCGATGTGCCTAAGATATGAGGCGAGAAATGAGTGCAATGTGCTTTGCATTGTAATTCTTATCTATTTCCTTTAGGCTGCACTGTGCAAAGAAAACCTAGCGAACTAACAAAGATAAATGTTATATGCAAACACGAAGTTAGGTAAATGTTATATGCAAACAAAATATTTTAAAATGCTTAAGCTGCCAATTTCCATTTCATCCCACCACCACCACCACCCACATGAATTCTTTTACAAAAGTAACATCTTCATTTTGCTCGAGTTCGGTTTCAGGAAATCACTCCAGGCAATATTATCGAAACGTTTCTCCATTTGAACTGGTTTGCCAGAAAACCTGGTCGTAACCCCGCCTCTGGCCAATTCGTTTAATCTAAGATTCAACGTAAAATAGTTTGCACGATTTTTTTGCTTATTTGTTCTGATGGGAAAGCCTTTTACCTGCACGAGCAGCCCATTTCGTGTTGCCTAGGGCAACGATTTCGATTAAAGGGATCAGCTATTTGATCTCCATTCCCCGTTTTCTCATGATAAAAAATGGCTGCAAGCTTTTGATATTACGTGCTCGAGACAGCGACAAAATTCTGCATATAATGACTTCCGTAAAAAGGATTGCTTTCTGCTGTTAGGAAAACGCTATATCTGCAGCAAATAAGAATTCTTTTGTTCTGTACTAATGTCTCAGGCAATCTGAAAATTGTATTCCATCAGCAGAGATTCCAACATGGCTGCTGAACACACGAGCGCACGACTGAGGAACAAAAGGTTACATCTATTTCACTTTTTAAAAAATGACGAAAGTTTTGTGAGTAGTGCTTTGTACTTTAAACATTTTACACATACATAACCTGCTTTCTATATAGAAAGAAAAAGGTACGACTAGCAAATATGCTGATAGATGAATCTTTTTTATGCCAGCTAAATAGTTTACTGTCGGACAAAGGTTTCACAGACAGAAAATAACAGACAAGAAAAAGCGTAACCCTGAACGTAACTATTCTTCGGACATAAACCTGTCCCGATGGCAAGCATTAAAGCAATTTCTACACAGCATTAACTGCTAGCGTTTCTCATGTTGTACAGAGATAACCTGATTTCTTCCACACCTGAGAATTTCAACGGGATTATTTCTCCCCCCCCCCACCCCCACGATATATTCCAAAGTAGGTTGAATGGTAGTCCTTTCCGTACACAATCTCCCCCCCCCCGCCCCAAAGCCATTTTGTGAACCGTTCATACCAGAATTTTACTGCACAAGGGAATACGAAAGCTTATTCACAAAGCCAGACAACTTGCCACGTATGACCAATCTTCTTCATCCTCTGGTTCGAGTCAAATCCCCTGACAGGTCTGTCATTTTTGACTGGTTGACACCGAGACGCTGACTGAAGCACCCTCACCATGACAGGCCTACGACACACTGGCGTCAAGCAAAGTCGATCACGCCAGCACTTGACGTGTCCGTATCCCGAGATACGACAGACACGGGGCAAGTTTCCAGCGGCGCCTAACTGAAGTAACGACGCACATTTCCGATCTGCGAACCTGCACTTAGATCACCGAAATGAATTTCAAATTTATTGTATTTTACGGCACGCGCTTTGTTACGGAACTACGTGCACATTGCGCAGCTAGATTATACACTGCGAGTGCACGGCGAATATGCAGGTATTTTCAATACGGTTTCTGTTGTATTCAACCGATTTTGATGTTTTATAATTTTTGCATTAAAAGTGCACCGAAGGTTAAAAATTAGAATCTACGGGGTTTGGCATTACTGTACAAGGTATTCTTGTAGAAGTGTTCATTGTAGCTCGTAATCCCCGGCTGAATTAAACACCTGTACACTAACTGTTTCATTGAATGATTTAATTCTTCGTGTGTGCTATCTACATTTAAAATGATACACAGCGAAAAGTTATTATAGTTCCTAAGTGCAAGTAGACTAAAGCACTAAGGCAGTTTGTCTCTCAACATTTATTTTCTCACTTTCATTTTAGTGAAATGTTTCCTCCAGCAGAAGGAAATGCTCATTACATTTCGACTGGTGGAAAAAAAGAATTTGCTCTCTTTTAAGTTAAATGATAATTTCATAAATATTTTCATTTTTGCAGCAGGGGATCGCTCATTATAGTTCTCAGCTCGCCTGGACTGAGAAAAAACAGTTAAGTCACCAGCTGGCAGGTTAGTTGCCGCATCAGCTTCACAGCCCCGAATGAGAGGTTAAAAGTGGCGTGGCATTGGCCTATCTACACGGATCAGTTCCTTGACTGCGAAAGAAACTGATAAAATAGACAGCCCCCTCTCTTGGCATCCCTCCTTCCCTCCCTCCTCCACAACACCCAGATTCTCTCCCTCCTCCACCTACCCAAGAAAAAATATCCAGCAAAAAAGATTCTGATTTAAGACAGCGCTGGGCTCGCGTGCAGTGCCGATAGCAGAGAGCGAGCTTCGCGTGCGCTGATAGAGCGTGCAGTATGCGCAGGTCGGAGCTGGGCCCCGCTGCTGCGAGGGGAGCATAAATCCTGCACTGCAGACCGCGAAGCGTGAGATAAAAGGGTGTGAGGATTAGCTGCGACCCGCGGAAGGATTTGGGGCATTCATCAGGCTGCCCTACCTCAAAGCCAGCAGCAGTGCTCTCATCCTTACCCCCCCCCCCCCCCAGTTCCACCAATCCGAGTCACCGCACGCCCACCACTCCCCGTCTTCACACCTTCCCCCACCCAGGGATTTTTTGCAAACAACATCTTTTTATGACTTTTCCGCTCGTCGTAACAGATCGAAATGTGCAAGCGTGTGCGGGAGTGTGCATTTAGTTTAGAAGTTCGTCAATGCTTACAAAGATGGGGGTGCTTTTTACATAGAATACAGATATATCTTTTGGTAGCCCACTTCTCTAGTAACGTCCTTGTGAAACTTCTCGCAGTTGCATCCAAGGGATGTAGGCGGCCTTCTCTTTGGGTTACAACTGCACCACTGAAAAAGCTCTTCTGGCTACCTAACTATAGACAGGCTATACCAGTTAACCAAGCCACATATTTAAACAACCGTTTGCCATCAAAACCCCTTTCCTTCAGCCCTTCAGGACCTCCCTTTATCTGGGACTCGGAATAACAGTACAGTCGAAGCAGACGGCTATAAAATCGATACAACAAATCCTCCCCCACGGTCAGGTTGCCAGAGACACAAGGTCGAAGACGTCTGAAAATTAGACGGCTTAGAGTACTTTCCCTTGTCTACGGAAACGGCCGACGACTGAATGTTCGATAACATAGCAATGAGTGCTAAATATAGACGAGAACTTCTTCAGGATCACGGAATGGTGGGTGAGGCTGAGGTTAAATAAGATATTCTCTCACGTTTAAATCATGTAGAGACGTTCGAAGAAAAAGCACTAACAATAGCGAAAAGTCGCTCGACAGCAAGAAACGTCACAATAGCCTTTTTCTCTCGACGTCCCTGTGTGGACTGGGGACGGGAAGGGCAGTGTACAGGTAAGGAGCAGAGGTGTGCAGGTGAGGGATGAGTGGTCTGTTCCGGACGACGCCGATAGCTGTGGTCTTTACAAGACATCAGCGCCACGGCCGGCGGCTCCAGGTTTATGTGGCGGCCCATCAAAAGGCGCCAACGGCCCTCGTTCGGGTTTGCACGGACGAGACACGCCGAGCGCTTGGCCGTGACTGCGGGCCTCAAAGGCGATGATCCGTGCCATGGGAGCAGGCGTGGAAACCTCTCCCGAGCTAGACCCGTGCTGCGAAGAACGCGGGGCATAAAATTGTAGCGTCGCTACACAAAAGAATTTATTTTCTGTCACCGCGAGGGGGTAAGGGATGTGTGGAAGGAACGAGAAAGATAGGTTGAAAAAGGAAAAAAGGAAGGACTGCGCTGGAGGACAACAGGGGTCCATGTCTGGCGAGGCAAGGGCCTGGCGTGCGCGTTCTTTTTAAAGCAGCACGTTTGTCTTTCTTCTGCGCACAGCGGGGCGTCCCAAAGCGGGACAAAGCAAATGGCTGTTCGATATAATCGAAAGTGAATGGACGGCCGCAGAGGCTTAAACAGGGGACAGAAAGGAGTTGCCACTGCCCAAAAAGGAGTCGGTGCGAACTGTGGAAGTGTCATTTACTGCCAGTCAAAACCCGACACCGACTCTCGCGTTACGGTCGGAGGACAAGAATGTGTACTGCACAAACCTTGACAGCTGGTTTACAGATCCTCTAAACGCCAGCTCAGCATCACGCACAGTAAAAGAAGCACGAGGGCTCGGTCTGCAACAACAGATGCTAGGTTGAAGGTCGCACAACCCACCGGTCGAAGACGAAAGGCTTCAAAGAAACACTTTTGCCATGTCGGACTGGTCGGCGGCAAGCTGTGGACGTGGTCTCCGTGTACAGAACCGACCGTCGGGTTTATTTCCAGGTACTCCACCTCTCGGCGTCTTCCCCTTCAAATTTAAATAGAACCTTTTCTCCTGACACGGTGAAATCACCGCTGGGAACATGTACTTTTCTCATGATATAATCAATCAAACACCCACCACCCACCCACCTAGGCTGGTTTCGTGTGTCGTTACTCCTTATGTCGCTCTGTCGCGTCAGATCGCAACTGTCGTGATACCGCCTGAGAGAGCAAACGTTCAGGATTGGGTTTCACAAGTGTTTCTATCCTCTCACCTTTCGTAAAGGTGCGCGTAAAATACACGGGAAGAACGGGCCTTATTACCGCTGTTATAAGCAAAAGGCAGACATGAATACCCGTGCAACCCAAACCGGGAAAGTCTGCCCTAATTGCCGCCCAAACAGCGTCTGGATCTTTCATTCCATTAATAGGAAAGTGTTCCTACCTAGCGGCGAGTTTGCAATTTGGACAAGACTAGAGATGGGCAGGTGGTAGGGTAAAGGGGAATGGGGAAAAGATCAATCTCCAGTAAAACGCTCACACACACACACGCACAAGCACACGTCAAGTAAGTTTTAGGGGACGTTTGAATCGCAATTGTGGTGTTTTTTGTTTTACATAACGGAGCCAGTGGACTGCGATTGACTCGTGTCGTATTTGTCGCTGTAAGGTAACGACTCCAGCTGGGACGTGACAACTGTTGTAGGGCATCTGTCCGCAAAGGCAACGGATGATTTAAGTGGAGAGTTCTAAGTGGGGTCGCTGTATGGTTGAACTCAAGAGCAGCTAACTGTCCAGTCAGGAAGTGACTGAGGGTTCGCCACTTGCCTCTGTGTGTCGGGGGCTAATTATATTTGGCAGCAGCCGCTAAATTCTCCACAGTGCCGGAAAAGAACCCTTTCCGTCAACAACACGATATACATCTGAGTGGTGTGAAATTCGCTCTACCACAGCGAGATGAAACTTCCGTTCGATCAACTCCCATCTTATCCGCCCTCCGCTTTACGAACTAAGTTTAGTAGTAACCCCTGAACTCACCCCTCCCCTCTCATGCTTGCCACTAGTACATCACATCCTTTACAGTGCATACTAACATTTAGCTGTAAATGACGAATGAGTCTTGAATGTTATGAAATGGATAAAGAAAAATATATTTAGATAATACATTTTGTTACAGTGTTAGTGGTGGTGTTAACAACGGCGATATAAGACACTGCTTCTGCCTCGGCTTGTCCTGCAGCCTTTGGGGTGAGGTTGTCATGGCAGTCAGTCTGGAGACAGAAAAGCGCGGCGCTCCCTTTTATCCTGGCTACCTAAGGAACTTGAGTACCACTCTAGCACTTCACTACCCAGCCACCCGTAAGTAGTCCAAGAACGACCTCGTTAAAACCACTTCAGGGGCCTGTGACCGCCGCTAGCAGCCACTTACATCAGACAGCACCCACCGACCGCGGGCCAGACGTCAGAGGACCCTGACAACCTGGTGTCAAAAAGCGGCCGACACGAGGGTTACCGGACAGACCGCGTTGTCGACTGCCCGCTGATCTTTGCAACACTCTTCCTACCATTTGCCGAGCAGTCGTGTGCGGCCAGAGGGGGTCTTGCACGCCAGGGGTCAGGCTGGACAAGAGGCCGTCGTGCCAGGACTAGGAAGTTACGTGAACGTACAAGGGGAGTTCACGCCCGTCTCCTGCAATAAAGGCTTACCGCCCCCTCGACGTGCGCGTGCTCTCACTTTCAGTATTGTTTACCAGGGGCTCTCTGACGAGAATGCTTACGAGATCTGCAGAGATAGAGTGGGATAAAATTCAGCGGCAGTCGATCGTTACCACTGCCGTTGAGAACAGGTCCTTTCAGACCAAGGATTTCTTAGTCTAGGGTTATTAAGTGTTTAGAAAGTTACACCATAGCAAAGAGGCCAGAAACAAGTGACTGCTGTTTGAGGTAATTAAGGTAACAACAGAGAGGACTTGACCAAGCGAGACTTAGACAGGGCGTCAACGTTTAGGGACCTGGCCCCTTCTTCGGGACGATACAAAGACAAACAGATAACAAACAAAATGGGGAACTTAACTGACAGAGACGCGGGTTTAGCACGCTCTACTTCCCATGCCCTGTCCTCTTTCCGCACACTTTCTTCCTGTCCCGCGACCGTGGATGACCAGCGTCTCTGTCAGTGACCCATTTCGTTTAGTTCTTGTGTGTCGTCCTGAAGAAGGGTCCGTGCCCCGAAACGCTGACATCTTGTCGAAGTCTCCCTTCGTCAAGTTCTCTTTGTTGTTACCTTACACCACAGCCTTGATGTGCATTCTCAACTACAAAATTATGTAAATTCAAATATGCGCATGCACACACTCGCGCCCGCATTCACTTTTCGCCACACTACTAGCATGACCATGTGTCTTCCGTGAATTAAGCTTTCGTTTAATAAAAACTGAGTTTTTTTGTTGTGTTTTCAATAAGAGAAGGCATACAACCAAGAAAGAAAGAACACCATGGAGTGGTTTCACAGAAGACCTTTTTCACAGACAGCAAATAAAGGTAAATGAAACTGCAATTTCCATTTTAATACTCCGAGTATTATCTCTTTCCAGGCTTTCTTTTAATTCGCAGCAACCGTCGGCCAGTCAATTCTGCAACTAAGCACATCACAAAGATTGTTTCTGAAGTGCGAGACGGGAAAGGTCAGCCGGTGAAAACCAGAAAACTAACACAAGTCAAGAAAATAACATGAGGGCAACATTCACCCTCCTTGTGCTGGTTACAGCGTTCTTATGAAGCAATAAACAAAATACAGCACACTAGACGTTTGCATAAGCCTTCCTCGGAGGCTTTAGAAACGTTGAGAGTAAAGAGGATTTTTTTAATACACATAAACAGACTGTTCCCAATAATTCTGCCTATGAGAACTCTTTACACACGGTCATTATAAAGATTAATTTTTTCAAAGCGATGCACTCGAAAAGATATAAAATTGTACACACTTTATTCAGCACTCAATTGTAAGGAGATTTACTACAAGTATAGTTCTTAAATCTGCATAAATCGTTTATTTACTAAACTACAACCCAGTTTTATAGATCAAATCATATTATAAACATAAATTCGATAACATTTTCAGTAGCATTTTCTCATGAGTTGGTAACTTAAATGAAATTCTATGTAGCTGTGGAAGTTATAATTTATAATGGAAAAGAATTTCTGTGAATTTAACGTCAAACAATGAAGCCATTCTTTTCGTTTTTAGAGGCGAAACAAGTAATTTCTTGCTGCCTAATAACACGTGAACCCGCGTAAACTCGAGCTCCCTCAACAGCAACGGGATACACCAAATTGGAAGGAAAAACCGAACGATCTCCCGCTGCCAATCGGTGAACTCATCAATTCACTGAAATCTTATACTTTTTCATTTTCTGCTTTTTTTTTTCATCACAGCCTCATTCGTTTTAATTTCGATGACGTGTCTGGCTGTTTCTCCTGTTGTATGACTTCGCAAGCACGTGTTTGTGAAAACGTTTTCATCCAAATGAATAACGTTTTCCACCGGCAGAAATTAAATTGGTCATCTCAATCTGGTTCGAAGTTAGCTTAGGTGACAATCGATAACAACGCGATTGGACGAAATAACCCTTTTGTGTAAGAGATTATTAATTTTTTTAAACGTATGTTATTCCTTTTCTTAAGTCCAACCCATACTCGTAATGTTCAAAGAAAGACAGCCGCCATTTGTTGTCAAAACCGTTTAGATTAACACTTCTGGTCTGCGTCGAGACCACAATGAACAGAGAGACGAGGGGTATGTGGAACACGGTGAGGTTGAGCGAAAAACAGAACAGTGCAGGTAAGGTCTGCTCTGCGTGTGCAGCAGAAGTCGTTCAACACAAGGGTGGTAATAATAGGGGTGGGGGGTTATGTTGAAGGAGGGGAGGCGAAGCGGGAAGGGAAAGGAGGGTTTGTAGTGTGCAGCTACTTACCTATATCAAGTGCAGTGGTAAAATCCGTCTGCTGCATGGTAAACAACAACAACACAAGCAAGCTGGCCGATATTCTCGACGGCAATAATCCTTCGCCATATAATAAAATCCTTGCCCGGCGACACCTTCCTGCTGTCTTCGAAGCCATTTTGATCCTTCCACACCCCCGATAATCCGTCAGGTACCACACAGACGACAAATCAATAAAACGGACAGCCGGCAGAAGGAGTGTGATTCACAGACAGACGGGATGGGCCGCTAGCCGTCACATCACTGATAGAGCGATGACGGTGAATCCAAGTGCAACCTCGCCATACACGGGTCTGTCGAAATGGAGGACCGTTCGAAGGGCAGTAAATCCATTACAGCGTTGGCCAGCTCGAGTATTATTTGAAAAAAGCGCTTCGGCTGTCTTGTGAAGATCATAAATCCAAAGAAGAAAGGTACCGATTGACTGTGGAAACTTGTCACATGTCGTCTGCTTATCAGAGGAGGCAGGGAAAATTACTAAATCGCCGGCTTTGATTCCAGTAGTGAAGCGATCTAATATCTGAACACAGACATGGGGAAAAAAAAGGAAAATCTATCCCTGATAGCTCAGGTATTCCTCGGAAATCGTTTCATGATGAAACTGTAACTTTTGTTCCAGAAGCGATGAACTCCACCACGGACGAAGGAAAAATAATTTTTAAAAAAATTGCTCAATACTCCAACACGTGTTAACAATTAGAATTTTCAATTTCAGCAACAACAGCCACGAAATCCTTCATTGAAATGGTTAGGTGCAAAATCCAGCCCAAAGAGCATTTTTTTGTTGAAATCACAGGCTGGCTACGACACAACGGTGCAAGCACCGCTATTGTCGTTGTGGCAGTCAGGAACAGAGCAGGGCGTCTTCTTCCTTTGTCGTTGCTGGGGGCGAAGAAGCCACATTGCTGCAGTGTCGTCGAGTCGCTGGATGAGAATGTCGTCCCAGGTCAGCACACACACACACACCAGCACCACCAAAGCTGACTACGACAATAGAGGTAGATGACGAGACGCAACACCGCCACCACCCAGTGCAACGATACTCTTTGGCTGGCTCCTACATTTGTCACGCCGTCAGCGCTGTTGGGGAAATTCTCGTCTGCTGCTTACGGGATGCGCCAGTACAGGCAGCGAGAGTGCTGGGCCCTGAGCCCTCTGTTAGAGTGAATGAGAAGCCGCGTTACCAGCCAAGCAAGCGCGCTGCTTTGCTCAAACTTCCCGAGCCCCATGCGGCAGAGACAACGCGGTGTGCTGCGAGCGGGCGACACTGCAGCAGCGCAAGACTTAGCAGCCGACAGCTCTACCTCTCTCCCTTTCCCTCCCTTCTCTTTCTCCCCTCTCGCACTCTTTCTCTGTGCGCTTCTAGACACCCTTCAGTTCCTTGCTTTCAAGGTCTTTCCACTCAGTCGCTGAACGTAGCGATCGAGAGCCCACGCTGCGCAAGTCTGAACCCACAACTCTTCCTCCCCCTCGAGCGCACACGGGACAGGTCCTAAACTCCCGTTGGTTTCAGCGCGGTAATCAAGCCCGATGGAACTCGTCCATTACTCGCCGAGGGGGAGGCAGGCTTGGCGGGATCAAGATTTGACAAGGCGTGCCGAGCCGCGCGATCGACAGATACGGGAGGAAGAATTGCAGAAGAATCTGCTACAAGAACAGACCAGCCATCGCGGCAGACAATGCCAGCCGAGCCAGCTGCGATTCTCGAACGCTTCCGAATCGGGCGCTGGGCGAGATGGAGAGCGATATAGGGTACTTGCTGACAGCACCGGGTGGGAGACTCACAAACTGGCAATTTTCTCCGAGTCTGACTTAACAACCATCAGTTCGCGTTGCGCAATTCGGCGATTTTTTTTCTCCCGGTGGGAACCTTTTCCAGCGTCTTTTTTTCCCTTCGATGCCAAGCTGTTGTCGTCTGGTACCCTTGGAGAGAGTAACTTGCAGAAGAAAACGGCCTCTCTGCCTGATGGCGGGCTGGCTGACTATTCCCGCGTCTGTCGGGTTTAAACGCCAGAGGTTCGAGTCCAGGGTGGTGGGAGGAGGTGGGGCTGGATTGCTCTGCGGATAGAGCTGGGGACTAGCGTGTGGATGCTGCTGATTCGAATCCTGGGGTGGTCAACAATTTTTTCTTGCAATTAAACAATGTGCAAACTGCATTTGGCTTTCCCCTGAAATCCCACTCCGCACTAGCCATCTTACTGCGGTTATCAGTCTGGTGGTTCTTTGAAGGCTTAGCTTAGTAATCGGACCCCCTCCCCACTCCCCCCCCCATTGTCCTAAATCCCGGCCAGGTGGAAGAGCTGTCCCCCTAGCAATTACTTACCCACCGACAATGGCTTACGTTTCCTACTAACAACGCTGAAGGGATATCTCATGTTATTGCCTGTACGACGTTTTCCTGACAATTTCCAGTTAACCTGCTTTATATCTTTGTCAAATTCTCTTGGAAAAAATTCTCTTGGAAAAACTTTCAGACCCCCCCCCTTTAAGTTACTTCAAAGAGGCAAAGCTTGTCAGTCTGTCACTCCCGTAATCATAATAAAAACGTAACATTTTGTCGGTCAGTCTGCAAACAACCCATACAACTTAATCGTCATGATCAGTGAACATTGACGGCAGATGCAAATAATCATCGTGTCACGTATATTTTTTCAAACCCCGTTTTAAAATGGAAAAGTCAGCAACATTGGTTGTTTACTTTTTGACTGTAATGAAAATTATTTTACAAACAGTGCGACATCCCCCCTCCCCCATCCTTATATCTCCGTGGACGCATGTGGAGATGGTGTAGTGCGGCTTTACGGCAAATAAGCAATTAGTTTTTGGGGGGTGTAAAGGAGGAGCGGGATGCAGGGCCTGGGAGTCAAGAGGGAAAACAAAATTTTCTCACGATGATCGGGCCAATGTGCTATTCACTTTCATTGCTAGTGGCGTGCGGCTTAAAGGGGCTGCACGCTTTGCGCTACAGGCCGTGCCAGACAGCCGCCGGTAAGTATGTTTTGTGCATCTTCACGACACACGGGAGAGTGCGAGAGGTGAGTCCTCGCTGGCGCAGTGGGTCTGGTGCCCAGGGCTGGGAACCTCTCCATTTGTTACGCAGTCTGTGCACGAACACGGCAACTTGGAGGCAGGACTCGGCTTCGCTGATAACGCCTCACACTCGTGCTGATACCGGGGAGCGTGGCAGGGGGGTCGTTTGGGGGCCTGCTACAGAGGGGAGGCGGACACGAGCAAATTAATGCTAGTTGTAAATAAGTGCGACGAGTTCTAATTACAGCCACTCGCTAGGCGAGAATCGGATCACGTGACTTAATGCTCGCCATCTGGGGCTGGTTGGTATCTTTTTTTCTGTACATAAACGCACACACGTATTTCAGAAGGTGAGTAGTCCTGACAGGATGTTTGGGTGTTGCAAGAGTGGGGTTGTTTTCTCTCTAGTTCGCGCATAGAATTGCCCAAACAAAGAGACTGGGCACTTTCGTTCAGTTTAAAAAAATATTTCGAAGTTGCACCCAGACTGTCGACGAACGTTACTCTCCGTATTCCAGACTGATATCAAGTGCAGCGCCAGAATTGCCGTGTCAGTGTCGCGACAGAGTGGTTACTTTGGCAACTAGGTGCTAGCAAGCACTGTCAGATCGCCGGCTGCCAGCTGTCTTTAATCAGACTGCTGATGAATGACTGCTGCCTCGCGAAATGTCTTCTAGTCGTCGCAGTACTAATCTGCTTGTACTGTGAACATGACACCAAGACCTCACCCCCACACACATCATCAGTTATACCTGCGAGGGCCTCATTCCGTTTTGTCAAGTAGCATTGCGCAGTAAGTCTGCAAGAATTTCGAGATATTAGGAAGGTTAGTCCAGACCTAATCAGCGAAAGTAACACGTCACACACACAGAGATAGGTATATTGGTTTCTTTTAATTTCTTGTTCTTTGCTTGGTATGATACGATTCATGCTGTTTCCTACCACTGTGCGAAAAATACAAGGAATTCCTGTCTTGCATAAATGCCGAGTGTCGTCTGCGCAGAATACACTCAATTATCCTCTTTGCGTAAACGAACAGTTTTGCACTGTGTAAGTCTTGTTTTAGCATAATCATCTAATTTTCCCACCCTCTTTATTTCTTTCATCTACAGTCATCTACACTCTATAACTAACATACACGTAAGGATATGAGTGGCCTAGGGGCTGTGTTCGACCTCTGAGTCCCAAAAAATCGTTTTGGTACCACAGTGTTGGAAGAAAGACTCCTTACGCCTGTGTCCGTGTCAACGTCTGTCTCCGCGTGTGGATGGACGCACAGAAAAAGAAAATACAGAATGAAGAAGGGTAGGGGCAGGGGCAATAAGGAAAAAAAAAAACAAACCTGCACACACGAGGTTTAACTCTGTGACCTGACCACGCTGGCTGCTATCTTTGCATTGGGTCTGATATTATAATCGCTGGGTCCGTCTTTATTTCAGTTTCTTTGAGACTTTTTGTAGCTCCCATGGAGGGTCGGATTTGCTTTACAAAGTACCTATACCTGACAACATTTAGATTGAGAATCGAGCACGGCAGATCGAACAAAGAAAAATAAAGGACAGACAGACAGACAGACAGACAGACAGACAGACAGACAGACAGACAGACAGACAGACAGACCTATACTCACCCGAAGTAAGCGTGTCCCGACAGGTCACATCAAATGGCAGCGAAGAAGTCTGCGCACGTTTCCTAATTACTGTGACAGTTGAACTGTTTTACAACTGCAGCTAACTGTAGCATTAACTGTAGTTAATTTGTCCGCCACAGGCGGCGAGACAATAAAACGACGGCTCGCACAGACTGCAAGTTCGTGTCCAGTTCCGTAGGCGCGAGAAGCGCGAGCGAAGCTAGGTTGCCTAGATGCGAGAGCGCCGACAGACGAGTGACACGTCTTTTATTTGCAACCTGTCTTCACTAAATAGCAGTCTTTGCGTCTATGAAGCTCGCCTCTGGAAACAGCAAACCCATCTTTGGACCATCCCACAGTAATTCCATTATACACAGGGATAAGACTATTTGCAGGTTTCCTTAACGGTTCTTTCGTTCGTTCCTACGTTGGCTTTGTTCGTTTTTGTTTGTTTGTTTGTTTCTAGTTTGCTTTCTTTGTTTCTTTCTAGTTTGTTTTCTTTGTTTCTTTGTTTGTTTGTTTCTAGCTTGCTTTCTTTTTTTTTCCTGTGTTTCTTTCTTTCGTCTTCGTGGAAGTAATTTTTGTGGGCACCAACATTAGTAACAGATTTTCCCAAACCATTCAATGACGTAATGGTATTGTTTATTAGTACCTATCCTTTAGTTATTGGCTCAGTCTTTCTCTATCCCCTCCACCCGCCCTCACCTCATTTCCTCCCTACTCTTCTCTCTTTTCTACCCTCCTGTCTCTCCTTTCATCCCACCCCTCTCTCCCTCTTTCGCGAGCGCAAATACATGCACGCACACACACATGCACGCATGCACGCATTATCTGTCCCTTTGTCGACCATCTGTCAGCCACGGGCCCCATGGCCATTCCAAAACGAGATCAACATTGCCGGGTGGACCGTTCACAAAGGGCAGGGTCAGCACGTGGCACCCGCGTGCAAGTCGGGGCACTGCCAGTCTAACACGACTGGAGAAGTCGACAGAAGAAGAGATAGCACGAAAGTAGCATAATGATGTGCAAAAAATAATTTTAAAAAATGTGGACTTACTTTCGTCAATACAGGATGTTCAGGCAGAGAAACATGTTTTCCCCCTACATGTACTTTGAGGAGAGTCCCAGCTTGGTACGAACTTACGTGAGCCGACTTGGAATCAGATTGTATATACCCTGTCCCCAAAACACAGACTTCAACTTATACATGCAAACAAACGCCCCTGCCAAATACTAAAACCTAACCCTACCCCTAATCCCAATCCGAAAAAATACGAGTTACTGTGGGGATCGTGAAAAGCTAATGTCATTAGCATTGGGCCATCTTCACTTTGGCTTGGTTTGGCTCACTGTAGCCATAAGAAGGTGCGCTGTGATGTCTCAAAAAAAAAAAAAAAAAAAAAAAGAAAAGAAAAGAAAGTGTTGAACCTGCAAACATTCAATCGCGGAAAACCAGTGTCTTTGCCACTGGGCTATCACTACTGCGGCTTGTTTTCGTTCGCTGTAGCTAGAAGAAGGTGCGTCTTTGTGACGTGACGGGCCGTACCTTAACTTATTGGACTCGACTTCTCCAGAATTACTGAACAAACTTTTATGGTGATCTCGTAAATGTAGATTTAATTGAGCAATCGTCACCAAAACCTTTACTGCCTCAGGTCAATGGTTTCTACACCAAAGGGTGACGACGCTATGAAATAATGTGAATAACTAGAGAAATCTACCGAGGGAAAAGATTCTCATACTCTGACACGTTCGCTCAGTCTCACACAGGCAAAACACTACTACCTCAAGAGCCCCCACCCTCGTAAAACACACAACTGCAGCGAACCGTTATTCAACATATATTTCAAACACTAACATCAAATATATCTACAGATTATTTACAAAGAATCACCGTGCTCGTGTCTAGGGTAAGACGCTGCCTGATTACGTCATACCACGCGGTATCAGACAAAGAAGATAATCAAACTCCAGAGGGGAAATCAAACTGCAAAACGGCCTATGATCCCGCGCAATACACACATACAGTAAGTGACCGACAATAGAGCTCCTACTCTCGTCACTACAGAAACAACTATTTCTGCGATACACAATTCTAAAGCTATTCCTCAATACACAAAGTGACCGAGAACAGAGCTCCTACTCTCGTCACTACTAAAACAACTATTTCTGCAATACACACTTCCAAAGCTTTTCAGCGACCAACAAGGAAGCTATGACACTGGCACGACCAACACTTCCTCTGCCTCCCCTTTTGGCATAAGCCCGGCCACTAGCATAACGTCTCCTGTCTCCGGCAGGATAAAACCACCTATCTTAAATCAACCCGAGTCCCAGACTCTAAGATAAGTTTATGGTAAGAGCAGTCCTAACTTATAAGGCACAGTCAACAGTCACTTACACGTCTGTTCGTTGGCGTGTCGGCGGAATACTTCCAGTGTATTCAGCGTGATTGCTAGCTGCTGCTCCGACAACCTGGCTAAGATGGCGAGGGGCAGAGGTCCGTGGGTCTACAGGTGTCCGCTTCTCTTGGTCCTCCTACATTAACTCGATCTCTCCCCATGTCCTGTCCGAGTCTATCTCTCTATCCAATCTCCCACATGTCCAAAGCTTAAGTACCCTGTGCCCTTCTCACACTGCGTTTCCAGGAGCCACCTTATTCTAGTTCAAACCAGTTCTGGCCAGCCTAGGTTGGGGAGGAGCTATCACCCTGTCATGGCTAATGACGTAGCGCCCACCTCCCAAGGGGTCGGGAGGGGGAGGAGCGAACAGGCTAAACTAAGAGTGACAGGTGATAACCTAGGAGTGACATGTGACAGTCTTCACGTCTCGTGTTTTAGTAGGCTTTCCCTGATTGGCGCACATCAATTCTAACTACTTAAGGATCACTCCCAGTGTACACATCAATTCTAACGACTTGAGGATTAATCCCAGTGTACACATTAATTCTAACTACTTGAGGATTACTCCCAGTGTACATGTAAGGAAAAAGATCGCGTCCAGGCACAGTTAGTTGCTCGAGTGTAATCAGGTCACAATTTGGTTGCAGATGGTCGGATTATTGTCACTTGCATGTTTGAGGCGGACGCTCAAAACAGCCTCATTGGCTGGAGGGTAGCTTTCCTCTGTGTCTATCGTCGCAAGTTTGAAACCGATAGTATGACAGGGTGTAGATGTGTTAATAAATAGCGGCTTCGTTCTGAGAAGAATTTTATAGAAGTTGTGATCGCGATGGAAGCTTTACGTTTGTGCAGTCGAATATATGACTTCAGACGTCACAGTCTAGCTTCGAACTGCTCATTTAGGAAAGTAGGAGAGTGCGCATGCGCGCGTCTACGGAAGAAGGACAGTGCGCATGCCTGAGTGCAAAATTCTAACTGATTCCACAACGGATCGAGGCCCATGCGGCGGAATGCATCTAGCCCTCAACAGGGAAGACAGAAAGTCGCCAGTTTTCTTTTTTTTTTAATTTTAATGTCACCAAGAAAACAAAAGAACAGACGGATGTGGAATTTTGTTTACTGAATACACCACCTGTCGTTTATGACAGTCATGGTATATATCTCTAATAATAATAGCAAGGAAACAACCACACAGCGAACCAGCTGTGAGACAGTTACTGCGGGGTTTTTGTGTGTGAGTGTTTTTTTTTCTTTGACCTTTTTATTTATTTGGTACATTTAGTGACTTTACTGGTCCAGACATTTTAAGACAGGCAAATCCGTCCGGGGATGGAAACGAAACTTCTGGGCCGGGTCAAAGGTTACGCTGCAGGCTGTAGAGGCCCGCCGGGCTTGCGACGTATGTCAAGCTTGGCAGGTGTGGTCGGAAACACCTGGCGAAGCAACGATAGCAGCGATGGACGCAGCGGGCAGCGGGCAGATCTGCTTTGTGGATTCTGCATGGTTCGTGTCTCAGGGGGGAGGAAAGGAGAGCCAGGAGGGTGTTATAGGAAGGGGATGGGGGTGAGAGGTCAGTGGGTGTACAATTGCACTTCAGCTTTCAAGATGACCCCTGTAAGTAGTGCGAGAGTATTTCTTTGAGCCAGTATAGAGGTTGAGGCAGCAGTGACAGCTGTTGTATTTATCGTAAGGCGTATCTGTGTATCGCTGCGCGAATAAAGAAACCTTTGCTGTTAAACGACGACGAGCGCGGGGCCTGCATGGTAAGCTCATTTGGTAGAGCTGCGGACTAGCAGATGGAAGGTTCGAATCCTGGTGTGGCAAAGGATTATTTTCTGGAGTTAAACATTGTGCAAACTCCATTCGGCCATTTCTCGCACATTAAACTGCCTGTCCACACTGGCCATCTCACTGCAGTCATCAGTCTGATGGTTCTTTCAGTGTATAGTTTAGTAATGGACCTCATTCCCCTATAGTGCGAAATCACCGCTAGGTGGAAGCACTGTCCCTCCAAAAAACTACTAACGATGACGAGGGTTGAGCCACGCACAGTACCGAGATTTTCGAGGTAACTTAGAGAGAGGCGATTTCCGACACAGATGCTGTTGTGCATGCCTCCCTGGATTAAAATAAAGGACAAAATAACGTTTTTTACACCTCAATTTTGCTTGCTTTTGTTTCACTGCTGTCTCTGCCAGGCTTATGGTGCTTGAAATCTAGACAGTTCCTCACATTCTCGCGGCAGTAAAATATTAACATCGGGTCAACATAGATCGAACACCTTGTGTTGTCATCGGACAAAAGCCCAGAGATCAAAACAGCGTCAGGGTCTAACCATTCGTGCCAAGAAACATCCACCAAATTTGTCTCCACGACAGACTAGAATTACACATAGAAAGCAAACAATTCATAAAGCCATTCTTAACCCTTAGACTGGCCCAGAGAAGCTGAGCAGACAGTATGTTTGCTCATAGCTCCAAAACGTAACTAAATCTCATGGTTTATATTTCAAAACCGATCAGATGCCTACAGAAGACATACGCTATCAAACTGCACGTGAAAAAGTATGTGACAGTAGAAAATGTTTGCCAAATAGTTTACAACTCTTCGTTATTTTCCATGATTTCAAGGAGAAAAGCGCTTAACTCGTAACCAAGCTTCGTAACCTCTGACCCCTGAATGTTAGACAGCGCACAAAGGCGTGACGACACCAAAGAAAGAAGTACCGGGTACGAGAAAGTCATTCCATTCTTTGGACTGACAATTCCAAGCCAGCTGAGCTCTGTTAGGATGGAAAGTCAAGAGATAAAAGACTCCACAACACAACTGCAGAGTTTTGGCGGAATAAAATAACATGGCAGGCGTAGTTTGAAAAATAGAAAGGACGTTTTGTTTTTTAAGCATGCGGGGAGGTTTTCATTTGGGTACACTGCATCACTGCATCATACTGAATAATTAGAGCCAGCGTTAGCACAAAGACGGAGACACAGAATCTGCAGTAATTCCCCAATGTCCCAGCCAGTGGAAGAATAAGCTATGAGCATACCTTAAGTAAAAAATCATATAGCGGGACTGGGTGTCGCAGTGACGACGTGCTTAATTCGTGACCCAACTAAAGGAGAGAATATCGGTTAGCTTAGGTGTTTCAAAGGAAGCAATGTCAAAGAAAAACAAGTGACTGCCGCTTGGAGGAAAACCCAAATTAAATTTAAAACAAGGGAACTGGACCAAGCTAGAACAGGACAAAGATGAAGAAGCAATGTCAGTCGACCATCTCTTGCATGTAATTTTCTAACAACATACCCCATTATTTGAAAATTGTTTCCTCTCTAATTCTGGTGAGGACTTATCCCAGGTTTAGCAGGATTTGCTGCACTGTAACCAGAGGACTACTAAAGAGATGCCTCGGCTGTTATCAGTACTAGTGGATAGGTTCCACAGCTTTCCTCAAGCCAGATCAGCTTGCCTATCTTACGTGCTCTTAAACTGGTAGAAAGGACATGCATCCACCACAGAGTTGTTGTGAACCTGGATGTGCGTCAGAGTCATCTGATGGAGGTCCACCTTCACTTTGGTTCTCACCCCCAGTCCCACGCCCCCCACCTCGCTACTGACGGGGATAATATGTCTAATGGAACTTTTGTATGGGAACAGAGTCAAATTTTATGTAAGCAATTTAATTTTGCGACAGATGCTTCGTATAATTTATCGCCGCAATTTCCTGGCATTACTGGCCTGTTTATTCTTATGGCCTTTTGGACAGAGGCGGTACTCGCAGCACTGGGTTCGGGTTTTAACGACACAAATTTCCACTTAGCATATTTTAAAAAATCTGGCGAATTAATTAGTATTTAGTTTCTCCCGCAGTGGAGGATAGGGAAGGTTACCATCAGAAACAATATATAGAAAATTAATTCCATGATAGGCTTTTACGCCTTAGTTATAAATTGTATGTTATGGATGTCGCAGCTTTGAAACTGCATACCTATAGGTGTGTCAAAGAGAGAGAGACAGAAAGAGAGAGAGAGAGACAGAAAGCAGGTAGCATAAATATTGTTTATTGTGTTCTATTGACTGATAATAAGCGCTGAAACTTGAAAATTCTTGCAATAAATGTTTCCCTTTTAAGACAAGAAAACATTCACCAACTCAGCGAGGATTTAAGCCTAGACGAGGAACCCAAAATATTAAACTACTTGCCTTTTCGTGCTTGTAGACAATAAAAATGTCGGAAAAGTGAGTGACGTAAATATATAGAGCCCTTCGAGAAAAAAAAAATAGAACGGGCTGGAAAAAAAACCTATCTAAAAATTGTTGCTCACGTTTCGCTAGCTGACAGCAGACCACTCATTCTGTTCACGGTAACAGACAGAATCACTGCTCAACTGACGGCGAACTGGAAATAAATTTACGGCTACCTGTTTCTCGTGTACAGGTAACATGAAAGGGCGGCTTTCTCTTTCTCTTTGTCTATCCCTTCTCCTCGTTCTCTGCTTTCTGCTTAGGTGGGAAACCACAGGTAAAGTAATTAGTGGGGAGAGAGGATGGGCGTAGCACGTAGCACTCTTGCTCTTGCTGTTGATGTTCTTTTCTACTTCGCTACCGACGTTGTAACATGTCTTCTCTTCTCCCTTATCCCCTCCCAGTCTTCAGACTTTCTTGTCATCACAAACTAGATTGTAACCGCAAATCTTGACTGCAATAACATAGTTTTATTTTAACCACACATCTTGACTGGAAAAGTTTTAGGATTTTTGCGGTTCGTTGCCCAAGCCAATCAGGAGAAAGCACGCAGAGGAGCGAGGGAGGTGGTCGAGCGAGAGGCGAAGGTAACCCGCCCCCCTTCCAGGTTGACCCCGTCACCCTGAACAGGTGGCCGGGCGGGAGGTGGGGGTAAACCACCCTTCCAGCTGAACCCACCACCCCGAACGGGTGGACAGCCCACTCACGACTTTCTGGCAAGTCCGGGCCTGGAGTATAAAGGCAGCCGATTGCTAGTGTGAATCGCCGATTATTTCCGCGCTGGCCATCTTACTGTTGCTATCAGTCTCGTGGTTCTTTCAGTGTACAGTTTAGTAATAGGACCCTCCCCCCCCATAGTGCGAAATCACCGCGAGATGGAAACAGTGTTCCTTTAAATAACCAACCAACCAACCAACCAACCAACCAACCAACCAACCAACCAACCTGTGAATCGCCGAGGGCCTGGATAGCTCAGCTGGTAGAGCTGCGGACTAGCAGGCGGATGGTTGCTGGTTCGAATCCTGGTGTGGCCAAGGAGTTAAACATTGTGCAAACTCCATTCGGGCATCTCCCCACACATTAAACTGCCTGTCCGCATTGGCCATCTTACTGCTGCTATCAGTCTGGTGGTTCTTTCAGAGCATAGTTAAGCAAAATCTAAATTTAGTGAAATCACCACCAGGTGGAAGCACTGTCCCTTTAAATAACCACCCCGAGTACATCCAACCACCTGGGTAGTTACTGTAGCCGAGTACGACAGTTATCCGCGACGTGAACACAGAGAGCCGCCTGCTGCCGCCGACTCGACTAAAATTGGTGGAGCAACACAGAGACAGCTCTTGTCTGTAAGAAAGAAACTTGGAAAGTCTCCGGGAAGTAGGAACTGTCCAGCATCGTGAATAAGTGAGCGTACGTACCGTGTAGAGAGTAGCTGACACGACTGTGAGAAAACAGCCGTGAACCGTCACTTGTAAACTCGTTCAGTCACTTCAGAAGTATACACCATAACCGTTGGTTAGTCGGTTCGTCCGGACTAGTTAGGTGTAGCGGGAATACTTTTAGCCAATGTGACCATCGGTCATTCGTATTGAAGGTAACGACGTCTATGTGACGTCATTTTAGAGACAGTCGGATTTACCACACTAGTCTGGAGGACAGACGAATTGTCTCCCCTTGTTTCCCGATGTGAACTATCGGTATCGTAGTTTTGATTTATCATCTGTAAATAGTGTGTGTGTGTGTGTGGATACGGGTAGCATGTCGCTGTGATGAGTACATGAGAGTGCGAGTGGTTCTTCCATATGTGTTGGTAGTTGTGCAGTGAAGTATTATTTGTTGTAACTGAAGAATAAATAGTGTAGTATTTTATCGCTGTCGTAGTTCTCTTTAATGAACAGACTATTCTAAGCAAATCAAAAACAATACCCATAGACATAAGACAGAGCAATACCACAACAAATAACATTGATTTATGAACACTTCTTGACTGTAATAGTAAACTTGATGGTAACTACACGCATCTTGACTGTAGTCACACATCTTGATTGTATTCATACGTCATGCATTCACGTACAGTTGATTACAGAACATGCATTTCTACATCAGTCAATACATTGCTTGTATGTCGATACTTGTTACTGAATACCTTTCTCTTCAACTCTTGTGATGACAGATTTTGCATTTCCATACTTCTGACTATAGAACTGACACCCCTGCACTTGTGATTACAGGCTGGCACTTCTTGGCTGTGAGATTCCACACTTTCCACATTGACAATGACGGGCACGCGGAGCGACAAGATCTACACTCACATCGTGACAACAGAAGTTAAAAGCTTATGTGAAGACTTGTCTGCCTTCTCAGTGTAGCTGAAATTCAAACAACTTTTTAATCCCGATGTCAGTTGAAGACAGTAGGTGACTGCTCATAGGCCTTTGCGCAACGCGATGGTGAAGTTCATCAGGACTTGACCAGCTGTCAGAGGGTCAAGTGTCCGTCACACGAGGCGCCAGCTTAGAATTGCAGGCAAGCATCCTATGGTGAGGGGGGCGTACCAAGCAGTGCCGGAAAACAACAATCGCCAGCTTCTTTCATGTTTTCCTTTTTGAACGTGACAGGCTAGCACGCGCGCACGCAAGCTGGCCCGTCCGCAAGCACGCACCTAAGCACGCACGCACACACACACAAGGCTGCGTAAGTGCGCGCATACTCCGACACAAAAAGCAAATGTTTCGACAGGCACAACCCTCCTTTGTTCATTTTCATGTCCTGTTCATTCTGTCTTTTTCTGGTGAGTTTTTGGTGGAGTTGATCTCGTTTCCTTCCTTTCTTCCTTATTTTCTTGTGATTTAATTTGGCCATCGCGAAATTGGTTCAGCTTAGTTGAGGGGAGGGATATTTTTATACGCACTTCTACATGCTGGTAGTGGAGGGGGTAACGAGCACTTGTTGGGTTGGCAGTCTGTCCAGTGAATAATGAGGAAGGGAACTGGAGAGAGACTGAAAGACTCTTTGTTGGCTGTTTATTCTTTAGGTTGGTCAGCAGCAGCAGGGCGGTGAAAGGCGCTTGGGGAAGGAAAGAGAGGAGGAAACTGGAGTTGTCGGTTAAAAAAAAATAATCCCGACGGCCAGTCCAGTAAACAGTTGCAACATGCTAAGAAAGTATGAATGGTGGACAGGAACCTCTGTGTCGGCAGCAAACACGCATTACCGGTATGAAACAGACCGCCCAGGAGGTAAAAGGAAAACAGTAAACGTTAAAATTTCTCACAGTAAACCAGCCAACCAGTCAGCCAGCCAGCCAGCCAACCAATGTACTGCAATCGTTAAACAAATCTGCTTTCCCCTGTCACATTGACAAGAACTTCCATTATCCAGATAACATCAAACCGCAGCAAGTGGGTTTCGGCGTTTTAAAGTCTCATGGAAGACTGGTTTAAACTGACCATTTCGACATGTGCGTGCGCGCGTGCGTGTGTGCGTGTGTGTGTTGGCTAGAGGGCGGTGGGTGAATGCATACTTATGTATCTCTATCTCCCTCCTGAAGTTTATGTATGTGCACGTGCCCGCGAGCGCGCGTGTCGAAGACAGGGTCCACCGGCCCTTCAATCTCCTCCTTACACCTTCTCCTGTCGGCAGTAATATTCCTCTTTTCCACCCCGCTCTTCCAGAACTCTCCCTCCCTCCCTGCCTTCCCCACCCGCCCTCCTTTCACTCGTCGTCAGTTTTTCGTTCCCACTGTTCACAATACCTAAACATCGATTGATCATGCCAGCATTTTTCCTTCATCCATTCATCACGGCTGTCCTTCCCGCCCTTGTCATCAATCACAACCACCTCGCGTGGAGGATTCGGCTCCTCCGAACGTTTTCTCGCTGACTCCGTGGCTGAGCCGCTATCAAAATCTCATTACCCGACACTGGTCTATCAACGGTACACTTCCAGTCATAGGAGCACAGAAAGATGGGGTTTCTTCGAGTTTCTTGTCGGCATTTGTCTTTTCTCGCGCGCTGCCTCCTCAGCCTGTCGTGTTTTTTTGCGTTTGTTTATAACCACTTGCTTTCAGCTGAGACAGGAAGATTTTTCGTGGTGTCTAAATTGGTCTGGGTTGGTAACAGCGTTCCCCCGACCAAATATGACAGAGCGATTGGGCATTCACACGATGAATAAATCGCTCTGTAGTCAACAAAGATTACAGAATACGAAACACACATATATAATCGTTGGTGTCACCACCTTAGTCACTTATACTGCTCGCCTCAACAAAACTCCCCTACCTTTCGCGAGATTGGGCGAGACGAGGTGGCGAGGCGGAACGTGAGCTCGAGGTCTAATAGCGAACTGTCTCAGCGAACGTGTACCGCCACCGCTTTTGCACTTTTGCACTCACGTTAGGACGCAATCTGTCAAGACTTGCTTCAAACCCCATGTCTAAAATATTCTGATCCGTGCTCCCGTAGCCGCCATACCCAGTGATCCATCGAAACGGTTGTCAGCAACTACAGAAGAGGTAACATGACCTGCACTTCCTGTGGAAATGCCAGCGCCAGGTCTTGACCTGGTCGGCAAATCTATTTCTCTGGAAGAATGCTCGAGGATAAATCTTTTAAAAAGGAATAATATGACAAATTTCATTTACACTTTTTTAAAATACAAAATTCAAACTTTTAACATTTTTTTCCTGCAAGCGCTGAGAGAATACATGTTTGTTTCGAAATATCGTTGCAGGACATGAAAACAGTTACTTGATTCAGATGAACTGCTTTCCTATCCTTTACCACTGCAGGTAGCAGTCATTCGTTCTAATATCGTCGCAGTAAAATGTTCACTTCATTTTGTTTATGATGCCCCTTTTGGGGCGGGATATTCAGCGATTATAATAAACCAACCAACCATTTTGTTTATGACTTCACTTAGTTTACATTTTTTGCTACCAGAGACGAATCTAGAAACGGTCGGACCTTTCAGTCCGTGCGGGTTACATTTCTGCATGGCGTCCCCACTGTCAGTTTCTCTCTAAATGAAATCTATCTGCCTACGTCCCACCTGGTGTTTGTCCTCTCGTTCTCGCCTTCATTATATTGTCAAGCTTTCGCGTGGTCTTCCTTTTTCTTGTCGTTGTCCTCGTTTTTCATATTTGCCTCTTCTGTGTGGTTTTGTTCTGCTGTTTGGATTAGAAGGGCTGCCCATGTCATCACCTCCATTTTTTTCTCTGCTTCTGTTTACTGGCCGCTGGCAAGCCGGATTGTTAGCGCACTGGTAGAACAATGGTCCCGAACAAAGCAAAGTTAGCGGACAGTGGGGTTCAGATCTCGCCTCCAGCGCACGCAGTTTTTCTCGTTGAGATCACACAGGCATACAGGTCTTGCAACGTTTACATGGTACATGACTTTATAGCTGCTGACGCGATGGAAAACAACACACACACACACACACACTGTTTTTTGCTTTCCACTTATTTTCTTTGAATGTCTCCTAATTTTGTCTACTTGTTGTTAGTAATGTTTATATACTCCATTTCTTTTAAATATATATCTTTGTTTGTTATACTGACCCTTTTGATCTGTAAAACAGAAATCGTTTTAAGTTTATCCTCCTCGCATTCCTACCCTCCACTAGCTCATTCTGTCTCTCCTAAGAGTCTGTGATTGTCTGACTGTCCGTCCGTCTGTGTGTTTGCCTCTCTACCCGTCTGGCTTCGTTCCACTTCCGCTGTACCTATGGCGAAGCAATTTCTCTCAATTGAGTCCGCGGTCTGCCAGCCCCGAGGGGTGGCGTGCAGAGAGCCGGTGGAGCGCTCAGAAATACAGAGCGAAGAAAATTAGAATGAAGACAATTTAGGGAACTTGCCAGTGCGCAGAGACTGGTTGGGGGTCTAAAGTCAGTACGCAAGACACTGCAGCCACAAAGCAAATTCATCACGTTTAAAAAAATAGTATTTTTTCCAAACAGCCCCCGATCCGTTTTTTTAACAGCGAACTTTTAACATGAAAACTTCTTGAGAGCGCTGAGAAAATACTTGTTTTGTAAAATGTTCATTTCGTTTTTTGGGGCCGGACTTTAAGCTATTTTAACCAACCAACCAACCAACCAACCAACCAACCAACCAACCAACCAACCAACCAACCAACCAACCAACCAACCAACCAACCAACCAACCAACCAACCAACCAACCAACCATTTTGCTTCTCTTTTTAAAGCAGCTGCCTACGCTATAAAACTAAGTTATCCTTGCCTGCTGATTTTTACGTGATACGATGTCTTAAAAGAGAGGCAGGTTGGATTTGCCTGTCTCGTCTTTGTTTTCTTGTTGTTGCGGTCGTTGTTGTTGGTGATATGATGATGATTTCATTCCTTTGCACATCACCGTCATCTCTTTGTTGATATTTACTTCTTTTCTTCCATTCCCTCCCCCCTCCCTCCCTGACACCGTCTCCATTATTGCCAGTGAGACTGGGGAGCTTGATTGGCTGTGTTACCTGTCTGACAGCTGGCGGGAAAGGAAATTGGGGGGAGGTAATAGACGAAAAAGTTAACGAAGGGAGGCAAGGGGAGATAACAAAGGGATGAAGTTTAAAAAAAAAACTGAATGAGGGAGCTAGTTAGCAAGGCGGCGTGAGTATCCGTGTGTGTGTGTTGGCTGCTGCACAGTATCTTCAAAAACGAAGAGCAAGGACCCTCGACCAGAAAGGCTGCTGCAGCAACTGTTTGCGCACCTGGGATCCCGCTAAAGATAACACAGGGAGAATGACAGCATTGTTCAGCGACGAGACAGGATAGCGTTCCTTGGCGTGAGCGCTACTTGCCGAACGGGGGAATGCAACCACGCTAAGAGCAAAGCGAAAACAAAACAAAACACGAAGATAAACACGAATGCCGGAGACCTGAGATAAGAAACTGACACTGCCGCCCGACCTGTCAATCACCTGTTTGTAAGCTCTGCAAGAAAATATGTACCGTGCTGCATTATTATTTTCGTCGCTGTGTCAATTCAGGTCACGTACAGTTCCAGAAAACAGAATGCGGCTCTTGAAAGTATTACCACTAATTGTCAGTAATCGTAATCCCAGGGTACGTTCGTGAAAGTCACAGGTGACCTAACAAGCAAGTTGTCCAGCTTACTGAGTTATTGATTCACGCAAACAAAGCCACCCCTCCCCAACCCCTACTGTACACTGTATTTATTTCACGCCGCATTGTGGAACGGCAACCCATTCTTGGTGCTAATAATTTCCCCTTCCTCGTTATTGGCGACTGATCCAGAATTCACGACTCTCATACTGACATCGTTTTTCACACCCCCACAAAGTCCTCTCGGCGGATTATTACTGTTTATGTCAGTTTTAGGCAGTGATGGTGATAAAAGAGATTCATTCGTTGCTGGCGTCACATGACCTAACGTGTGCGTTCATTCCACCGAGCTTTGCCGAAACGACTCAAGGTACAGTCCGCCGTTATTTCCCTTTCATTAAAATAATCATAGATTTCGAAGTACGAGCAGATTGTCATGGGTTCAAACTGAATTTCTGTCCGTAGAATAGTTGGTGGAATGTGCATGGGACCAGTGCTAGGGCCGCGGACGCAGGAAAATGTCGCCAACATCATTTAGATGTTGCACGGCTTCAGCGGAACCCTTGTCAGCGGCGCGAGAGAGTGCGTGACATCCCGAGAACTGGCGAGGCTTCGGAGACGCAGCCTTGTCGCTGCTGCAGCAGACCCCGGGATTCCGACGCTGTGCAGCGGCTTAGCGAGGGCATACGGCTGATTCCGTTGACGCATTCCGGCGGTCAGGAACCGCTGTGTTAGCAGGAAGGGCAAGGTTCTCCTGCTGCGGTTTTTGCGCACATTTCTCTTCTGTTTTTAAGCAAAGAAATTAATCCTGTCTGACGTCCGATGGCTTGGTGCGTGGGCATGCGCAGCGCGTGCGTTAAAGCCTTCTTTTCTACGCTGCAGATGTTTCTTCTTTGCCTTTCTCTGTCACGCACACACGCACACACGTGAGCGTGCACACGTTTACACAGAGTGGGAGGAGAGAAAGAAAAGAAAGAGGAAAAAACAGACAAAAAGAAAGAATCAAGCAAATGGGACAGAAAGACTGACTAACGCATATATTTGCACAAAGGTCAAAACAGATTCAAACATTCCTGCTATAAAACCAGACTAACCAATCTAGAAAAAGGAGTTAACAGTATTGGAAACATCCAAGACATTACAATTGAGACGGCAAAATCTTTAGAAGCAAAAAGTGCCCTAGCACGTCTCAGGCTGAAGATTTAGAAGCAGGGAGAGAAAGTCCCCTCTCCCTTCAATACACAATTTCCTCACAGAAGTTGCCCCCTTCGGACCAGGGTATGAGAAAGAGTGGAGACAAAACGCAATTGGTTGCCTTGGAAACTGGTCGAGAGTCGGTGGTCAGCTTGATGTTGTTAGGGGCACAGGACTCCGGCAACTCCATCAACACAAGCTCCTACAACAACGACAGCTTTCAGCTTGATACCTTTGTTCCTTGCTGTTTGTCTCCCTTCCCTTCTGCCACCCTCCTTTCCTTCTTTGAATTAACAAAAGAGAAAAGACCTCTAACTTTCAGTAACCTTCTTCATCTTTCTGTCGTTCTCTGTCTCTCATTCTCTCTCTCTCTCTGCAGCCATTTCTCTGTCGCTCCACGTTGTGTCCAGGTCGTGTCTTTGGCTTTCTCTTGTGACCGCCTCCGTGGTCAAGTGGTTAAGGCGTCCGCTCACGAGGTGGGAGGTCAGTGGTTTGCAACCCGGCAGTCATACCTAATACATAAAAATCTAGTGGTTGTCCTCGAGACTCTTGGCACTACAGGGAACAGTATTAGGACTGCTTGGCCCGGTGTCAGTGTAATGTGAATGGGTGGGACTGAAGCCTGTGCTGTGACAGCAGTCCCACGTGTGTCAGCACGTAAACTTTGTCTAACCAACACCGTCCTGATATCCACATAGTTTGCGGCGGGACGTTAAGCAACAAGCACCCCCCCTCCCTTGGCTTTTCTTGTATCTTTTCGTGCTCTATGATTCTGTCCCTCCCCTGTGGTCCTGATTATCCCTGTCGCTGTGACTGTCCCTATGACTTTGTTGTGGTCTTGCATGCCTCTGCCCTTCGGTGCCTCTACGCCTCTGTCTCGCGAGGGAATCCAGTCCTGTTCACTACAGCCCGTAGCTACAGTAGATCTCCATCGTATATTGACTTTATTTCTGATCAGACTTTTGGGGTCTGATGACAAGACATATTAAGATGCTCGAAAAAGCTCGTGTGCATGCATGTTCTTGCAGAAGTTCGGTGTTCACTTCTGTTTAGAACGCAGTCTGAGACCTTTTATCAACACCGTCACCTTCCGATAACGATCTACTGCCAGCATAAAGCTATATTCTGAGCCGCGTGGCCATAAAATTCAGTGAAACGTGAGAAGCACTAGGCGAGGAAAGGCCAGAGGTGCTGCAGCTTGTTCACCCATGAAAAACACCGACCTCGCGCAGAAAGCAGCCTGCAGGTTGGCTGGAATCCCTTCCGCACATGATCTCTCTGACATCTGAGGTAAGGTTCCAGAAGAAGCAGAACCATTAGGGCGACAGTGAATTCACCCTTTTCGCATCCTTTTACGCAACGGAGGGAGAGAGGGAAAAAAGAAGAAACACCCCCCCCCCATCAGATCTCTACCCCACTTCTTCATGCTATCAAAAGTGAGTGGTCGCTGCTAGGCGGAAGCACATTGTCTCCAAAGACGTGAATGAAACGAGGAGGAAGCGATATACAGAGACACACGTATAGTCCTCACATCACTACATTCGCTGCTAGTTCCTAACCTCCTGATGTGCGCAGTTTAATGCGGATGCAAGAAACCAGGATAGCTGGATTATTCCGGTCATGGCAGATATTCTAGACTAAGCTCTTTCAATTTCCCATTCACGAAAACCGAATATCCTATTTTCCCATGGCATTCACTAATAAAGTTATTCGGTCGTCCAAGGTGCGAATAGCTTATTCCCAAGTTCGCGAAACAGCGTTTTCAGAGACAGAAAAAAAAATCCGTTGGACACACTTGATGATTTAGACATATATCTGAAATATATTTTTCGAAGAGCTGACGTTTTGGGGATTGTAGATGAAGTTATTGCAGATGAAGTTGTGATTCGGCATGGAGCTTAACATCACTGCTACAGGCCAAGGTCACACCGACTGCTGACACGCGGTCTTCTAATTTGCTCCAAGTTAAGGATTTTGTTTTTAAAATGATTTTCAAGGTGACTGCACCCGACAATGCAGGTCCCCCCACTGCCATTTCTCCAAGCAGAATTTCAACTCCACTCCTGGTGGTGCCGGACCAGTTTGGTTTGCGGACTCTTTTCTGCCAGCGGAGTGATTACAAGTGAAGTGCTGACCATAACGCGTGCGCACTAAAGAATTCTCACCGTCTTAAAATAACTCATTGAATAGTTTTCCCTAGTCGTGCCTTGCGCATACCGGTTTAAAAAAATATTCCGGTATAAGAAAGGGTCCAGTAGATATCCCCGAACAATGACTAAAATTCGGGTATAAATTTAGTATAATTTACATGCATACGGGGCCAGGTTCTATATTTGCATCACACCATAATGCTTCTCCACGTGCAATGAGCACACACCAACACAACAAACACAAGCCCTGCGTTATCACTCTCAAGCTGTCTAACCTGCACACGCACGCACGCACGCACGCACGCACGCACGCGCGCACGCACGCACGCACGCACGCACGCACGCACGCCTCTCCCGACACAAACTGTTATCCACCTACTCACTTACTCACCCACCCATCAACCCGGTCCCTCACTGACTCACTCTGGTGGTTTGAAACCGTGCACCTGTCGGATTGTCTTGTGGCTTTGTCGCGTGACATACAGCCTGCTCTACCCTGCAGATCGATAACTATCACTGGATGAGTACCCTCGTCAGCTCCGGGCTCTTTGTGGCATTTGGAGGAAGTGTTTACTGACCTTCCAGCAGGTGACAGATAAATGCTAAGAATAAATATTAAATATGCTTTTAACAACAGACAAACGACTCGAAACTTTATTTTAAAATATATATAAAACTTTGTAGCACTCGCAAGCACACAGGCGCGTGCAGAATATACAAACAGATCGACCCACTTTCTCTCTCTCTCTCTCGCTCCCTTGAAGCAAAATTCGTAAGGGCAGTCTGTGAAAGCATCAGATGAAGCTGACCTTAGTGCACTGTGATTTCCATCTGCTTTGCGTCGCCCGAAGAAAATCTTGCAAAATGTTATTTTCCGGAGTGCATTATCTGAGTAAGTTTTTGTGTTCGATTTTAGTCACTGATAAAAGACGACCTTTTGTGTACAGAAAGCAGACGACAGCAAGTTTCCCGTTTGGCATTTCCCCAGTACGTCGACACAGAGAACGTATTAAACAGATTACCTTTGTGTCCGCTTGCATGAGACAGCGATAGAAAGATTGTTATGAAACACCCACCTCTCCCCCCCCAAAAAAAAAGTGCATGCTCAGCTGTGATGAGAAAAGACAGATAATCACTAACGAAATAAACGATTCCTGCCAGCAAAAGAATAACCTCTTGGTGTTAGCGAAATGTTATTTGGTTAGTAGCACTGTTAGCTGTGGCACCAGTTTCATCACAGCGGCTGAAAAAAAGGGGTTCAGGAAGATAAACACGGCCGTTAGAGACGCGAGTAGTCTGGTGCTGTGTGTGATGTCAGGTCCGAGCCGGGTTTTGTCGTCTGCTGAAGACAGCCACTGGCGCCAGGCAGCAGCGTCGAGAGATCATCTGGTTGGCAGCAAAATCTTAATAGACAGAGAATCGGTTTGGAGACACTCTAGCACTTTTCTTTCTTTCTTTCTTTCTTTCTTTCTTTCTTTCTTTCTTTCTTTCTTTCTTTCTTTCTTTCTTTCTTTCTTTCTTTCTTTCTTTCTTTATTGCCATAGTGTGTCTTCAACCTTCTTCTTCAGCACCGACATTAAAAAATTCACCAGGTCTCTAACCAATCAAATGCCAAAATATATATACATATATTTTTTTAAAAAATGTAACTGGCTTGATCAATACAGGACTAAAAAAAATCTATCTGAACAAATGTGTGTGTGTGTGCGCGCGCGCGCGTTCGCGTTTTTGTGTTGTTTTAAGTTTGGAAAGGCTTTTAAATACCAAACAAAATTAGTTCTTGCACTTTCTTTCCCCCATCTCTCCATCCATACTCCACACTGTAAAGAGAATACAAATGGGAGTGGGGAAAAGGGAAAATATGAAAGAAAGAAGGAAAGAAAGAAGAACAAAAGAACACAAACTGCAAAGACAGCAGAAAGTGTGCCAACGACGCAAAGCAGCGCCTAGTTTCCCGTACGACGTTCATAAAGCATTCAATGTTTCTTCCCTGAGCACGTGCCTTCGTCTTGTCTTTGCATGATACGTAAATAGAGACGAGATGAGTCGTTATTTTTCGGAAAGGTCATATGAGTTATTTATGAGCACGTTATCGGTGACACGCTCGTTTCTGGTTAAACTTTTGTAACTTCGCCGAGAGCAGCGCAGGTAAGAAAACGTCGATATCTCTCTGCAGTCAGACAGGCGATAGCTCTTTTCGTGACCCCACCCATTTCTCTGTCACAAGCCGATAGCTTTAGAAAAGCAAGCAAGCGAGAATGAAAGAATACAAAGTAGCCATTCGTATCCAGGTGCAAAAGATAGGTGGGATGCGCACTAAGGCTGATAAAACTCGTATAATTTTTTGTGTACTCTTTGGCATGCGGCTTTAATGATATCCTACATTTTTCTAGGTTTCTGAATTCCGTCGTCTCTGACGTGATGACGCCGAGTAGAAACTGTACCCGCTCGACCTTTCAGCGTCGATTGAATAGGACAGGGTTGGGAAAGTTTGCAAAGATTTCGCACTTACGTATGGGCTAGTAGATGCTGTTTTACTTTGTCGGAACATTTTCTACAGTTCATATTCCTTTTCTCTTTTTCTAATTTCTTTCTTTCTTTTCTTCCTTTCTTTCTATCTTTCTGCAGGCACTCACATGCAAACTCCGGGTCTAGCGCTGGCTGCATAAAATTTCCTTTAACTTCTTTTTTCACTCATAGTCTCGGATTGTGAAATTGATACTTAAGGACAATTTTATATATCAACAAGAGACACAAACACTAATGTGTGCAGCTCACCGCTACCCCGCATGGAGTTTGTCATCATCATTCATTATATGAACGTTGGCGTATGGTTCGTTCATCGCCTGAAGATTTATGGATAGTTTTGAGTACAGAAACCAGACGAAGAAGCTCACGTTAACTACTTGGATTAAGTTTACAGCAAAAAACTTATAAAACTGAGAATCCTTTATTGCTTAGCAATTCAAAGGCGCGGTCTGATTTTTTTTCGTTCTTGCTTTCCTGATAGTTTATTGTCTTTTCTGTTGTGTTCAGGTCTTCTATTTTCCGTTCTGTTCTGGCAATTTGATACATCGTGAAAAAGAAAAGCTTTCATTCTTTTCTGCTCTGCTGTGTTCTGTTCTTTAACATATTTTTCTTTTAATTTTGTTTCTGCGGTGATGTACTCGGTTCTTTTGTGTTCTGTTCTGCCTCTGTTGATACATCTTGAAAAGCAGAAGCCGAACATTTCATCTTGATGTGCTCTGCTCTGTAGAGTTCTTTTGTGTTTCAGCTGATACTTCGTGAAAAGAACGGCGCTCACATTTTATCCTGCAAGGCGACACTCAGGCTGTCTGACCATGACCCTGGAGGTCAAGATCAAAGGGCGGCTGTCTTTGCGGCCGGCTAAGACCGGAACTACAACAGCCATCGTTGCCGCGAACCCTTAAAGCTGATGGCTTAACCACTGATCCAGGAGTTGTGAGGGTGTACAAAGAAGGATTAACAAAATTTGGGCGGTTATATTTGACGTCTGCAGGGCGGCAGTCAGCGAGAGTGAGGGACGGAGTTTGTCTGCTGCCGGTTTCTCGTCAGCTTGTATAACCTTCGTCTGGTCGGGTTTACAGTCTCAAGACAATTCCGCGAAAGACGCGAGAAGAATTTTGGCAGGTGGTTGACAGACCAGCATCATTGAAAGAAAAAGATTGTGTCTCGTTCCTTGCCGCCAGCTCCGTGGCAGACTACGAACAAATCAGCAAGATCGGCACCTTCCGTACATTTTCATGAGTTTCTGTCAGAAAGAGAAAAGGTTCCGTGGGTCTGTTACATTCTAGAATCTAGTCACACGAACACTGTATGCGTTAGTCCATATGTTCTGAAACACAGAATGCAAATACACTCAGATTTCACTGGGAATAGTAGACACGACTATTAGGATGTAGTCTCATCGCTCATGTTCTAAGCTGTGGGTGGAATAACGTCTGAATGTCATTTCGGGGTGGAACGTACATTAGCGCAGCTGAAAATTGACGGGTGGTGGGGGGGGAGGAGGAGGAGGGAACAGATCTAATTGACGTGCAAGAATTGGTTTTTATTCTTTAGTGTCAAGTCAGCAAGACTTGTTTAGCTTCAAATCGGCAAGACGTTTATCATCAAGTCAGCAAGACATGTTTAGCGTCAAGTCAACAAAACGTTTATCATCAATTCAGCAAGACTTTTCTAGCTTCAAGTCAGCAAGACATGTTTAGCGTCAAGTAGGCAATGCTATCTCATGACCGGGGTGGGGGTGGGTGAACATGATGAAGTTTTGGGCCACCCCAAACCGCAAGTAAACGCGAATAATTTATTCATGAATGAAGAAATAACCCACTTAAGTTAATGGTAGTTTACACACTTCTCTCTCTCTGTATTAGTGATCTTTGCATATGTGTATGTTTGTGTGCGTGCATGCCAACACTTGCGCGCTCACTTTCGCTGCCTTAATACAGAGGGCATGAGGAAAGCAGGCCAGCAGTGGGAAAGTTCTGGAGTGCAGACTATGTTGTGACAGACTTCCCGAAGACACTGACAGATAGGCCTGGTGCAGGAGTCGGCCCAGAATAGCAGCACGGCATGCCGGCCCATCGGGATCTTCGGTATAATCCACAGACACGGCGATTGTGACGCTATCTCTGCGTAACTTCAAAGCGACACACCTGGCAGACACGTATCGCCCAGACCCTTAAAAAAAAAGTCTGTCAGGGCTAGAGCCCAGCACAGAGATTAGGACTGCTTCACACGCGTCGAGAACTTGACGACCTGATTCCTTTTCTCTCGACATCACAAAAGGTAGAGAAAGCTGTCGACTATTTAAAACTCACAGCGAGCGCGCGCACACACACACAGAGAAATACAATACCATTTCAGAGAGACACAGATACAGAGAGATAGAGATACCATCTTTGAGATATAGAGATAGAGATAGAGATACCATCTTTGAGATATAGAGATAGAGATAGAGATACCATCTTTGAGATATAGAGATAGAGATACCATCAATCAGCTAAAACAACTGAACATGTAGCTGACTTGTCATCGTCATTATTTTTGTAGATTATATCATTAGAACCACGACATGTCCTAATGTTAACAGTGACATATTAGATAGTTATAGTCATCCGTTATTACTGGGCTATGACCACGACGAGAGATGCTGTAGGGTGTAATTTGCGCAAAAATCTAGACATGGAACAGCGCGGACGCTTCTTGGCCGTTGCTAACGGTAAATGAGCAATGAACTATACGTCAAATCTGTGCCGCACAGCTGACTGCGCACAACTGGCCCCATAGCATGACTGCAAACCTTCCCACGTGATGCTTACGTCACTACGTTTGTAATGCGAAAGTGACTACGTGAAATGCGCGCTAGCCGTCTCGTCACGTCATGACTTTTATGTCATCCTAGTGTGGAGCCTCATTCGATTGCCTGTCACTCGCTTTACCCCACGAGAGGCGCAAGCTGACCGCCTAGAAATTGTTAAGACCCAGCGCGGCGCTGTGACGTATTTTGATCGTGTGTTAATTTTCCCCACGATCAGGACTTGTGCTGCTACTGGAATTGCCTGGAAGATAATGACTTGTCATGGACTACAAATCTCGCACCAAGATTCACACGAGAAACAGCTCGGTTGAAATGACATAATGCCGTGGAAACCATGATTTTCGCTATAAAAAATGTTAGCTTTGGGTCATCTCATGTCGACGCCTAGTTACAAAAGCTGACACCGTCAGTACTGCTGCTGCTGTTGTTGTT
>SMGT01016278.1:230062-243870 GCA_004794575.1 Lanistes nyassanus
GGGGGGGCGAAGCACTTTCCTAGCGATAAATGTGGAGCGTATGTGGGCCGTTAAAGGAATGACGCCATTGTGTCCAAAGACGGGAAAATTGAACTTTCTTAACCAATGTTGGGTAGCGTATTGCTCTGTTGCAAGGAACAATAAGTCAAGGAGCACGAATCCACGATAAGGGAGGCAACCATTGTATCTGCGGGGCTGCAGACAAATAATACTCAAATAATACTTGAGTCATCACGTCGGTGGGAACATGAAATTCTGACCAATCAGGTCTGTCCTTGCTTAAATGACTGGTGCACGTAGGCATGATGCTTATTGCACACAATAGAAAACAAATAAAACCGTGAGGTCTATAAAGGCAAGGTTTAAAAGCCTTCTGGTTTAATTAAACTGAAATTCACCAAATTTTCCCCAGTCCCATGAGAACGAATATGAAAATGCTTTATTTTGAGATTTAAAAAAATTAGGTTCGTTGAATTTCTTTTAATGGAATGATTAATGGAGGAGTGAAGAGAACAAGAGAGAGGGAGCGAGAGAAAGAGGCAGAGCTTGAGAGGGAGAGAGTGAGTGAGACAGTGTGAAAGATTGAGTGAGAGGAATGAATGAGTGAGAGAATGAGAGAGTTATAGATGAAACAAAGACACTGGAAAAATATTAATGGAAACCAGCAATAAAGTATATAAAGGAAACGTAACGACCAAAGCCTAGAGACCTATCAACCATTAAAAGCTCTAGAAGTCTAGAGAGGGTTAAAGTGGGATAGGAAGGAAAGTGAGGCTAGATAAGACTATATCACACAAAGCTAGGTAGATAGCAGGAAAAGGAGTTCACTCAGGCGCAAACAACCTACTCCTCATTCTCATTTTCGCGAGCGAATACTTTTTCTTCTATGTGTTCTTGCCAGAGGCAGGGAAAATGTTTTCTTAGACATTATGCTAGCCTGAACACAGCTCTCCGACTCGGAACGGAGGGACGTCGTTAGCGGATGACTGCGAGAGACAGTAAAACTGGAGCCAGAACCTTCAACTTCCCCTCCCCTCGGGTGCCGTTTGTCCAAAACTTTCGAAAATCGTGCATCCCCTTCATTCGGTCTGCTAAACTCAAGTCTGCGACTGGAGGTCTCAGGGGAGGTCACTCGCATTATAGACAAGCCTGACGGAGCGATGAAGCGTTTTACTTTCAGTGGCTGTTTCGTTGGCGAAGGGCCTTAAGCCTAGCTGGATGCCTAGAACGGGGAGAGGTGGGGAAACTTCATGACGAGGCGAGGAGATGGCAGATGGCGCCTCGCTGTTTCTGGTCTGCTATGACGAGTGGGTCTGGGCTGAAGTCTTGTCAGGTTTTTGACTAGGAATTATATGTGGCGTGATTTTGCGGTCAGTGGGAGACCTTGTTAGGCGTTATGCTGCTATGGCACCATTCGACGAAGACAAATGAAACCTGCTATTAAAAACCAATCAAACCTCTTTAAGATTTAAACCAGATGCAATATATTATGATCCACACAAATTCTCCACAGCGGGCTTTTGCAAAAGTTCTGTCAGCCCCACAGAGTGTATCAAGTTTTAGCGAAATTAATTAAGCCGGATTTTAATATTTTTACGTTTACAGTATTTTGTTCGACCACTGAAACCAGAAATAGTTTTTAAAGTCCTCCAGAGGGTTGAGTTGTTTTTAAGATGAAGGATATTCTTGGAAATTTTGTACTGTGCCGCGATGTACGCACGATACGTGTGGTGTGATCGTATATGTGTGCGTCGGTGTGCGTATGGGAATGTGGTTGCAAGAAATTTCTCACAAACCAGTTGACAGTAATCTTTATCATAATTTCAGTTTGAGCCCCCTCCAGCCGATAAAAACTAGATCTCTCCTCCAAAAAACAAAACAAAACAAACAAACAACAAAAACAACAACAAAAAACCACGACAACAACAGCAACAAAAGAAGGTCAACGTTGGACAGCAGGGTCATAAAACAAAAAACAAACAAAAAAAAATGCACTGCACTCAGTGTTTTCCTCTCCGTTGTAAAACAGACCGTGTAATCGAAATGCAAATTTCTCTTCGGAAGCAATAAAACCTGTCTTATCTCTGCATCTCACAATTCCCAAGTTGCGCAAAACGCATTTCGGAACAAAATTTGAGTTGGCCGAAGCACCGGAGTGTGATGCCAGAAACTTTCTGGCAAGCGTAGAACTAGCAAAAGTTTGTCCGGCTTATGGACATCGACTGATAATTATGACCCTAACTCCCTACTCGAAAGCTGGAGGCAGTTAAAAGGAACCGACGAGGATTCTGTACCTGCAGCTGACGAAATCGCAGACTCTTCTCTCCCGGATTTCATTTCGGTGTCTCGCTTGATGCTCGCCCCGATAGCTGGGGCTGATGGCATCGTCTTAATTTTCAGGAAGTTTCAGCCAGACAGAACGGGTCAGCTCCTGGGCACGAGGCGCACCAGCCTCACAATCCGATTTCGTCTGGGCTTTTCGTCTGCGATTGGGAGTGCGGGATCACCAGCCGGAGATGGCAGCCATTTTGGGCACTACCCTTGACTGATCCGAGACGCGATCTCGGCGCACCGAGAATAAGCTTCCGGCATCGGGCGCATGCGCGCTGACCTATGTATCGCGCTCATTGTGTTGACTGGCGCGGGTAACAGGAACCTGTTCTAATAAATTTGTCATTTTCTGATCTTGAAGACAGAAATACTGCAGGACGTTATGAAGCTTAATGACATTTTAAATTCCTTCTGGACCATGCAGGACAGGAAAAGGCATTACAAGATGAACAAACAATGGGGAGAACGGCACATACCAACAGATTAGTTTTTACTCGTGGAGCGAATCTGAGATTTTATTATTAACTTCAACATTATTCTTCGAATCCATATTTTATTTATAGTGGCTAGAAAAAATAAAGCATGACAATGATTGGATGGCTGGCTGGCTGGCTGGCTGGCTGGCTGGCTGGATGGATGGATGGATGGATTGATGATGATGATTGATGACGACGACGACGACGATGATTGAAGAAATCACAATACCCTACAGCGTTGGAACTGACTGGAAATTCCCCGCTCAGCTTATGTCAGCTGAGTTGATTTGCAGACCTCTGAGAACTGAGTTAAAAACTTCAGATACAATGAAACCCTAGATGTTGATAGCATTTTGAACTTGGTTGAGGCGACAGAGTCTACAGTGGAAATATATAGTTACCATTAACAACAAGTTCGTTCGTTCCGCTGTAGTCGCTTGTAAACTAACAGGCAGAGCCGCCAGCGAAAGGGAGATCGGAAGGCAGCGAACTCCCTCCTCCCCTCATTCCCCTAAATTCGCCTCCTTCCTTCAAAGATTATCACGAATGGATCGCTTGTAGTGGTACGGTCGTGCGGACAGTGTTGAGAATTAAAGAGAAGGAATATTTAAAGTGTAGGCTAGGGGTGGGCAGTGGAGGGAGTTCAACGGTTACAAGAATTTCTTAAAGAAATATCAGATCAGCACTAGCGACGAACACTAAAAGAAAAGGGGAGGAAAATTGGAGGGGGGTGTTAGTTCTCTTACCAGTCTTTCCTGTCTAGCACAAAGTCATTTTCCCTACTCACAGAGGCGAGCCATTTCGAATTACTTTATAAGCTATTGAGATTTATTTGCGCACATGAATCTTTCTTCATTCAGCACTGTCCCCTTTCCTTTGTCTCTCCTGTACCTCCAAACCACACCACACTAGTACGGCACCCTTTGGGTTCATTCTTGTGCAAAAGACGCACCACTCTGAGCCATAGACTGCCAGTATGCTACCGTTTTTTTTAAACCTACGCGTCTGTGGGTCACGGCATGAATCGACGCTCTGTCACAGTCTGTCGCCATGTCGTCGGCCGATGCTGTTCCGATGGACAGGGGGAGACCACGAGGTCGGACCAGGGAGGGAGTGATTGCGTAGGGGAAGGGAGGATCACGCTTTGGTGCCGAGACGAAACACTGACTGCTGTGGAACAGGTTTGACCATCTCTCTTTCTCTCTTTTTTCTCTTCTTTCTTACTCCTCTTCCTCTCGCCGCTATCTCTCTCACGACTGTGTGGTTCCACGCTGTAGTTGAGCTTCGATAGCACGCTTGCTGCAAAAAGCGGAACGGGAAGGGGGGGGGGGGAATTGGTGCTTACCGTCCAGCCGCAAACTATGTGCATATCAGGACGGTGTTGTTTAGACAAAGTTTACGTGCTGCCACACGTGGGACTGATGGCACAACACGGGCCTCAGTCCCACCCAGTCACATTATACTGACACCGGGCCAACCAGTCCTAGTACTGTTCTCTATAGTACCAGGCGTCTGACAGGGCAGCTACTAGATTGCCAATATTTAAGTCTTAGGTATGACTCGGCCGGGATGCGAACCCCGACCTCCCGCCTCGGAAGCGGACGCCTTAACCACTAGACCACAGAGGCGGTCGGAACGAGAAGGGGAAGGAGCGATGGGGAGAAGAGGACAGGAAGGAGATTGTCACGTGAACAAATTGTCGCCTCTTGTTGTCTAGCGTAACTTGCCCTTGTTCTAAGTCGCTGACTTCCGGTCTTTCAGCATTTCGGCTTGGGCTGTCTTTCGAGTTCTCCGAGGAAGAGAAGACGACAAAGGTGTGGAGACAGGTCCGTACTTTTAATAGCTTGATGGCGACGGGCTGGCGGAAACCTCGCCAAGTACTTCGGAAGATGTAGAGCTCTTGACCCCCATCGGGGTTTGTCACTTCTGTTTCAGGTCAGCGCCGGGCTGACCGATTGATTACCTGCCGGGCAAGCCGGTTGGACAGTTATTTGGTTAAACGGTTGATTGGCTTTTTTTGGTAAAGCAAAAGTTTAGTTATGAACTACAAAATTAGATTTCTCCCTAGTCAAAACACATCTTAAACTTTTTTTTAAAAAAAGAATATTTCGGCTATTCACAGATTACGTTTAACGGGACAATAGAAATCTCTAAGTATAATATTCTTACTACCAGAATGAAAGGAAACAGATGTAAAGTATGAAGGAAGGATAATTAAAAGTAAAATTGAGATTGAATGATTGAATGATTGACTGAATGATTAATGGATGGACTAGGCAAAGGTGAAGGTTATTTGTAGAAGTACTTCGCCTGTTAGTCTCTTTGTTTTCCTGTTCTTTCATTTCGCTGCTCTTCTGTGTTTCTGTCATGTTCTGCATCATCGTCCACACTGATGATTCAACATTGATGACCTCAGTAAATATGGTTGGTACCTATGTCGTTAAATATTGTACATCTTCCTTTTGAGTTAAACAATTTCCCAAAGGTAAAAACCAAATTTGAATGAGTGTGCTTCTAAGTTTCTAAGTTTACAACTTACTGGGAGGGATGCAAGGTTGGCTGGTCCTGCAGATTTAAATAGCCCGAGCACTAGTAATGTCCTTAAAAACGCAGATTTTTTTAATAACATTTCTCTACTAAAGAAGAAAGAAGTGCAGTCTTGCCCACATACCAGTAGAAAATAGTTTTCTTGTTTTTGAAGGCACGGCAGTTTTCCGAGCTTGAAAAGAACTTAGCGACATGCGCTTGTAAGTTGCCTAGCAACATGGAAACTCTCCACCAAAACTGTCAAGTGTCCGGTGCTGGGACGCTTCACACACTCTCCTGTCTGTTGACTGAGGCGAGTGTTATAGACTCAAGAAAGGTGAGTGAGTCTAGGTTGCGACGGCAGAGTTCTGCCCTTAGGACCTCTGACCTAGTGTTACTCGCTTTCCTTGCGTCCATAAAACTCACATCCAGTCCAGGTGTGACAAATAGTTTCTCGGTGAACTTGGGGTTTAACTGAATCGTTTGACAGGAAACTTCAAAAAGGGAGAATAATCTGTTGCAGACTAATCCGTTGTGGCGTGCTAAAAATACTTCAATCAAACCACGATAAACGAAAGTCGTTTGAAAGTTGTCCATTGACACTGAAGCGCATCTTTAGTGACAGAAAAAACTCATAAATTGTCGCACTGAATTGACTACGAGGTACAGAGAGTGGAGCCACACAGAGAAAGAAAGAAGCTAGCCAGACTTGGCTGCACGAGTCTCCATATCTACCCCTTACATTTCCAGTTAAAATTGCGGTCGTTTGGGCCCTTTTCGCCCTGTGTATTGTATGTCCGCCTTTACGTACGAACAAGTGATAAGAACATCCAAGCAACTCTACTCATTTCCAGAAGCGCACTGATTGCGAGTCTTACAAATAAATAAAGTTCTGTGACATCGACCTCATCAAAGACTTCAGAGCCCCTCCTGTTTTCCAGCATTGCTCTACTGTGCGCCCCCCCCCTCCCCCATAACGCGGTCGACTGCAGGAGTTCTGACATCAGTGTTAAACGTCCTGGCTTACCTCGCGTCCGTGAAACTGGCCTCAGGCCCGTTGATCGCCAGACGTGTGAAGAGATGGTTACCGCTGTCTGAACGCCTGTTTGCCCAGATTTACGGTGTAGCCCTATCACCAAGGGTAGAGAGCTGTAAACGAGAGCCTAGAGCTTGGTGAGTGCTGGAAAAGAGGTTGTCGCCAAACATAGGCGGCGCTACGCGCGCCCTGCATCCCGGTGCAAGATAACAGGTGAGAGGGAGAGAGGGACAGAGAGGGGTATAAACAGATTCCCTCTGGGTAAACACCACTTGGCAAGTTTGTCGCTAGGCATTCAAAGCTTTTTGTTGGCCTTACTGCAGACCCAACCGAGCTGCATCGACAATTTTATTATCATTGACGTCACAAGTGCATTATGGGCTTGGAAAGTGGAGACGCCATGCTGGAAAGTGGTTGATAGGTGTATGGTAGAGATGTATGTCTTGTGTTTATTTGTGAGTCATGCTGGTTGGCGCTGGTGGATGGGAGATCGATGGGGTGGGCATTTTGATGGGGAGAGAGTGAGGGGAAGGGAAATGGGGAGTGGACAAGGACAATGGAGAGAGTTTTCAAGCTTGTTACGAACCTCTTTACAGTAGCTGACCGGCTGAAAGTGTACTCGCCATTCAGGTAGAGCATTCAGTGTGTGTCACTGCTAGGATGAGTACATCAAGTGTTCTGAAGTGCAGAATCGCACCCCAGTACTAAGACGTGTCAATTTTTTTTTCGTACGCGCCTTGAACTCGTCGCCACGCACTTTCTTTCAAGGGGAGTCTTTTTGCAAACGCTGATGCGCTGCTCCCAAAAGTTTCACAAACTCGTCCAGCGAAGTGTTGTCTTCCATTCTATTAAGACGCATGTCCCCAAGACTACATTTCCTACTAGTTGATTTGTCTTAGTTAAATCTTGTTCTGGCTGCAAAGTAAGTTACAATCAGTTTATGTTTTGGAAAAAAATATTAAATTCGCGACAGCTGCAGTTATGAAATCTGTTAACAATGTAATGGGACTGTCTGCAAGTTTGTCATGAGAGGATGAGCAGCTGTAAGGAAGTTAATGACAATTGTGACAACTCCCTTATATGTCCTAGTCCGCTCTCCTTTTCTCTTCATTCTCATCACCTCCCCCCCCCCGCCCCTACACACACTTCACAATAAACCACTATATATATATACATCTGTGGCCATCGCTCTATCAGCTCTTTTTTTTTTTTAAAAGGAAATGTCTATCCGCACGACTTGAGGAGTCGCGCGCTAGTGGCGCTCATTCTTGTATCCACACGACTTTTGCGCAAGTCGTGCGCTGGCGGTGTACATTCTCTTATCCGCACGACCATCTGTTATTGTACGATTGGGGATCAATAACGTTATGACGCTAAAATTACACTTACCTGTTGTCAAGTTTTTTGTTGTTGAAATTTTCGCAGTGGCCTGTAAAGCGACTCCACAAATTGGTTCTACTGCAATTACCAGCAGCTTCTTATATTATAATCAACGTCGAGCCAGACCGTAGCTGAGTGGTTAAGTCGGTGGAGACAGTTGTGGATTGTAGAGAGCTCATTAAATCGATGGTTGTGGTTCAAAACTCATGCTTGCCTTTTTTTTCTCCCCTCCACATTTTAAGTCATTTTACTAACCTGTAAAAGCAGCGACTGCCTTGAAAGTTTTACTTTGTAAATAAATTTCCATTTAAATTTTATTTAGCACGAGGCATCCGCACCTCACGTGCTTCGGAGTCATCGACTGCAGCTTTTAGCTTCATGAGTCGTGCGGATAGAAGAACGCACGCCGAAACCGCTCTAGTCGTACGGATAAGGTCGGCCTTTTGAAAATGGAGTCTCAATTTTGCCTCATAATGCAACTGGCGGAAAAGATTTTCCAGTCTAGGATAACATATTGTGTGATCTGATAAATAGACTGCAGCTACCAATGAATAAGTTTCGATGGACACATGTTTATCGGTGGATGTAAACAAAACATCGTCCTTTTGGGCTACAGTACTGACAGACGACGGACGATAGCAGGGTTTTCCCGCAGCTGACATCTGTCTCCTAGTGCTTCCCGAAAACGTACGTTTAAACAGAGAAAAAAATACTCTCATCTCGGCTGAATGGAAATGAATTTTATGCGAGATGCACGCGCGTTTTCCCTTTGCACAACCGCAGTTTCCTGCAGTGAGTACTGTGCGTGACCACAAAGCACCGCGCGCCGTCAGCTTCTAACCCCACTATTTCGCAGCACGATCGCCGTTAATCCTGGCTTACACGGTGCGCCCAAATAAGGCTTTGTCCGAAATAGGCAACTGAAGCATCTGCATTCGTTAAAAGATGATCAAGTCTATGTGCTGTTACAGATCTCTCCAACCTCTCTGGGGATAGAAAATTTCTTGGTGTGTGTGTGTGTGAAGTGGATTGGGGGGGGGGGATGGGAATCAGAATCAAATGAATCATTTTTTAATAAGGTTGCAGGCAGCCTTAAGTATTTTGTCCTTTCACATCCATAGTCTTGCACAGTGTAGGACAGGCTTAACAGTACTTTCGGCGATCTCGCCACAGATGTCGCAGTTCGTGTTAGAGTTACCCCTCCTCCTCTCTGCAGGGTAGAACTGCACAGAATTAATCGGGGTGCGCGGCCTTTGATTCTTCCACCCCGTTTCCTGTTCTGCCGCAGCTGTCGTCTGGGGGATGTCCCCTTAGAGGACAATCGGCTTCTCAATTGTCGTTCCCCTCCCGCCAAATCCATTCACCCCATCACCACCCCACCCCACCCCACCCCCACCCCCAATCCACCACCATCCTCGCCCCGGCTCGGTTACTGCTGTCTTCTGCCTCTGTTTCCCAGCGTTTGCCCCCTCCTACCCCGACGCTCTTCTCTTGCCGAGTTCGATGAAAACCTGTAGGTGCAATGCGTAGCAGGGGGCAAGGTGCACAGGAAGTCGCTAGAATCCCAGCTCGAAACTAAACCGAAGCAAGCAGATGCATCACGGATTTCGACTGATCATTTTCGTCGAAAAGCTTAACTTTAGTGCGTGCTTTGTCTTAACTTGAGCTAGAGCTGCACAGGCGCGTCCTAGAGCTTCGCAAAATGTTTTCACCGTTGGTAGTGTTCAGCTTCTTGAAAGTACAGTATTCAAGCAGACTAGAAGCTGACGAACAAACTGTCTAGTCTTTTGCGGCCGTCAGCAAAGGCAAAAATACTGCTGCGAACCTGATACCATCATCAACGGAAAGCCGTATCGACGTTTGAAAACTCGAAAGGCTGCTTTTAAGTTATATCATTAAACAAGAACAAATGAGGACAGAGCGCTATAAAATCGTCAAACGACAACCCCAACAAAGTACTGGCAGCGCTAGACACAACCGTATGCTGACGTATGCAATCAAGGGAGCCTACCGTACCCAAACACGTAGCAAAGAGAGAGTCGAAAGTCAGGAACGTGGCAGATCTTCTAAAAAAGATCTGCCATCCCTTTCTTTTAAACGACCCTAGTCTTCACACGGCTAGCCCCTGGTGTACCACGTGTGCATACAGCGAATCCCTAATTTATATCGTCAGCTCGCTCACTTAGCGTAAACTAACATATCATTGTTTGGAGAAAGGTTTTGAGTCACACAAATCGTCTTTTCTCGAGCCGAAGAACTCGCGCTAACTTCGCGATATTGACTACACTTAAGACAGTTACTGCTTAGCAGGCAAAAGAAGTCATATTTAAAATTTTTGCATTTGCATTTCCATTAGGCGCACCACTATTTAACTTTCGCTCACAATTTTCTCTCTCCTTCCTACTCTTTCTTCCCTGACACCGGTATCCTCATCCGGGCACTGGCTGTCCCATCTGCACCACCTTGCAGGTCTCATGTCGTTGCGGCGAGAACGAGATTTGTCGGCGCCGCCTGAGACTACGGGTCGGGTGCGATGAGTCCTATGGGAAAACCACGTGACGGACAACAAGGGAATCGGGTGTCGTTGACATTTCCATGCTCGACTCTGCCGTCAATTTCTGGAACTTTCGCCATTCAGCAAAAGCTGGATTTACGGCGAATGACGTAGAGGTTTTTGTAGGAGGGAACCAGTCTGCCTGTTGAATGGGGGAGTGCGACTTAGGTGGTTGTACCCAATGTTGACTTGAAGGCAAGGGGTGGAAGGTAAGAAAGCTGTGCGAGCGTCTGTGTATGCCGGAACATGAACGCATATGCCCTTGTGTGTGTCTGCCTGCAATATCTCTCTCTCTAGGGACCGATTTACACGTTTTACACCTCAGTACTTTGAAGCATCCTTGAAAGCCTTTGTGCCAGCTTGGCGCCAGTCCTGCTCAAGGTGTTGGGCAAACAGAATGCATTCTACTGTATTTTTGGAAACCTTAAAACCCTACCAGCCAATCAGAAACATCGAGTGGTTTAATATCTCTTTTCCCTCACTAACACAAATATCATGGCTTTTCACTGTGTCACATGTCACCCTAGGCTATTACCTGTCACTCCTAGGTAAGCCTTTTAGCTCCTCCCTTTCGTCAGCTGGTAGGGGGAAGATACGTCAGCACCAGGCTGACCGCTCCACCCACAATCGACACCTGGGTGTACGGGCATTGGCCAGGTTAATCATTCTGCTCCCCCTAGTCTGGCTAGAACCGGTTTACTTGAGGGTAGTGAGTCAGAACGCTTACTACATAAGGAGGTAAAAATGTTAGATCGACACACAGAGCGATCGGGACACAGGTTAGGAGAGCGATCGGAGGACACACATGCCTCTAACCCTTGCCATCTTAAGCCAAAGACGTGGAAAGAGCTTCAGTAGCAGATCTCGCGAATACATTGGAGTGTATTGCGCCGACTACGAGACAAAGTAGTAAGGGACTGTTGACTGTGCCTTATAGGTAAGACTGCTCTTGTCCAAATACTTATCTTAGAGTCTGGGACTCGAGTTGATGTAAGATAGGTGATTTTATCCTGCCGGAGTCAGGTGACGTCATTAGCTAGTGGCCGGGCGGGTATGCCAAAAGAGGGTTCAGAGAGGTAGTGCTGGTCGTACAGTGTCATAAGTTCTTGTCGGTCGTTGAATAGTTGTTGTATCAGTAGCGACCAGAGTAGGTGCTCTGTCGTCGGTCACTGAGTGGATCAGTGTATTGCGGTAAAGCTGTTGTAACAGTAGCGACAAGAGTAGGTGCTCTGTCGTCGGTCATTGAGTGTCTCTGTGTTCTGCGGAAAAGTAGTGTTTCAATAGTGACAAGAGTAGGTCCTCTTTGGTGGTCACTTATTGATTCAGTTTGATAGCTTGGTTATTGTGTATCGCAGAAGTTGTTGTTGCAGTGGTGACAAGAGTAGGAGCTCTATTGTCGGTCACTTACTGTACGTGTGTATTGAGCGGGATCATAGGCCGGTTCGGCAGTTTGGTTTCCCTCTTGCATTGATTTGATGATTTCCTTTGTCTGTTGCACGTGGTATGACGTCATCAGGCAGCGTCTTACCCTAGACACGAGCACGGTGATTCTCTGTAAATAATCTGTAGATATATTTGATGTTGTCGAGCCAGTTAGTGTTTGAAATATATGTTGAGTAAAAGTTCGCTGCAGTTGTGTGTTTTACGAGGGTGGGGGCTCTTGAGCTAGAAGTGTTTTGCCTGTGAGAGACTGAGCGAACGTATCAGTGTATGAGAATCTTCTCCCTCGGTAGATATCTCTGGTTATTCACATTATTTCATAGCGTCGTCATCCTTTGGTGTAGAAACCATTGACCTGAAACAGTAAAGGTTTTGGTGACGATTTCTCAATTAAATCTACATTTTTCGAGATCACCATAAAAGTTTGTCCAGTAATTCTGGAAAGTCGAAGTCCAATAAGATAAGGTGCCGCCCGCTCGTCGACACACTGGTCGGACCAATGGACATTCCATTGAATTATGGTAGCAGGAAACCGCAGTCAGTGCTAACCGATCTCAGGGCTTGATAGACCGTCACAGGACGGTGTCTTTACGCCGTATACGTGGCTCTGTTAATCTGAGCAGATCGTTTGCACTCTCGGTGGTCGTGTGTTGTCAGCTCTTGAAGCAAACAGCTCTGCTGTCGTTCGTTTCTTCTAGAAGTCCTGTTCCGAACCCAAAGCCTTTTTTGTTTAGTTTTGTAACCATCTCATCCACAAAGATTAGTGTAGCTGAAGCAGCGAGGACAATCTTCATTTGTTGCCCGTGCATTTCACCATCGAAGTCAGGTATGATTTTTCTCTGCGTGTAAACCCTGGCGCTACAATCAAAGTTGTGTTTGCTTTTAAAGCCACAGAAACTTGGTAACGTGCAAAATCGTTCCTTGCAGTGCGTTTGAGAGCGTGTGTCCGCATTGAAACAAAATTCTCCCCTAAGAAAGACATCTGTTGGAAGAGTTGGTACAGACAAAGCAATGTAGACCGGAAGACACGAACGGCAGGACAACTAACAAGACAAAATGTTGTAGAAGTAGCAAAGGAAACTGAGCCAATGAGAATTAAAAGTCAACACTCCTGGGGTGGCTTGCATGAGTGTTCGTATACGCTTTTCCGGTCATAAAAGCGGTCGTACAGTCAGTTCTCCCCGTGTATTTTACCTGCAGCATTACGTATGAACAGGAGACAAAAACGCTCATGCAAGCCAGCCCAGGGCCTTACTACCTGATCAGGACACAACACATAACAAATACTCATTGTAAAATACAAGCGCCATTCTGAAGGTCCGTAGAATCCAGAACATCCAGACTGAAGACACTAAAACCTACAAATCTAAAGGACGGAATCATAAAACAGGCTTTCCATGAAGTAAACGACGATTTTGAGGACTAAAAGGCAGTGAGTCTCTCAGACTGAATTTTGAACACTAAAAGGCAGGGAGTTTCTCAGACTGAATTTCGAAAACTAAAAGGCAGTGAGTCTCTCAGACTGAAGTTTGGAGACTAAAAGGCAGTGAGTCTCTAAGACTGAATTTTGAAGACTAAAAGGCAGTGAGTCTCTCAGACTGAATTTTGAAGACTAAAAGGCAGTGAGTCTCTCAGACTGAATTTTGAAGACTAAAAGGCAGTGAGTCTCTCAGACTGAATTTCGAAGACTAAAAGGCAGTGAGTCTGTCAGACTGAATTTCGAAGACTGTGTCCAAGGAATTTTCAAAGTGCGTGACGGAGCTTACGAATCGTGACATTCAAGCCATCATTCATTAGGATTTCATGAAAGTGTTACGTGACTTTCAAGCCATCATTCATTAGGATTTCACGAAAGTGTTACGTGACTTTCAAGCCATCATTCATTAGGATTTCATGAAAGTGTAACGTGACTTTCAAGCCATCATTCATTAGGATTTCATGAAAGTGTTACGTGACTTTCAAGCCATCATTCATTAGGATTTCATGAAAGTGTTACGTGACTTTCAAGCCATCATTCATTAGGATTTCATGAAAGTGTTACGTGACATTCAAGCCATCATTCATT